>JAMPIV010001142.1:0-534786 GCA_024509875.1 Oreohelix idahoensis
CAGTATATAAGGAAAGCAGAAAATCATGCTTGGGATTCCAGGAAACGAAGAGGCAAGACTGGATAACACCAGAAACATTAAACACCATGACGGTGAGAAAGGAAATGAAAAGAAAGAAAACAGAAGCGAAGTCCCACACGTTAAAGCAACTATATAGCGAACAGTACAGTCAGCTGGACAAGGAAGTTAAACGCCAAACCCGAGCCAACAAAAGAAATTTCCTAGACGATCTTGCAAAACAGGCAGAAGAGGCAGCACTGAGAAATGAACAAAGCACAGTATACAAAATAACTAAATTCATCAGCGGAAAACAAGGTGCAAACAATATTACATTAGTAAGAGATAAGCAAGGAAATCTCATCAAGACAGCAGAGGGACAGGAAACAAGATGGGCAGAGCACTTCAGAGAAACTCTGAACAAGGAAATACCAGAGACACAATTGAATGTTCCTGAGGCTGAAAACGATCTAGATGTAAATACAGACATTCCACGAAAAGAAGAAATCATCACAGCAATCAAAGGGTTAAAGAACGGTAAAGCTCCGGGCCATGATAACTTAAATGCAGAGCTATTTAAGACAGACCCTGAGCTAGCAGCAGAACTATTAGAACCACTATTTGCACAAGTGTGGAAAACGGGGACAACACCATCAGAGTGGAACAAAGGAATAATTGTCAAATTGCCGAAAAAGGGAGATCTTGCAGACTGCAATAATTGGAGAGGAATCACTCTCCTCTCAGTTCCCAGCAAAATACTAGACAGGATAATTATACAGAGAATTTCAAAGGCAGTAGACCACAAACTGAGGAAAGAACAAGCAGGATTTAGAAAGAACAGAAGATGTGTAGACCATATATTCACTCTCAGGAACATTATAGAGCAGTGCTCAGAATGGCAAAGACAGCTTTACATAAATTTTGTTGATTTTGAAAAGGCTTTTGACAGCATACATAGGGACAGTTTATGGAAAATACTGAGGGCTTATGGAGTTCCAAGCTGCATAGTGTCAATCATAAAAAGCCTCTATGCCAACTTTACGTGTAGTGTTGGGCAGAGCAACCTAACCTTCGAGGTGAAGACAGGAGTACAACAGGGATGCCCCTTATCAACCACTCTTTTTTTAACAGTCATAGACTGGGTGATGCACCAGACAACAGAGGGCAGTCCAAGAGGAATAAGATGGACTACATTTTCTACATTGGAAGATTTGGAATATGCAGATGACATTGCACTGCTGGCACATTCACATCAACACATCCAGGAAAAAACGGATAGACTTAATAAATTTAGCCAGCAGGTGGGCTTGAACATCAATTTAAAGAAGTCTGAGGTCATGACGCTCAATGTGAGCAACCCTGAGCCCATATCAGTAAGGAATCAGCAATTGGTACAGACAGATACCTTCACATACCTAGGAAGCATAGTAACACCAGACGGTGGGGCAGGCAAAGACATCAACATCAGAATGAATAAGGCAAGAACAGCCTTCTTTAGCCTAAATAACATCTGGAAGTCCTCCCAATACAGCACAAGCACAAAATTAAGATTATACCAGAGTTGCGTGCTTTCTGTGCTTCTCTATGGTGCGGAATGCTGGAGAGTCACAGAGAAGGAAATGTCAAAATTGTCCTCTTTTCACACAACATGCCTAAGAAAAATTCACCGCATCTTTTGGCCGAATACCATCACCAACCAAGATCTGCTTACTCGTAGCAAGCAAGAGGACATGCACACCATCATAGCTGGCAGACGCTGGAGCTGGGTTGGTCATGTCCTCAGAAGAGACCCCGATGCCATCACAAGAACAGCTATGCTTTGGACCCCTGAAGGAAAGCGAAAGAGAGGCCGACCAAAAACAACTTGGCGGAGGACTGTGGAGGCTGAGATGCAAAGAATGAACCAGAGTTGGGGCACTGTACGAAGGATGGCCACCGACCGTGCAAAGTGGAATCAATTTGTTGTTGCCCTACAAGACGCCACTAGGCGTGATGGCCACTGACTGCTTTGACGGTCGGTGGTTAAGGATCGAAGAAGAAGAAGAAGAATTCTGTGTAGGCCCTACATAACTACAACAAAAAGTTTGTTTGCGTTGAGTAGGCCTACTTTCTTCCAGCGCTCGAGATTCACTGCTTTATTTTTTAATAAAGTGGCAATCTGTTATCACTGGTCTAGGCTACTAACTCTTAAATAATACTTGTAATTTTGTACATTTTTCGTGGTACGTTTTTTCTTCCTAGATTTGATATTCTGTTCATAATTTTTTTTTTTTTTTTTTTTTGCTGTTAGCCGTTTGCTTTGTTCGTTGTATTTTTTAATCATTCTCTACTGTATGTTGTCTGATGTGTGTGTGCCTCTACTGACAGATAGTGGTCAGAACAAGAGCTTCTGTAGCTATTGGCTGGAAGTTGTTGACCAGAAAACTAGTACTGGTGCCACCCACTTCCCTAATTTGAAAGTCATCATTTAGTGACTCCTGATACTCCCTCACAGCAATGCTGACTGCGAAAGATCATTTTCAATGATGAAAAAAATTCTCACAGACTGCAGGAGGTCCATGAATGCGGACACACTCACTTCTATTTTACAGTGTAAGATTAACATTGATACATTGTGACGAGAGTACTGAGATTCTGTCTTTCAAATGGCCCATGTCTTTTTCTCCTTGCAATTTGTTCAATATATTTTTGGAGGGATTACAGGAAATCCTTCTCCATGTTTCTTCTCCTTCTATTATTTACGTTTTTTCAAGATGAGATCACGAGGGAGTTTGATCTCATCTGCTTTATGGTTCTTCTTTATGTGTTTAGAATGGGGGTGTAGGGAATTAGAAAGTATTATTCTAGATTGAGATTATAGAGGCTGGATCAGGATTTGCACCAGTGTCCTTTTTTTAAAGATATTGCGTGGCCATATACGCATTTTTCGGGAGTTAAATTATTTGCGGCCATTTTTGCTTCATTTCCGCAGTATAGGGCTAGGACCAATTCCCGGTTCTTTGTCTAGCGGGGACTGGTTGCATCAGAAAGATCTAAGGTTCTGATTGGCGGAGAGCTAACTGCAGTTGAAATGCAGAGCGCCCATTGGCTTTAGAACCACGCCGCGCATGTGACGTCATGAAGTCGGCGCGTGGGGGCTTGAGAATAAATACGCCCGAACTTCATAAGTTCGGTCTCTAAAAATTAATTGCCAAAGCCGGGTTGCCAGAGTCAAGTCGATTGCCCTTCAGTTGGACATTCGAGATTTGGTAAGCATGAATTTTTGCGTGAGGACTTTATTTAATTTTTCTAGTCCTAGCCGATCATTTAAGTTTCTTGGGAAGTTTAGTTTAATTTAATTCTTAACTCCAGAGCCATCAATTCGATCTGAGTGATAGACATGAGAAACTAGGTCCATTTAATTCCTTGTTGAAAGAATAGCGGCATGGTTTAAAAGTTGAGATATCACCGCTTTGTATTATTGCAAAGTCGGTCGGGAGAGAAACTCGCATCTGCGAATCATATGTATTTACAGAATAGTCGGGAGCGTGTGTAATGTGTATTTTTATTTGTGATTTTAGTGAGAGTATTGATGCTCGCTATTTATATAGTTACGCATATATCTGTGGACGGAAGTGATAGAGGTATT
Source organism: Oreohelix idahoensis (assembly GCA_024509875.1). Lineage (NCBI taxonomy): Eukaryota > Metazoa > Mollusca > Gastropoda > Stylommatophora > Oreohelicidae > Oreohelix > Oreohelix idahoensis. Next base: position 3,626 of record JAMPIV010001142.1, read on the forward strand.
AATTGGAGCACATGTGTGCTATCAGTAATGAATGTATGCAGGAGCGCGTGGTTGAAAAACTGCGGCACCACGTGGCGGAACTACGGGGTTTTCAATTTGATAATCGGGGGTTATGTATAACTTTTGACGGCAGGTAGATGCTAGCGTAAACAGGATTATATGTTATTGATTGTGCATTATTGTTCTGTGAATTCAGAAGATGGAGAAGTAATTTTAAAGGGAATTATTTTGTATTACATTTTGAATGTGATTACTATTATTGACGGGAATTTTAGGAATTCCTAGAGAAGGCTAGTTTTAGTTGTGTTAAACATTACGGCATTAGTGTCAGCGTAAGAAGTAGGCCACAGTACATCTGCCCAGACGGGCCATTGAAAATATTGTTGTTGCTCGGAGTTAGTCAGGCAGAACAAGCGATCTGGGTTAGCCAATGTTTACTTTGTAGGCTCAGGTAGAGAGGGGAGTTACGTGGTGAAGAGTAAGGAAGTTAATTGTTATTTGAAATGTATTATTATGGTTTGTTTAGCTGTTGGTTTGTTTTGTCTAAAACAGCAGGTACCGGCTTTGTGGGAATGAGAGCGGAATTTTGAGACCACAAAATTTCTCCCACGGCAAAGTTGGGGCATTCGCAGAACCGCAAGGGTTTTACGTTAGTTGCCAGTAGTGGAAGGAGAGGAAGAAAATACGTTTTCCCAGCCAGGGGAAGACATTTTCCAGCGAATAGGATTTTTGTGGATAAATCCTGAGCTCTGACGCTCGCTACCCACGCAGATTTGGCAGGCTGCCAGCGTTGTGGTAATTTTGTGTTCGTTTCTTCACGGCCATAATAAAGCCGACGGCCCAGTTATAGATACTCGGGCAGGTAATTTCAGAGTGGTAGAAGTCAGCTACAGTTCCAGTCCAGAATCCAGGGGGGTTCTGTTAAACCTCAGTCAATTCCAGAGTAGTGGAGAGAGATAGGGTAAACATTCTCTCTACTGAAGTCAGCACAGATAGGCAGAACTGTTAGTTTTGGTGAATCATAGCAGAGGACAGCTGCTGAAGTTTAGAGGTGCAGTTAGTTGTGTTCAGGAGATTCCAGGATAGGCTGTGTAGAACCGAAGTCTGTGCAGAGATTGTGTAGTCACTTCGCCGTCGTTCCAGCTATCAGTGGACTTAGAGTTAGAATTTAGAACAGCTAGTTTGGAGTGTAGGCGACATCAAGTGCAGTGTAGTTCATTTCAGTTAACCTTACCTTCTTTCTCCATACAGGTTGCAATTGTGGGAGAAGGGTTGGGGTGGATGCATTTTTTTAACTGTGCTTGATTTTGTTTCAGGAGGGCATCCTCGCACTTGATGTATGGGACATGCATATGTTTGTTGTTTATAGGTGTATAATAAACTTGTATAAATTGTAGCTGGCATCAGTCATTTCCTTTAGTACAGTAGCTATATGTTGTCTGTACCTTGGTGTTTGTGAATCTTAATTGAACCTTATCCCCATAGGGTAGTTAGAGGTGGTTCGAGGCCATAGCAATTTAAACGTCCGAAGTGGCGAGGAAAGAATCAACCTCGGTTCTCAACCTCGGAGCCAATGGTCTCAACTTTCACAGTTTGCACTATATTTCTATCTGAATCTATCATTTCAGTCTTTCTTCTTACTATTGTCTTGTCACTATATGTAGACAGTCTCTAGTCCTAAATCCATTTCGTGACAAAGTGGGTGCTATCGTCCGGTGAATCATCTTTGTTACGTTCAATTCTGTGATCTTGACAAAGTGGGTGGCGTCGTCCTTGGGATCATCTTTGTTGGGATCAATTCTAGATTCATAGATTGTCTCTGAAGAAAGTTCTGGAAATAGATTTCTTAAATATCCCCTAGACTTGAGCTATATTAAGACTGATCCAGCTATAAGTTTTTTTCCACAGGTTACAGTTAGTTAGATGATAGTTGTAGTAAGGTTGTTTATGACTTAGAGGTAATTGATGGCTAATTGAATTTTTTTTTCTTAACAGGAAAGTAAATTCGGGTTTTGGGTAGCTGGATAACTTGAATTTTTTAGTCAGACTTGGTGCTAGTCTGAGTGCGGGTTTTTGCGACAGCATATTCCTAGTAGGTAACAGTAAATTTTTCTTGTTCCTTTTTTGTCATTTCCCCTCGTTGTGAGTACTGCTGATTTGTCAGGTAAGATGGCTGAATTGGTCAAGCTACTTACTGCATGGAAGGACGCAGCTAAAAGCATGGGGATGAATGAGGCCGAGACTAAGGCTTACATTATGAGGGAACAGGACCGGCAGAGAGGGAAGCCCAGGAGAAGATAGCAGAGAGGGAAGCCCAGGAGAAGATAGCACAGAGGGAAGCCCAGGAGAAGATAGCACAGAGGGAAGCCCAGGAGAAGATAGCACAGAGGGAAGCCCAGGAGAAGTTAGCACAGAGGGAAGCCCAAGAGAGGGAGAAGGCAGCAGAGAGACAGCATGAACTTGCCCTGCGTTCACTGGAACTGCAGTACCGATCTTCGGAAGGCAGTTCGGCTAACGGAGATTCTCCCGGAGCAGGGGCAACAGACACCTCAGGAAACGGAGGGCCCCGGATGGCAGCCATGAATTTTCCGATGGACTCTTTTCCTAACGGGAATGAAAATTGAGGTATTTTTAGAAAAATTTGAACGGATGGCAAAGGCATACGGGCTGGATGATAGTCTTTGGTGTCTCAAATTATCTCAATCTCTAAGAGGACATGCGTATGAGGTCTATAGCAAGATGCTGGTAGATGACCAAGGTAACTTTGAGGCTCTGCGGAACGCCCTGTTACAGCGATTCCAATGGACTCCCCGGAAGTGCCAAACGATGTTTAGGGAAAGTCGACTGGAGAAAGGAGAAAGTTTTCCCCAGTTCGCAGACAGGCTGAGGAATTACCTCACTCGCTGGAGAGAGTTGTCGGGTTTGGCTAAATCTTTTGAAGGATTGGAAGAATTAGTTCTGTGCGAACAGATAAAGGCCAATATGTCTCCGGACTTAAGGAAGTACCTGGCGGAGCAGGGCGCACAGCAACTGGACCAGATAATTCTTTTTGCTGAAAGGTTCCAGACGGCACAGGCCGAAGTACTGGGACAGAAAAGAAAACACCCTGACCTGCCAGCCCCGGACAAAGGAGCATCTTCATCGCAGTCGCCTTCCTCTTCAGATCAACAGCAGCAAGGGCCGTCTCGCAAGGAGCTCCCTCCCAGTCATAACATGCGCTCCCAGCCGCCTAACAGAACACAGGGGCCGACGTCTCATGAACCTGTCAGGAACCGGGGAGATAATGAGAGATATTGTAGGTTCTGTCGGACTACTTCTCATTGGACAACACGGTGCCCAAACAAACAACCCGCTCATCAGATGGCGTGTTTAAGGCCTGTGAGGGTGAAACAACGGAAGAAGTGGAAACCCTTCCAGTCAGAGAAGTTGTTTTCCAACAGTGGGCCAGCAGAAGTGAACGGGACTGAGACAACATGCTTATTTGACAGCGGGCTTACATACCCCAGCATAGTCGCCCGACATCTGGTGAAGCCCTGGCAGATGACGAAGGAAAAAGTGAATATTGGTGGAGTTTTAAGGAAAGGGACTTCACAGCGCTTTCCGGTAGCCAATATTGAGGTGAAATGTAGGTTCGTGTCTGGCACCATCAAGGCAGCTGTAACGGCTCAGCTGGCCTACGACTTCATTCTCGGTAACCATATTTAGTTTTGGGGAACCCGCCCACACCGATCCTTGCTGATGCAAGGGGGCCTACTGCAGGCCAGATAAGTGAAAAAGGAGAACCCCTAATTCACGGAGCCCCGAGCGAGCTCAAACATAGCTGTCGTGCCAAGGAGGGGTGCAACGCCTCTGACGACAGTGATATGTTATTTGCAGAGGCAAATTCGCCCGCCAGCCCTGTTCAGCCAACCGGCCAAACAGTGGTGACGACGCCTCTGATTCCGGAAGTACACTCTTTGTTGTCGGGAATTAGGCCCCCGATGGTATTAGCTCCTTCAAGTGAGGGACATACTGACAAGAGCGGTATTACATATGTCAACGACCAGCGCCATCTTCATAGGGCACAAGATAGCGGTCTGAGCGAGCATATAGTTCCAACCAGCCCTGGAGCCCCATCCGACCAGCACTTTACTCAAACGGAGGAGGACAGTGATCTGAGTATCCGTTTGCCTATAAACGGAGATGGGCCCCACAACTCTCGTATCTCGTTTACAGGAAACGACTCTTGTAACGAGCAGCCTGAAAAATTGGCTATCTTTTCCAATTCGGTTCACGGAACATTGGAACCAGTCACCGAGAGCTTTATCTCAGATTCTCCGCGATCTAACGGGATCTTAAACCGTCAAGTGTCACTGCAGGACACATTCCAACTGACGCCAGCAACTCTCGACGGGGAGGGCAAGGTTGAGAATTTTCTTAGAACCAGAGTTTTAGACGGAGGACTCTCTGGAACTATACGGGCATCTCACAAACTTTCCAGGCCAGGAATTAGTGAGGGAAACTGCCTTATAACTTCGCAAGGAGCGATTTTGGAGAGCTCTGTCCCGCTTCAGATTGGTAGGGGAAGAGCGAGTCCAGAACCACTGCCAGGGGCAGATCTTACCTACCTTTCTTCAAAGGTAGAAGCTATTGAGGTCGATCGTGATCCAATAGACACCCAGCAAGAAATCGGAGGCTCTACACCAGAGGAACCCGAGACGTTGCATCAGTTTCGCACGGTACCAGCAGTCACAACTCTGCTGACGCGCAGCGAGGAAGACGAGGGAGTTTGATCTCATCTGCTTTATGGTTCTTCTTTATGTGTTTAGAATGGGGGTGTAGGGAATTAGAAAGTATTATTCTAGATTGAGATTATAGAGGCTGGATCAGGATTTGCACCAGTGTCCTTTTTTAAAGATATTGCGTGGCCATATACGCATTTTTCGGGAGTTAAATTATTTGCGGCCATTTTTGCTTCATTTCCGCAGTATAGGGCTAGGACCAATTCCCGGTTCTTTGTCTAGCGGGGACTGGTTGCATCAGAAAGATCTAAGGTTCTGATTGGCGGAGAGCTAACTGCAGTTGAAATGCAGAGCGCCCATTGGCTTTAGAACCACGCCGCGCATGTGACGTCATGAAGTCGGCGCGTGGGGGCTTGAGAATAAATACGCCCGAACTTCATAAGTTCGGTCTCTAAAAATTAATTGCCAAAGCCGGGTTGCCAGAGTCAAGTCGATTGCCCTTCAGTTGGACATTCGAGATTTGGTAAGCATGAATTTTTGCGTGAGGACTTTATTTAATTTTTCTAGTCCTAGCCGATCATTTAAGTTTCTTGGGAAGTTTAGTTTAATTTAATTCTTAACTCCAGAGCCATCAATTCGATCTGAGTGATAGACATGAGAAACTAGGTCCATTTAATTCCTTGTTGAAAGAATAGCGGCATGGTTTAAAAGTTGAGATATCACCGCTTTGTATTATTGCAAAGTCGGTCGGGAGAGAAACTCGCATCTGCGAATCATATGTATTTACAGAATAGTCGGGAGCGTGTGTAATGTGTATTTTTATTTGTGATTTTAGTGAGAGTATTGATGCTCGCTATTTATATAGTTACGCATATATCTGTGGACGGAAGTGATAGAGGTATTAATTGGAGCACATGTGTGCTATCAGTAATGAATGTATGCAGGAGCGCGTGGTTGAAAAACTGCGGCACCACGTGGCGGAACTACGGGGTTTTCAATTTGATAATCGGGGGTTATGTATAACTTTTGACGGCAGGTAGATGCTAGCGTAAACAGGATTATATGTTATTGATTGTGCATTATTGTTCTGTGAATTCAGAAGATGGGAGAAGTAATTTTAAAGGGAATTATTTTGTATTACATTTTGAATGTGATTACTATTATTGACGGGAATTTTAGGAATTCCTAGAGAAGGCTAGTTTTAGTTGTGTTAAACATTACGGCATTAGTGTCAGCGTAAGAAGTAGGCCACAGTACGTCTGCCCAGACGGGCCATTGAAAATATTGTTGTTGCTCGGAGTTAGTCAGGCAGAACAAGCGATCTGGGTTAGCCAATGTTTACTTTGTAGGCTCAGGTAGAGAGGGGAGTTACGTGGTGAAGAGTAAGGAAGTTAATTGTTATTTGAAATGTATTATTATGGTTTGTTTAGCTGTTGGTTTGTTTTGTCTAAAACAGCAGGTACCAGCTTTGTGGGAATGAGAGCGGAATTTTGAGACCACAAAATTTCTCCCATGGCAAAGTTGGGGCATTCGCAGAACCGCAAGGGTTTTACGTTAGTTGCCAGTAGTGGAAGGAGAGGAAGAAAATACGTTTTCCCAGCCAGGGGAAGACATTTTCCAGCGAATAGGATTTTTGTGGATAAATCCTGAGCTCTGACGCTCGCTACACACGCAGATTTGGCAGGCTGCCAGCGTTGTGGTAATTTTGTGTTCGTTTCTTCACGGCCATAATAAAGCCGACGGCCCAGTTATAGATACTCGGGCAGGTAATTTCAGAGTGGTAGAAGTCAGCTACAGTTCCAGTCCAGAATCCAGGGGGGTTCTGTTAAACCTCAGTCAATTCCAGAGTAGTGGAGAGAGATAGGGTAAACATTCTCTCTACTGAAGTCAGCACAGATAGGCAGAACTGTTAGTTTTGGTGAATCATAGCAGAGGACAGCTGCTGAAGTTTAGAGGTGCAGTTAGTTGTGTTCAGGAGATTCCAGGATAGGCTGTGTAGAACCGAAGTCTGTGCAGAGATTGTGTAGTCACTTCGCCGTCGTTCCAGCTATCAGTGGACTTAGAGTTAGAATTTAGAACAGCTAGTTTGGAGTGTAGGCGACATCAAGTGCAGTGTAGTTCATTTCAGTTAACCTTACCTTCTTTCTCCATACAGGTTGCAATTGTGGGAGAAGGGTTGGGGTGGATGCATTTTTTTAACTGTGCTTGATTTTGTTTCAGGAGGGCATCCTCGCACTTGATGTATGGGACATGCATATGTTTGTTGTTTATAGGTGTATAATAAACTTGTATAAATTGTAGCTGGCATCAGTCATTTCCTTTAGTACAGTAGCTATATGTTGTCTGTACCTTGGTGTTTGTGAATCTTAATTGAACCTTATCCCCATAGGGTAGTTAGAGGTGGTTCGAGGCCATAGCAATTTAAACGTCCGAAGTGGCGAGGAAAGAATCAACCTCGGTTCTCAACCTCGGAGCCAATGGTCTCAACTTTCACAGTTTGCACTATATTTCTATCTGAATCTATCATTTCAGTCTTTCTTCTTACTATTGTCTTGTCACTATATGTAGACAGTCTCTAGTCCTAAATCCATTTCGTGACATACATGCTGTGCAGACTTTAAGCCCACAAATGCAATTCTGCAAAGTCCTAAAAGTGCATGTGTTGATTATAATACAAAACACCATACATCGAAAGAATAGTGTACCTCATGATCACTAAGTTTTTTATATGTAAAGAACAGCATGAGACTATTAGCATGTTTTATATCACAATAATTCAAATGCTAATAGATTTGTATATGTCATTTCTCATTTTAAAACTATTGCGTATAATTTATTAATATATTTTTTGCGTAAGGATTTTTGGGTGTTTGTAAGGATTTTTTGGGTCTGGCATACAGATTTTTGTCTCAGGAGGTTGACAGGTATGAACGGGTGACTTCTCATAACTCAGTACATTATCATGATTCTTGTAAGCATAGTGCATATTTGTTTCCTCAATTTAATGTTTGTTTCTTGTGTATTTTTATTGACATGTCACAGATGCTTATGTGTTATTTAAAAAATGCCTGCCAGACATGTGCAACAGCTGGTTATTGGTACCAGAAGAAAGATTGGAAACTTCATCAAGTGGAAAGTGAAGCAAGGCTGTCATATACATTTTGAAGGTACTTACTTTTGAAACTTACTTTATGTTTCCCCTTGCCTAAGCATAGACATTCATGTAATTTATTTTGATCTCCATAAATATCAAGTTTAGAAACATATTTCATTACTTACATGTATTGTTTTGCTTCCATTGTACTTTAAGGCACAGTTTATTAATGCTTGTTTACATCTTTATTTGAAATTTTATTAATGTAAACATTTGCCTCTTTTTAGGAAGTTCAAGTGTCATGGAAGCTGAGGCAGGTAGTGATTTGTGAAGCTTTTTCTGACCTGAGGCTGCTATATTTTTCAAGAAAGTCCTGGGGCTGAACAGTGGAAAAGAGGCTTGTCAACTGGCAGGAGCAAGAAAGCGTTAAACGTCTGGTGCTCAGCTCTAAAATGGCAGAAAACTGCACTAAGAAAATGAAGGACATTTAGCACAAATCTCAACAGAAAACCAGACAAGAAACTGCAGAGGAAGCTGGATATGCTGCCGGTATGTTTTGCATGACTAGTAAGTTATTGTATTTTGCTGCAGTATTACATACTTATTTAATTATATTCTAATTATAACAAAAAATGTGATTTTAAAGAAATCATTATTCTCATACTAATTTTCTTATAACTTCCACACTTACGTATTAATTGACATAAGAATTGGCACATATATTGCCCATAATCTTTTAAAACTGTTTATGTGATGGATTTTAAGTATCTGATCAAACTTTTGGTTAATTGACAAAAGTAATGTAAAATTTAGTAAAATTTGTTACTATTTTAGACACTATTTTCAAAGTCCTACAACTTTTTTTTGTATAAAAGATATCAAAAATCCATCACTGGAAAAGTTTTAAAATATAATGATAAACACTGTGTTCATATTTAGTATTCATAGCTTAATAAATAAAAAAGCTTTAGCAAATTGAAATAGAACAAAGAATCCAATATTGCTCAGCTCTAAAACGGCAGAAAACTGCGCTAAGACAAGGAAGGAAATTAGGCACAAATTTCAACAGAAAGCCAGATAGGAAGCTGCAGAGGAAGATGACTATGCTACCAGTATGTTCTAAATGACAAGTAAGCAATTTTTCAGGGGCAATATTACAGACTTATTTAATTGTAGTCTATTTATGGAGAAAAATGCGATTTTCTCAAAATCTAATTTTCTCATCCTAATTTCCTTAAAACTTCCACACTTATGTGTTAATTGACATAAAAATTGGCACATATGTTGCCCATAATCTTTTAAAACTTTCACATTGCTGGATTTTGAGTATCTGATCAAACTTTTGATTTATTGCAAAAAGTAATGTAAAATTTATCAAAATTTGTTACTTTTTTTAGACACTATATTCAAAGTCCTACAACTTTTTTTGTATTAAAGTTATCAAAAATCCACCAATCGAAAAGTTTTAAAATATAATGACAAACGTTGTGTTCATATTTGGTATTCATAGCTTAATAAATAAAAAAGCCTTAGCAAATTGAAATAGAACAATAGAACCCAATATGGCCGCCGTTTCTATGGCAACCAGTAGCGCAGTGCCATAAAACTCTTCATTTTTCGTATCTAGTATTGATATAGGTTAAGTCTGTGCATTTTCATTGAAATCCAGCAATTAATAACGAAAATAGCATTTCAGGGTAGCTCCTCCCCTTAAGCACTTTAAACGGTCCCTGCCATGTAATGCTCAAACGGTCATCCTTTGATGGCAGAAGAAGCCATACCTCTTCACCGGGAACCAAGAACAGTAATTTGGATCCGCGGTTAGCGTATTGCCTGTACCGCGCCCCCGCCACGAATAAATTATCACGTGCCACGGCACACGCTTTGACAATACGGTCACGCAGGTTTATGACGTATTCGTAACTGGAAACGGAGGACCCATCAGAACGCCCAACAACAAGTATATCTTTCAGAATGTGCATTGGGCCCCTCGGATTCGCCCCGTACAATAGTTCAAATGGGGAGAACCTGGTGCTCTCCTGAGGCGCCTCTCTATAGGCAAATAATACTTACTTACTTACTTAGTCGTTCCCCTTCTACCGTGAGGTGTAGAGGTTTGGAAGAGAGAGCGCCAGACCATTCTATCAGCTGTCTTCTTCCTGGCCTGGTTCCATTCTAGTCCTTGGTCCTTCAAAGATTGTCTAATGTTGTCCTCCCAGCGGACTCTGGGTCGTCCTGGAGGTCTGGATCCCTGGCTCTTTGTTTCCCATGCTTGTCGTGGTAGCCGATCTTCTCCCATTCTGCAGACATGGCCAAACCATCTTAGTTGGGACTGTTCTATTTGGGTCTGCAGCGGATGGGATTTTAGGCCTTGACGGATCGTCTGGTTGCGGACCATGTCTCTTCTTGTTACTTCAACCACTTTCCTCAGATATCTCATTTCTGAGGTTTGGATCTGGCTTTTGTGGGTTGTAGTCATTGCCCACGACTCGCATCCATATGTCAAGACTGGGACATAAATGGAGCGGTATACAGCCATCTTCGTTTTCTTACCCACCTCTTTCTTGCTGAGGAATCCATGATTTATGGGCAAATAATACTGCTGGAAGGAATTTATCCCATTCTTTGGGAAATTCAGCAGTGACCTTGGCCAATATATCCTTCAATGCGCCATTAAAACGTTCACATACCCCGTTTGACTGGGGATGATAAGGGCTGGTGAACGACTGGGAAATGCCCAACAATTTAGTGATCTCGGCCATTTCCTTGGAAATGAATTGACGTCCCCTATCTGACAATATCACCTCGGGAAACCCAAACCTACTGAACAACATCTGCAACGCATCCGCCACAGCCTGAGAGGTTATAGTCCTCATTGGCACAGCCTCGGGCCATCTTGTGCACAGATCCACCATTGTCAGAATAAAACGAAAGCCTCTCTCTGATGCAACAGAAAGAGGACCAACGATATCGATTGCAACTTTCTGGAAGGGGCGAACCGACAAATCAACAACCTGCAACGGAGCCTTCGGTAATTTACCTTTATGTGTCACTGGCTGGCATACCCTGCAAGATCTGCAGTATACCTTAATGTCTTTGTTGTATGCCGGCCAATAGAATTGTGACAGAACTCTATGGCAAGTTCTTGCAACCCCCATATGTCCAGCAAACGGTGAATCGTGTGCCACCTGCAACACCTTTGATCTAAAGGCAACAGGCACAACCACCTGGCGCTTGAATTCGAATTGGCTGGAAAAGCATCTGGTAAGAACATCATTTTTCAACTCAAACCAGTAACGTGCCGACTTCGTGCACTTTACATCCCCATTTTGGGCCAAAGTATAACATTTCCGCAATGTTCCATCAGCTCGCTGCTGTTGGACAAAGTCCGATGCTGGTCCATCGGGACCCGTGGAGGCAATACATGGGACCGCGTAAGATGTCGGTAGTTCCCGCTGTATCGCCAATGAATTGTCGTCCACTCTGATCTGCGCCCTTGTGACCACCACATTGGCCACAACTGACCATTCGACCTGCCATTTTGTGATGTCGGCCTGAGTACAGTCACGAACACCAAGCACGTTCCCTATAATCAAATCGACCACTGGAGCCTCAAGAACACACGCCTGCACCTGACCAGAAATAAAGGGTGTATCCACTTCTATAATGGCTAGGGGGTAATATTCAACATTTCCCCCAAATGTCACGCATCCGACAGTCTTACCAATAAGGCACGATTCGTCAATACATGATCGGCGCACTCCTATCGTAGTGCATCCTGTGTCCCTCAACACAGACACCAATTGGTTCTGAACCATGCCCTGGTGTAACTCTAAGCTTCCGCTCCCATCAAGAGAAGAGAGGCAAGGCAGAGTATGACCACAAATTAGTAATGGTCTGCCATCAGGTTCAAACAAAGGCCTACATCCCTCGCAATCTTCGTTATTAAAGGTTTTCAGAACGCATGCAGCATTAGCCTTCTCTGAATTGTTTGGACAGACTCTTGCAGCATGTCCCCTTCCGTCACACGCGCCACATCGAAGCTGACCACCATCATTTTTTGTAGGACTACCCTTTGGTGAATTGGGGCGTTCTTGCTCCCGTTTGTCATCCTTGTCATTCCTTCTACTCGGACCACTTCTTCTATACCAGCGGTGATCGGGATCGCTGGTAGTGTCTATTCGGACTTGCCTCCGAGTAGACCTTTCATGCCTATCTCCCGTGTATCTAAATGGAGATCTATCTTGACGGTAGAACGATTGATTTTTCGGGGATCTGTATATTGATTGTGTGACCTCTCGCAGTTTGATACGAGCTTAGAGGACAATGTCATGAAGGTGTAGATATTATACTGTGACAATTACAATACTTCAGTAAGTGATATTTTAGTGTTTTCTTTGGATATTTACTTCAGGCACAGTGTCACACGCTGGTAAGTGCAATTTTTTTTACTGTTACATCATATTCTTCTATCGACCTCATAGAGTCTTGCAATTAAAAGACCTCAGTGGCTCAGACACAAGGAGAAAAACACGGGGAAAAATGTGCATATGCTACTGTAATACGGGCTGAAGGCAAAAATGAAAATCAGAAGGGTCACTAAAAGAAAACTGTTGTTCGCTGACAATGCTGCAATCATCACTCAAACAATCATCACTCAAAATCAACAGGAGCTTCAGCACTTGAATTACTTCTCTTTAGCATGCAATGACTTTGGCCTCACAATAAGTCTAAATAAAACAAAGGTGCTGCATCAGGATGCGGATGTTGCACCAGTTATTACTATTGATAATTATGAATTGGCAGTGGTGCACCACTTCACACACAGGGGGTCTATCATCAACGATAAACTCTCTATGAACACAGAAATTGACAGCCACATTGGAAAAGCTGCAGCCATTTTTGCCCACCTCACAACACGTGTTTGGGGAAACTCCAAACTCACAATGAAGACCAAAGCTGCAGTATATAAGCCTGCATAACCAGCAAGCTTCTATATGGCAGCGAGACATGGAAAACCTATGCTAAGCAAGAAAGAAGGCTCAATACCTTCCATCTACGGTGTCTGCTCCACATCCTTGGTATTTCGCGGAAGGACAAAGTGACAAATGCTGAAGTGCTGTCACGTGCTAGCCTTCAAAGCATGTATACATGGCTTAAACAGCGCAGGCTACGCTGGCTTGGCCATGTCCACCACATGGAAGATGGTCACATCCCCAAAGATATTTTCTACAGGTAACTGGCATATGACAAAAGAACAGTTGGGCGACTACAGCTGAGGTTCAAAGATGTGTGCAAGAGAGATTTGTAGGCACTTGGCATAAATCTAGCAACTGAGAGGATGAAGCTGCCGATCGCACCAAGTGGAGATGCTAACGGCGCCACTTCAAATTGGGTGAAAAGAATGTGTCAGTGGAATAAGAGAAGAGAAAAAGATGCTAGTGATGGGTAAGGCTCTCATTGAGGTAACTTTTTGATAGCATGCAGAGCAGTCCTGTTTCTTGAATCCCCAGGGTAAGGGAGGAAGAGGGAAGCTGAAAAACACATGGAGAAAAAAACTGGAGACAGAAATGAAAAGGATGAGGAAGACAAGACCTTGAACTGATAACATTTGACAGAAGTTTGTTGGAAGCCTATGCTCCTTGGAGTGCTGAAGGATGGTGATGACGATGACTTTCTTCCTGATCCTATGTATGTAGTTATTTCCCAGAGACCCCATAAGCTTTGTCCATTAAATGTATCCATAGTTTGGCCTTATTCAAAGATGAACTGTCTCTAAAAAGACAAAGCAAGAACATGACTACTGATCCCTCAGGCTTGTCATACAAGGCAACTAACATGAGGTTGTGCCTTGGGCTGGCAGATCCATCATGTCAAACAAATTGCCACAAAAACCACAGCTGCATGTGCATGTTCGTGTTTGGTGCAGGCTTCCTGCAAGGGGACCAGCAATAGTGAAGGCTCCATGCTCTGTAAAGAGCACAAAGGAAAATGATGAAATGAAATATGGAACTGCAATATGTAAGAAGAGACCCTGATGCCATCACAAGAACAGCTATGCTATGGACCCCTGAAGGAAAGCGAAAACAACTTGGTGGAGGAGAGCTGTGGAGGTCGAGATGCAAAGACTGAACCACAGCTAGGGCATTGCATGAAGCAAAGTGGAAGCAGTTTGTTGCTGCCCTATAAGATGCCACCAGGCATGATGGCCTCTGACCACTCTGACAGTCTGCAGCTAAGGGTCAAAGAAGAAGAAGAATATGTAAGGTCAGTTTAAAAAAACAGAATAGGAACATCTTCATGAAAATTAGAAACCGCGTATCCAGATGGATGTGCTATAAATTATAGAGTTCTTAATATCTGACACTAACAAGTGCTAATAAATAGAAATCAGATGGAACTGAAACATGGCTCTACAAAACAAGATAATGTTGCAATTAGGAAGAACAATTAAAGCATAAATATCAAGAAAACGTGTTAAATTTATACAAAATAAAAACAATTCTCAAAATGTATATGTAGGAAAGTAGCTCTTTAGCAGCTTTGTTTTTGCAAACTAGTAACAGTAAAAGAAACATAATCTGGAAGTATTGTATGTAATAGAAAGCTCAACATACAGCAGTGAACAGAGTAGCATATGGCAAGAAACCACTTCTCTCTAAAAAAAACTGTTTGGAGATGTTGGGAACCTTGAACTGACTTTAGAGTCATTAAAGTAGAAGTCTCTAGAACCAGACAAGTGCCAGTGGAACAAAAGATGAGAAGAAGATGCTGGCGATGGACACGACACACATTGAGGAAACCTGTTGATAGCATTACAAGGCAGTCCTCATTCTGGAATCCCCAGTGAAAGAAAGGCAGAGGTAGACCAAAAAATACATGGAGAAGAGAACTGGAGATGGAAGTGAAACTGATGAGGAAGACATGAAAAGAACTTGAGCTGTTGGTAGGTGACAGGAAGACTTGGCATATGTTTGTTGAAGGCCTATGCTCCTTGGGGAGCTAAAGGGTATTGACTGAATGTAGAAGTCTGATGGTGAAAGAGGAAAATGAAGAAGAAGAAGAAAGTTCAATAATTACAAATAAATAAGTGTAACTGTGGCACTGATAAAATAACTGCTTAGCATCTACTTCAAAGGTGCCCAACATATGAGGAACAGAGAAAATACATATGGCCATCATTAGTGCCATTCCTATTAAAGCTCTACAGAGATTTCAACAGCCTCAGACTGACCATTGCTTTCTTTGAACATATTCAAGTTGACGTCTGAGGGTAAATGAAGAAGAAGGAGAAATAGATGAGAGCATATCTAACAACATCATTTACATGATGGATCTTTAACCAAAGCCTGCTGCAGACAAGGCACTTCAGTAAAGCAATATATAAATGAATGAATGTCCCTGTTTCACTTAATAAACAGCAGGAGGTCACAACCCACAGCTGGCCACATTGTGAGAATAAATATTAGACAAACATAAAGGTATGTTTTCAGGCACTCGTAAGAAATAAAGAAGTAGAAAACTAGACAACAGAAAACAGACGTGAGTGGCTTACCCAGGACTTGAACCCAGGACCTTCTGTGTGACAACGCCGCCTAGCTATGCAAGCGAATCACACTATCCTCCCTGCCATCTAGGCATCACCAAATAATGATGCTTCGATGATGAGTCATTAGTGTGACCCGCAACACATAACACCGGAAATTTTCCATAGGCATTCCAGCCTATTAACGATGCAATCACTTCTGTTGTTCCCCTATTATACAGTATAGGTTAGACCACACAAGACAAAGACCTTAATACTGTGTCTAGTAAATGCATTGTGGGAAGCATGCACCAAATCAATTCATGCGCTCTGCTTTTGTACTGTGGTTTCTGTTGCAACTTGTTTTACTTGTGGAGGCTGCTTGCCTCATGCACCTAACTTCTTATGACATGCTGGAGCAAGAAATAGTTCTATTCTCTTCACAGACTTCTTGGAACCACAAAATGTAGTTGAATGATATACCTTTATGACTATGTGCTTGGTACTGTTGTAAGAGGTGACTAATTTGAGATTTTGCATACAGCTGGCAACCCCGTCATGTAAAGCAGATTACTATGAAACCACCTCCACAAGAGCATGTAAATGCTTTGGTGCAGGCTTCCTGCAAGGGGAAAGATGCAGTGGTGCCTCCATACTTCTAAAGGAGTGAAACATGATAGGATGTTGATGATATGCATGGTGTGAACAACTTGATGAGCTGTAAGACATCATGAACACGATCGCAAAATGACATGAATAGAAACAGCTGAGATAAAGAGGGCAAATAGATTTAAAAAAAAAAATAACACACACTGAAAGGCATATAAATACCATATTTACTTGACTCTAAGATGCATATTTTTTTCTTCACATTTTAATGTCTATGACAGTATGATGCATTTTAGAATTGCTGGTGTCTTGCTATTGGTGTGTAATTAGAAGACATTTATTGTCATCAGCAAGATGCTAAAATATAGTTAAACTGTCATTTCAGAAATTCTGCATCACAAAAACACTTGATGGCATGAGGGAAGATATTTTGTGGGGAAATAATGTTCTGTCATTGATTGTGATGAAGAAATCAACTAGTAAATAAATTGATGAAGAATTAACATTTTGTCTCTGATAGCTAGATCTGGTTGTAGAAGTAGAAGGGAAGTGATAAAAGGACAAGATAAAGGCCCTGTATGTGACAACAAATGTCAAATTGTTATAAAATATGTTTTATGATAAAAAAACAACTGAAACTTTCCTTTATTATGTGAAAATGGATATAACATAAAATGAAATTGGTTTCGAGAGTTTCCAGTTTTGCATCGTGCTTGAAATATTATCGTAAGCACAAAAAAGTTTATAACTATTTTCATTTTTCTATATTTATTATTGTATACATTGAATGCATTAAAAAAAAACTATGTTTATATAACAGAAATTGAATTACTGTACATTTTGATTTATAAAACGTTACCCTATCATTATACATAGATTAATTAAAACAAATTCAGTAACGGCAATCATGTCTCAAAAGTAACTCCCTAAGATAAACTCATAAAAACATGGTTTTTGAGCGTATGTATTAACAGTTAAGAAAAAAACACATGATTTTTACACTAACAAATGAATTATTGTAAACACTTCTCACAGTTACCTGTAGTTTGAGCCTATGATAATCCACCTGTGTGCCAGACAAATAGTCATCATCATCCTCAAACACAAATGCTCCTGCACTGATCAAAGTATGACCAGCTCGAGCTAGTGTGGTTGTGACAGAATGTTTTCCATCTGGAGAGCTGGAGACATATGTTTAATTAGGATTGTGACAATTAAGGGGAACATGAAATATAACGATATAGTAGTGAATAACTAAGAGTGTATTTCATATGCCCGGGGCGGGTCTGTTCTCTAATGAGAGAAACAAAGAACAGGCCTACTCATCCGTTATGCATGTCATAAGAAGCGACTAACATGAGATCACATCCCGTGTAGTTTCCAGAACTCTCTGAAGAGACAAAGAAAGTATATGATTACCACACCCTAAAGGATATAATAATGATAATAATAATAGCCCCTTCAGTCATAACTGACTGTGGGAATGTGCCCCTGAGGTGACAGCCCTCAGCTGCTTATTTTCCTGGTGCTCCTTTCAATGTTTTCTCCTCTCTTCTGCTTATTGTGTGAGCTTCTTTTCGCTCAATCTGAGGTGGTGCCGTAAATAGCATCGCCACTTAGTGTGATCGGCAGCTTCATCCTCCCATGTTGCTGGATCCATGTCCAGTGCCCTCATATCTCTCTTGCACACATCATTGAACCTCAGCTGCGGTCGCCCAACTGTTCTCTTGCCATCTGCTAATTGTCCGTAGAAGATATCCTTCAGGATGTGACCATCTTCCATGCAGCGGACATGGCCAAGCCAGCGTAATCTGCACTGTCTCAGCAGTGTATACATGCTTTGAAGGCCAGCACGTGACAACTCCTCAACATTTGTCACTTTATCTTTCCACGAGATGCCGAGGATGTGGTGTAGACACCGTAAATGGGAGGTATTGAGCCTTCTTTCTTGCTTAGTATAGGTTGTCCAGGTCTCGCCGCCATATAGGAGTGTGCTGGTGACGCAGGCATTATGTACCACAGCTTTGGTCTTTGTTGTGAGTTTGGAGTTTCCCCAAACACGCGATGTGAGGCTGGCTAAGGGAGCTGCAGCTTTGCCAATGCGGCTGTTAATTTCTGTGTCCAGTGAGAGTTTGTCATTGATGGTAGACCCAAGGTATGTGAAGTGGTGCACACCACAGCCAATTCAAAAGGATATAATACATGGTGACTAATATGAGGTTGTGAATGGGGCTGGCAACCTGGTCATGTGACAAAAACTGCCACAGAAACCACCGCTGCAGGAGCATGTGAATGCTTGAGGCAGGTTTCTTGCAAGGTGACAAGCTACAATGGTGGCTCTATGCTCTGTAAGGAGTGCAAAGGAAAGTGATGATGAACATAGATAGCAACTGCATCATGTAAAACAACTAATGCACGAGCACATAAGTGCTTTGGTGAAGGCTTCCTGCAAGAATATCAGCAGAAGTGGTAACCCTAAGCTCCATAAGTAGCAAAAAGGGGAATGATGATGGTGATGATGTGCATGTTTATGAGTATGTGAACAACTTGCTTTTTGAATATATGTATAAAGAAAGATAGTAAAATGGATGAACTATCACTTTATTCAAATTTGTACATGGACTAGCAGTTTTTTTTTTTTCAAATGACTTAAAACAAAATGCACATAAACAAGAGAATACTGTTTTGTATGCATCCTAATTCTGAAAACATGATTTCCCTGGGTATAATAGAATGTTATTTATGAATAACTTTTATTATTTTAACGTCTTTGTAAATGCTGGATGATACAGCTTGGAAGTTTTGACGCTCACTTCAAACAATTTGATAATGATTTATAGTCTTCTTCTGACAGGTTCCAGTTATTATTCTGTTACATGGTTACTAGGATTTTTGCATTCAAAATAGCATTATTTTAGCCTACCACCACTGCTGATCATGTATGAAAAATGAGGGAAAAAAAACATATTTATATTATTAACCACGTATAGTGATAGTAAGATAAACTAATAAAAGTATTTATTATTTTAAACACACATAATGATCAGACAAGTGCCAAGTGACAGACTGCCCACTTCTCAAAGGAAAGTTACCAGGTTTGAAACTAGGTAGTGCCATGCTCCAATGTACCCAGCTGTACAAAGGCACATACCTCTGGTCTTGAGTTAGGGAAAGCAAAAGCAGCATGGGTAAAACTGGTCGCCCCTGCCTCATATAGCGGGTCTCTAACACTGCACTCCCATATGACAGTAGCTGCAATGGGACTACATTTTTAATAGACAGGAAAACTGACTTAAAATGTAATAGACAAATTATGATCAATTATTGACAAATGAAGTCCTTTCTGACTCAAGCCTCTAAGTAATTGCAGGTCAAATAATGTGCGCATCTAAGAATTAGCTTATCTGACAGTCATTAGCAGAGAGAGTTTATGTGTACTATGTGAAGGCTTACTCTTTGTCCTCACAAGCACCATCATAATCAACCTCAATGTCATTACTGTAGTCAACTGGATGAATGATGTTATCGTTCTCCCGTGCCTGGTAAATTGTGGCATTCTTTATCTGATCCTTGTGAACCTGAAATTGCATAATGAAAAATGAGGTCAATGTAGTGGAATAATACTGCTTTCCTTCATTTCCTAATCAATTTGAGCATCTCTGATAGATACTGTAGTAATTTTGGGCTAGTCTTCAGCTATTCTTTTGGTGGTCACTGACATATTTTTTGTTTCCATGTTTTAGCTGCTTCATCAAGTGATTTCTCACCAAAATAGCCTTCCAATTCACTCCACAACATTTATTTTTTACTGCTCATGCTCTTATACACTGAATTTTGATTTTGTGGTTAAACTTAAGTTATCAAGCAGATTCTTTTATTTTTTATGTAGACTTGTTTTCGATTTCCAAAAATATGTTATAAAATTATGTAAATAATATAAAAACTTTCACATCAACACATCCAAGAAAACACAGATCGGCTGAATAAGTATAGCCAACAGGTGGGTCTGAATATCAATCTAAAGAAGACAGAAGTTATGACACTCAATGTAAGAAATCCTGAGCGCATAACAATAAGGAACCAGAAGCTAGAACAGACAGACACATTCACATACCTAGGATGCATAGCACCACCAGACGGTAGAACATGCAAAGTATCGACAACAGAATGAATAAAGTAAGAACAGCCTTTACTGGTCTAAACAACATCTGAAAGTCTTCCCAGTACAGCACAAATATAAAATTAAGATTATATGAGAGATGTATACTTTCTGCGCTTCTCTATGGTGTGGAATGCTGGAAAGTAATAGAGAAGGAAATGCTGAACCTGCCCTCTTTCCACACAATCTTACTTACTTACTTAGTTGTTCCTCTTCTACCGTGAGGTGTAGAGGTTTGGAAGAGAGAGCGCCAGACTATTCTATCAGCTGTCTTCTTCCTGGCCTGGTTCCATTCTAGTCCTCGGTCCTTCAAAGATTGTCTAATGTTGTCCTCCCAGCGGACTCTGGGTCGTCCTGGAGGTCTGGATCCCTGGCTCTTTGTTTCCCATGCTTGTCGTGGTAGCCGATCTTCTCCCATTCTGCAGACATGGCCAAACCATCTTAGTTGGGACTGTTCTATTTGGGTCTGCAGCGGGTGGAATTTTAGGCCTTGACGTATCGTCTGGTTGCGGACCATGTCTCTTCTTGTTACTTCAACAACCTTCCTCAGATACCTCATTTCTGAGGTTTGGATCTGGCTTTTGTGGGTTGTAGTCATTGCCCATGACTCGCATCCATATGTCAAGACTGGGACATAGGTGGAGTGGTATACAGCCATCTTCGTTTTCTTACCAACCTCTTTCTTGCTGAGGAATCCTCGATTTATGGCCTGATAAAGTCTCCCAGCCGCTGCTTTTCGAGTGGCCATCTCCACACAATCTGCCTAAGGAAAATTTTCAGAATCTTTTGGCAAATACCATCAGCAACCAAGGACTGCTTACTCTGAACAACCAAGAGTACATGCAAACCATCATAGCTGGCAGACACTGGAGTTGTGTTAACCACATCCTCAAAAGAGACCTCGATGCCATCACAAGAACAGCTATGCTATGGACCCCTGAAGGAAAGCGAAAGAGAGGCTGACCAAAAACAACTATGGCAGAGAATTGTGGAGGCAGAGAGGCAAAGAATGAACCAGAACTGTGACACTGCATGAAGGATGGCCGCCGTCTGAACAAAGTGGAAGCAGTTTGTTGCTGCCCTACAAGATGCCACCAGGTGTGATCGCCACTGACGACAAAGTAGAAGAAGAAGAAAATAAATTTTAACAACTGAAAAAAATATTTCAAATATGGCCAAAGTTCTTTGTAAATATTTTTTTTCAGAACACTGGCCAGAAATATTTACTCTGATTACTAAAGGTTCATTAAAAATCTCTCATTCCCATCATCCTCCATTATTTCCATTATTAACATATTACAGTTACATTTACATGCACTTCTACTGAACTTACTTTAATATCTGGGTGACATGTAATGTACGTGTGAAGCCCAAGCTGAAATTTAAAAAAATAATTATACTGAACCTCTGTTTATGGCTATATATAATATGTAAAAATGTCAAAAGTCTCCCATTTATAGCAAATCTCATTATATTCACAATTTGTTTATGTTAATGAGTCATGAAATCATCATTTTCCTATGCACACCTTATGGTGCATGGAGCCACTAAACACAGCTGGTCTCCTTGAAGGAAGACTGCATCAAGCAGTCATTAGCTCTTGCAGCTGTGGATTCTGTGGCAATTTATTAGACAAGATGAGGTTACCAGCCTCATCACAACCTCAAGTAAGTCACCCTGTATGACATGCCTGAGGGTGCAGAAGTCCTGTTATTTCTTTATGTCTTCAAAGACCCCCGGGAACTACACAAAACGAGCCATGAACTGCTGCAGGATAATGTTTTGACAAAGAAATATGTCCTACAACAATCCAAATGATTACAGTATGATACAGCAACTACCCCTTTCTGTGCTTGCCATTTAGGACTTATGGATTAGATGACTTCAAGCCACCCTGAATATACTAGAACCTTTATGTTTAGGTCTAACTAGAATACAACATTTAAAAAAATACCTTATTGTTGACACGGAATCTGGGCTTTGACCTGACTGACTGTAGTTCTGATTTGCTGGGGTTTGATAAGGCCTGTAAACCAAAATAAAATAGAGATTCAAAAGAAAATTGCATAAAAATGTCAAAAAAGCCTTCATTAATATGAAGATGACAACTTCACAACAAATGTTTAGGTCAAGAGCGTAAAAAATGCATACTTTATTTTATAAATATAAACTGCAGGACCATTGCGATTGGTGAATTTAGCTGAAACTTGAAGAATCGTTTTAACTCTGGCCTGATAGCTCAGTTCAAAAGCGATATCATCATCATCTATTTTTTTATATTCCCTGTGGAAAACTAGATTGCATTTGTTATTCACTACTGATCTGGAGCAAAGAAAAGGAGAAGAAAAATTATTCTGTTTGTTAACTAAAAAATTTTTTTAAATTAAAGAGGGGTATTTGTTGGAAGCTGCTGTGCTGTGTTTTAAACTTCAATTAATTTTTATTGTGATTTTGGCACCGCATCGCACTTTCATGAGACATATATATATATATATATATATATATATATATATGCATTATTTGGTAAGAATGAAGATGTATACATGTTGCTAGTAAATTAATATGAAACAAATATAAAGGTATGTTATCAGGCACTCGCAGGAAATAAAGAAGTAGAACACCAGACAACAGAAAAACAACAGACATGAGTGGCTTACCCAGGATTTATTTCCTGCGAGTGCCTGATAACATACCTTTATATTTGTTTCATATTAATTTACTGTTTACAGGCCTCGGGTTTCCCTTCTTTACATGTTGCTAGGTATGACATAGACGTGAAGATAAAAATATTCTGCTCTCTGCCCTCGAGCAAGTAGGAAGTGTTTTTTCACAGTGAGGCATGAGATACTTAAGGATGTATAGTTTGAACCACTTAAAAATGACTGTTTTTCCAAGTGTGGCATAGTCTACTGGATTGTAGGGTTTTGGTGTGATGACGTGGACTGAGATTCTGTCTTTCAAATGGCCCATGTCTTTTTCTCCTTGCATTTTGTTCACTTTTTCTAGGAGGGATTACAGGTAATCCTTCACCATGTTTTTTCTCCTTCTATTTTTTTACGTTTTTCAGAGTGAGATCACGATGGAGTTGTATCGCATCTGCTTTATGTTTCTTCTTTATGGAGTTTAGAGTTGGTATGTAGGAAATTGGTGCAGTGTTATTCTAGAAGAAAGATTACCTAGCCTAGATCAGAGTTGCACCAGTTTTACTCTTTCTAAAGATTGGCGGGGCCATAGACGTATTTTTCGGGAATTAAATATATTTCGGCCATTTTTGCTTCAATTGGCAGTAGAGGGCAGAGCTTAATCCCGTTTCTTTGTCTAAAGCAGTACCGGTTGCATCAGAATTATCTAACAGGGTTATATGTTATTGATTATGTATTGTGGTTCTGAGTATTCAGAAGACGGAGATGAAATTATTTCTGTTAAGGGAATAATATTTTATTTCATTTTGAGGTGATTAATAATACCGTACTGGAATGTAATGATTTCTAGAGTGAGGTCTAGTTATTGGTGGTAAACATTGCTGCAGGTAGGGTCAGCGTAAGAAGTAGGCCACAGTACATCTGCCCAGAAAGGGCCAGTGAAATATTGTTGTAGCTCGGACTTAGTCAGGCAGAACAGACGATCTGGGTCAGCCAATGTTTACTTTGGGCTCAGGTAGAGAAGGGAGTTGAGTGGAGGAGCGGACTTTGTTGGCCCGATTATTTGTATGGTGGTGCATAACGGAAAGAGAGTCAGGGAGTTATTTTAGGAATGTCTTATTTACATGTTGTTTAGCTGTTGCAATTTTTTTCTGTCTAACAGCAGGTATCGCGGCTCTGAGGGAGAGAGCGAAAGTTTCCAATAACTTTTCCCCGGCAAGAGTTGGCAATCTCACACAGAGAAGGGTTGAGATTTTTTGCCAGAGGCGGACGAAGTATAGAGAACCCATTTTTCCCAGGCAGGGGAAGACATTTCTCGAGTGGAATAGGATTTGTTGGATAAATCCTGAGCGCTGAGCTCGTTCTGTTACACACGCAGATTTGGCATGCTGCCAGCGTTGTCGTAATTATTTCACTTCGTCCCGGCCATAATAATGCCGAAGGCCTGAACCCAGAGGGGAGCGGGCAGATAAATCCGGAGTGGTAGCAGCAAAACTAGCTACCTATTCCAGTTTTTCCAAAAGTTAGTGTTTAAACCTAGTCGTCACTTACAGAATTGTGGAGGGAAACAGGGTTACAATACCCTCTACAGATTTTAGAGCAGAGGACAGCTGCTGAAGTTTAGTCTACAGGTGGTAGACCTGAAAGACAGAACTGAGACATAGTTTTGTGTAGATCATAACAGAGGACAGCTGCTGAAGAGTTGTAGAAGAGTTAGTTGTGTAGCAGTGTTCAGGAGATTTCAGGATAGGCTGTGTAGAAACGAAGTCTGTGCAGAGATTGTGTAGACACTTCGTAGTCGTTTCAGCTGACTGTGTACTTAGAGTTAGAATTAGAATTTAGAACAGCTAGTTTGGAGTGGAGGCTCGACATCTGAGACCCCACCAAGTGCAGTGTGGTTTATTTCATTTAATCTTACCTTCTTTCTCCATACAGGTGAAACTTGTGGGTGAAGGGTTGGGTTTTGATGATACATCATTTGTAATTTTGCCTGAATTTGTTTTCCAGGAGTGCTTACACTGCATTTTTATGTGTTTGACATGTATTTGAGTTTTGTTTATAGGTGTAAATAAAACTTGTACATTATAGCTGGAATCAGTCATTTAATTTACGTACAGTAGCTATCTGTTGTCTGTATCGTGGTGTATGTGAATCTTAATTGAACCTTATCCCCTTAGGGTAGTTAGAGGTGGTCGAGGCCATAGCAATTTATACGTCCGGAGTGGCGAGGAAGAGTCAACTTCGATTCTCAACCTCGGAGGGAATGGTCTCAACTTTCACATTTGCACTGTCATTTTCATCTGAATCTATCCTTTCAGTCTTTCTTCTCACTAGTGTCTTGTCACTATATGTAGACAGCCTCTAGTCTTAAATCCACTTCGTGACATTTGGCCACTCATTAATATGTGGTTAAGTCCACTGAAGATATCATTTTATATGCTTGCTATAGGCCGCATTCTGGATGTGTCAGCAGATTCTAAGAAGCATGTATTATGCAATTTATATTCAGCAAGTCAAGTCAGGATGTGTGATTATACTATTCAGCATTTTATAGGCATTTTAAGTACATTATGATATATTAATGATTTTGTCAATTTCAAGTATCTGGTTATCTACAGGTAGATCGATGTGATATGCATATGCACTATAACCATTAGCATAGAAAAACGAATCTGCTATTGACTAAATGGAGTTAATCATACTGTGAACAGTTGTTATAATAAATTTAACATAAATCGTGCATCTGGTCTTCAAGGAATTTATCTGGTGAATGTGTTGTTCTGAACTTTTGCCCATGTTGAATAAAGTTTATTTATACAAGTGATAGAAAGAACATACCCCTACACAGCTTGAAGAAATATTAACATTATTAATATGAACTAGAAGCAACTTCTAACACCTCCATAACATATAATGATGGAACAAGCCATAAATAGCAGATCATCATCAAGTACTATGCCCTGTGGCATAGGAGATCATGTCTCTTCACAACTTCTTGTCTCCAGTACAATTTATCAATTCTGTTGTTGACTTCCTTCCATGCCACGATGTCACAACTGTCCAGTATTTGCTCTCTTTGTCTTCCTCTATCTCTTTTTTCTTCAATCTTACCTGTTGTTACGATATATTCCAGCTTTCCTCTTCTCCTAAAATGCCCAAAAATTTGCTTCTTTCTTGGATTGCTTCTTTCTAACTTGTGAAATATGTTTCCCTTGCAAACTGGCCTCCTTCATGACATCCTTCTTATGCTTTTTGGCTATCCATGGTATTTTTAACATTTTTCTGTAAAACCACATCTCTGTGGCGTCTAGTGCTTTCCTTACTAGTTTACTAACTGTCCATGACTGACTCCCATACATTAGGCTTGGTTCTATTTCACCTATGTAGCAGATACATTATTTAAAGTACACATATGATTTAACAGATTTTTTTGGGAATAATCTCTAACAGATGGGAAGTGCACATCAGATGCAGGCCAAACAATATTCACAACCAAGGCTTGGATTGCAGCCCAAAATTCTGTATTCACAAATGTAAAGGACAGGGACAATTATCAACATACTTCTACAACATCCTTCAGCACAACTATTGCCTGTGGGGTCACATTTAGCTGCAGCCTGTCCATGGATTCAGCCAAGACATACAGACATTTTTCTTCCTCCTCCAGCTCATCTCCTGCTCCTTGACCTCCATCGACCTCATCAAAGCCAGTCGCTAAACCTGTCAAAGAATGATACATTGTTAGTCTGATATGATAAACAGCACAGGTGGTTGCAATATGTCAAAGTTAAGTTTGCAACAAAATCTCATAAAGTGAATGGTCAACAGAATGTGTTTCGCATAACTTTTATATTTAATTTATAATGCATCTGCAAGTGGATGGTGAACAGCATGTGTTATGCATCACTTTTTTATGCATGGAGGCATATCTGGAGTCATCCTTATATGACCACCAGCTATGCACAATGCTACAATATACGTATGTGGAAGTGAACCTATGTCTGTGAGGCTAATTACATCCTCATTGACTCTTGAAATCATCCACACACTTCCAGGGATTCCCCCTGTGGTGAAACTTGTTGAGAACCCAGCATTGCACACTAAGCTTGGAGAAGTCACTTGAGCCCCAGTCGTAATTCTTTGGCTTTGACTTGGTTGACTGCATGCAGAAGGATCTCACTGTGGACCTAGTAATAGGCAGGGGAAGCTGAGAAATGGTTCTGTTCAGGACATAACAATTCCTTGGGAGAGCCCAGAACCACAGTACAGTATTTTAGCTCTGCATAGTTGGAGAGCCCCTTTGGATGGCAAGGAATGCACTGTATGCCACGCACTTCTTACTCCTAGCTTAAATGCAAACCAAGCTGGAGAAACTGGAGCTCATGACTTCAACTTAACACATTTTGGAATGGCAGAAAAGCCACAGGACAAGCCTAGATCTACAGTGTAGATAATACCAAGGAGTCTTCAACTTGGTATTGGCTGCTAAAGAGCGAGAAGCTCAGCAGCCCTAGTTAAACAACAACAACAACAACAATGCATGACTTTTATTTTTCCCGTACAATGCATCCTTAAGTGAATGGTAAACAGGATGAGTTATATATGACTTTTATTTTTCATTTATATGCATCTTTAAGTGAATAGTAAATAGGAAATGTTATGCATGACTTTTATTTTTAATTTATATGCATCTTTAAGTGAATAGTAAATGTTATGCATAACTTTTATTTTTTGATTTATAATGCATCTTCTGGTGAATGGTCAACAGGATCTGTTATGCATAACTTTCATTGTTAATTTATAACGCATCTTCTGGTCAATAATACCCAGCATGTGTAATGCATGACTTTTATTTTTCATTTATAATGCATCCTTAAATGAATGATAAAAAGTATATGGTATGCGTGATTTGTATTTCTCATTTATAGTGCATCTTCAAAAGCAGTGAATTTATTGATCTGAAATCATCTTGTTTAAATTAAAGACCAAAGTTAAAAGTGGCAGAAATTTTCGTTTTAACAACAGTTAGTACAGTCACAGTATTGCTTGATAATGAAAGCAGATACCACTTAACACCTAAAGGCATTTCTAATACTGTTAAACACTTAATAAGCTGCCAGAGTTTGCTCAGTATTTAAAAATTAATGGCTAAAAAACTTTCTACAGTATACCAGTTAGTATGCTTGTTCAATCACTTAATAAATCTGCCAGACTATACTCGTGTTGCAATCTTATTTAATGACTCAAAACATCTGTCTGACTATACTCATGTTGCACTCTTATTTAATAAGTCAAAAAATCTAGAGTCGTGTTGCAATCTTATATAACAACTTGAAAAATCTGCCAGACTATACTCGTGTTGCAATCTTATTTAACGACTCAACAAATCTGCTAGACTATACTCGTGTTGCAATCTTATTTAATGACTCAACAAATCTGCTAGACTATACACGTTGCAATATTTTGAACGCAGCCACGTAGCTCCTTTAAATTAGTATTTTTGGGTTCCTTAGGGCTTGCTGACAAATAATATGTAAAACGTTACGCAAATAGTCCAGGAATTAATAAATTATACCCAAAATAAAATATTGGGGGTGCCTGACAGCATAAAATCATTTCTGCTCATAAGATTTTTTTTAACGTGTTTGAAAAAAATTTACGTTACAGAAATAGCCTACCATGTAAACTCCAAATTGATTGGAGCGCAACAAATGAAAGCCTAACCACGATTGGTCGGGCTATAAATACTATCTTGGTTGTTAGGGGAGACGGGAAAAGATAACATTTTTTCAAACACTTGTCGAAACGTGGCTCATTGGCCAGTCTCGCTGATATACACACTTGGGAGCGTTAGTTCGAGACCACTTGTTTAAATACACTTGATAAAGCATCAGTGCGTTGAAGCCAGCTTATATTTGGCTCAATAAAAGCCTGGAAGATAAGCAGATGGAAATTTGTGCCAGTTTGTGCCAGAATTCATTGCTAATCAACGTATCTGTGTTATTCGTATGAATTGTGGTAAGCTTGAACCATTTAATATCTTTTAATGAAAATTGAATGTGAATTGTTGATTTATGCCTGTATATATATGTGTAGTTCAGTGGCAAACGGGAGGTAAAGCCTAAAATGCTCCAGCCTGAACAGAGGGTGTCGGAGAGAAGTAAAACGGCATGGAATGGCCAAACAGTACACTGACACCTGGATGATTGACTAGAAAGAAATAATGCTGGAAGTGCAGAGGCGTAGTAACCATTAAGAAGGGTAATGCTGGTATAAAGTATTTCAGATGAAGCTGACTGTTGGCCTAACGCTCTGAACGCAATGTTTGTGCTGTATTGTGATCAGTGTAAAAGAGAATATAAATTAGTTATGAAGTAGAAGGTACATCCTTCTTGATTTCAGGGACAGTGGTCTTGATGGTACTGAGCAGCACCTAGTCAGAGATTTGCTGAATCCAGAGTCGGACAGCATACTCCTTGGTCCTTTTAGCTATCAGTGAGGTATCTCCAGAGCCCAGAAGAGAATTCGAGCAGAGGAGTCCTCTCCTGCCGCCATCACTCAAGATAAGCAGAGTTGGCCAGCTGAGCTCAACATTATGTCCCCTCATCTAGAAATAACTTTATAAAAATACCATTCAGAGGGGAATTTACTTGTCTTAAAATCAGGAACTGTGAACATCTCCAATACTGATCCCTAAAGACAAACTATTGAAGTCATGATGACAAATACCAACAGAGCTTGAACAAAACAAAACCAGTATTACCTCATTTTACTACTACACAACTGACACACATAGAACATTTGTAATAATATTTGTCACTACAATATTCATATTAAATACATTCTGTACATAACTTGTAATTTAAATTGATTGTGATTCCTGGTTCCCTTGTAGTTGAATCAGGACACATATTCATTCATGCTAGTAATGAATACATATTGTTATTTGAACCGTTACGAGTGACTTCTTTAAGCTATTCTCGTAGAGTGTTATATGTATGTGAGTGTCACAGTGTTGTCAAGAGTAGTGGATTAAATTAAATTGTTTATCTGTCTGTTGTTGTGACTTACACTTCACCATACTCATACCCTAGACACATAACGTAGCATCACACTATTCCAGAATAATTCTGACTGAGATAAAGAGATATGTGGTAGCAAGTAAGGTTATCTATAATACACTACTTTTAATAGATATAGATACCTTCACAGCTGATCTCAGTCAGTACACTAAGTCCCCTATAAATATTTATAACATCCCACTTCACCACAGGCAGTTTGAAAACATTTCTTTGGATCAGATACAAATGCTTTTCTCATGAGGGGGTCCTTCAATTTAGGTTCATAGTCACTGTCAAAATTACATTTCTGTAGTTTAGGACTAGTCATAAATACAGTTATATATTTTTTTAATGTTTAAAAATCTATTGGGAGATTTGGAGCTAACCAATGAGAGTTTGCCTGGTTATTGCTGATTATATGTTAACTCTGTCATTCTGTGTAAAAGCCATTTTACAATAAGTAAAAAAAAAAAAAAAAAAAAAAATTTTTGCTTCCCTAAGTGACATATGAGTAAAAGAAATTCAATATAGACAAAATATTTTGCTTTACAATCCAATATTTCTAAAATCATACAACGATAATTCTAAATATGTTTTCTATATTTACTAAGACCAACATAACTACTGTGGGTACAATAATTAAAAATTTTCATAAAATATAACAAATAAATAAAATTAAAAATATACCGAAGATATAACGAATACAAAAAACACTCAGGTAAACAATAAGTAACAAAAATGAATAAGTAAGAATTACATCAAAATAGAAAACATCTAAGGCAAGATGACAAAAAAAAAAAAAAAACATCTAAAGGTATGACAGCAGGCTAACATTGCACCTACACCTTTGCAGAAAGGAAACAAAAATTAAAGTTGAAGAAGGAAAAAACATAAAAGCCTCAAACCAGCAGTCATGTGGACCGGGCCTCGTGAAGTTAGAAACACTGGTTTGTCCAGGGAGAGATCAATTCCATCATCATTGTCATCTGTCTCACTAACATCGGCATCACTGCTGTCACTGGAGAATATACTGTCCAGTTTGCTGGTCATGTTGGATATGAAGCCCTCTGGCTCTGAGTCAGACTCCCCTTGGACACTACTGTGATGGCTGGAGTCTGCATATTTAGTTTTAGTGCATAGATTCAGGCTTGAAAGATATTTTATACGAGAACAACATAAAAAAAAAAAAAGGTACATGTAGACCTATAGCAGATACTGCCGTGGAAAAGTGAAGTGTAAGAGACTTCACCATACTAGGTCCAGCTTTATGAAGTGGATGGAACCAATCCCTTCCTTGATGCCTCTGTCTTCCCTAACTCAACAGCAGAGCCAGGTACCCAATTACAGCTAGTTAGACTTGAGCAAGAAGCTTCCAGGTTTTGATCCCAGTAACTTTGCCACTGATAGGCAAGCACTCTAACAGCTTAGCCAATTAAACACCATATAGTATTCAAGAAGAAAAAAAAAACATGTCACAAAAAAATCTCTGTAAGATCTGGAATATATGATCCAATTTAATGAACACATTTTACAAAGAGAAAAATTAAAGTGGTTATGATATAATTCAGAACGCTGGCACCCCACTGGCATCACATGTCAACTATATTAGAACATCAGAATATATGGCAGAAGGAAGACTACATAAAACTGAATAATGTAACAGACGAAGTATACAGGATAATGGTTTAACTATCACACCAGCTACCTGAACAGTTCAGGAGCATGTATACATCTTCCATTTAGAACGCAGTGGCACGAGTGGAAAGAAAACAAAAAGCAGTATCCTTCAACAGCTGTAGTCTTTAGAAACAATTTTAAAAACAACAAAATATATATTACAAATATAATCTGTAAATAGACCTTCTTTGTTCTCTTTTAAAAGAAACAAAAGTGGTACTAAAGAATTAATATCCATGACTATGTTGCTAATGCTGGCAAAGCTGCAGAGGCAAAATGCAACTAGCATCACCTTAATTACACATTAATAAATGCAATTGAAACTGAAATTTTTTAAAACAATTTAATGTAGAAGCCACAAAACTGAACAGAAGGAAATTCTGAAAACTTTAAAAAAAACTTGGCCAAATGCTTTAAGTGGAAATCCCGTAATAAAACCAACAGCAAAAAGCTATATCCTAGCAAACTATCTTCTACATATTCTAAACCAGTGTCAGTATTTCTAGAACAAGAGCTGTAATTCAAAAAGCCAATTACAGTGTTCTGGCAGCAAGGGATGAAGGCCCATTTGAACCAAATTGTTTATGTACATCATCATATTAACTGTCCTTCAGAACTCAAGCCAAGTCCTCCTGTTCCATATCATGAGCTCAATGTCATTGTATGTCTATCTACCCCCTTTTACTTCTGTCTCCAGTTCTCAAATCTAGAGAATTTAATAGAAGAAAAAAAGTGGAGTCAGCAACCCAGACTCCTTTTGGCATTCTATGTATTGCGTCATGAGCATCTTTACCAGAATGACCTTTTTCTGTCTTGGTTGGCTGAATTTAATTATTTTTTAGTTGACTTGTTTTATTTAAACAGTGGTTAGTGCACTGGCTTCCTAGCTTGGTGGTCCATGGTTCAATCCCCAGTTGAGGTGGGATTTTTTAGACCGCAAACGGCTCTGGGGTCGACCCAGCCTCATGAATTGGGTACCAGAGTAACTCTGGGAAGGTTAAGGCGGCCGGCGTGATGCTGACCACATCACCCCTAGTGTGTCGATGGTCAAGAAAATATGGGCCTAACACCATATTCCCAATATGCCTCAATGTGTGTGTAACAGGATCCTTGTTTTATTATTATTATTGAGGTTTTTGTGGCTTAATGTTTCTACACGATGGGGTAGCTGGCTACATGCCCAACCCACCTTAGTCATCTTCTGCAACATGTATGGTAGGTTACAGTGTTACTATTCTTTGCTTCCCTTTCAGGCTGCAGTAACATACAAATGTTTTAAGTGTATAGTGATTGATAAATAATACATCTTCACATGTTGGTTTTGCTCAATTAAAGAATGGATGTTCAATCAAAGGATGGATGCTCTCCTTTACACTGGAATAAATATGTCATGGATCAAGGCAAATTTATAAGTAATACACTAAATAACAAACCAAGAAGTCTATTTGAGTGCAGAAGTTAGAAAAAATATTATGATTTCATGTTATAAAAATGTAAAAGGCTTAGCCCAAGCAAGTGAAAAGTTTCAGGTTAACATACCAAAACTGCGATCACTGCTACAGCGCAGACGACGGAGTGACTTGTGTCGGATGACAGTCATGTCCACATCACCATCAGTGTCATCAGTTTCAGAGCTACTTGACTTGACCCTGGCCCGATGCATCATCTGCTGGACTTCTGTCTGAAGCTCCTCAGAAATGGTCAGATCTTTCTCATCATACATACAGATCATGGGGAAACTCTTAGCTTTTATCACCTGTCAAAGAATGGCATTATGACAGGGCTGACACTAAATCATACATATTACAGCATTAACACTACATCACAGGGAAACTCTTAGCTTTTATCAGATGTCAAATAATGAGATATTAGTACAGCATTAAGGGAAGGAGCTACAGTGAATTGTTAGTTTCATAAATAACTGCAGGATTTCTATATCAATGCATTGGATTAACTTAATAATAGCTATGCTTAGCAATGCATTTTGTGGTATAATGCAATTGGTTTCCATGGAAATAGTGGCCATATTGGATTTTAATCCTATATTGCAATGCGCTAAGGCTGTTTTATTTGTTGAGTTATGAGCAGCAAAGGTGAAATGGAAGCTCATCATTCTATTTTAAAAATTTAGTCAGATCAGATTTTTGAAATCTTTAGTAGATTCTGAGACATAGAACTTTAAAGTTACTACCTAAAATATAGTAACACATTTAAAAGCATTTACAACATTATTTGCAATAAATCACAATTTTGAAAATATAACAGAAATCGGGTCTAATAAAAGTTTTACTATCCCCTGGAAAGTATTTGTGCCACATTTCATGTTGACTGGCTAAGAGATAAGCAAGTTATCAGAAAATTGTAACATGAAACAAGGTTCTGAGAAATTCATGGTTTTACTTCAAAGCAAATGCACAATTTCTTGAGAAAATACAATTTTCAAAATCAAAATATACTTACTTAGAATGTGTTCTGGCAAATGATTTTGACATATTTAGATTCAGGAGAATATAAACTATCAGAACATAATCTAACTCAAATTTTCATTTTTCCCCCTATTTTTATTTAAATTGCACTGCCACTTCTCTTCATTCATCATTCATAACCCTCCACTCCCAAAGGAGCATAGGCCTTCTACAAACACATGCCAAGTCCTCCTGTCACGTGCCATCATCTCAAGTTCTTTCTACATTCTCCTTATCATTTTCATCTGTTTCCAGCTCTCTTCTCCATGTGCTTCTTCGTCTACCTCTGCCTCTCTTGCCCTGGGGGTTCCAGAACAAATGTTTGTTGAAGTTGTTTGTGGTTTAAATTTTTTACAGGATGGGGTAACCAGCCCCATGCCCAACCCTCCTTAGTCGCTTTCTACGACATGCATGGCAGGGAACAGTGTTACTATTCGTTGCTCCACTTTCGGGCCCCGGTAAGACACGGGTGACTTCTCTTAAGACTACATTAAATATACAAATCATAGGTCACAGGTAAACTCTGAGCTCATACAAGTCAAAGATTGAGATATTATTAAAGTACTACATCATAATTACATCACAGGTCAACTCTTAGCTAATTCCACATGTCGATGAAGAAGATATTACTACAGTTTTAACACTACATCATACATATACATCACAAGGAAACCCTAAGCTTTTACCACTTGTCTAGGAACACAATATTATTACAACTCAATTTTCTTAACTTTTATCACCTTCTTCTGATCTAAAAATGACATCATTCTATATTTTTTATTTTATTTATCATTCAATAAATACCATCTTGGTTTGTGAAGAAGTGTATCCTTTTCTGCCTTACCTTCAACAGCACTTCCCATGGTCTGTGAAGTCCTTCCTTGTCCATGATAGGTTCAATCAGCGGCTCCCAGACAGACACTTTTTCATTGAAGAACATCATCTTGAGATGAAGCTCAGCTTCAATATGCATCTGAAGTAGACAGACCAGACAGAATCATCACTTGTTCAGTTCAAAGGCAGCATTGTAAGGGTTACTGGTGTTTTAGTTTCAGTATTAGTTATAAAAATTGGGGGTCTTATTTAGACTCCACTGCTCTCCCTTTGCAAGGCCACTGCCCTGGGAAAATATAAAAATTAGAAACCTACCCACTACAAAAATATTTATAGAATGTGTGATTCCTATACACACACATTGGGATTCTTGCCAGTGCTATGGAGCTCGTGCACTGTGCTGAGATCCTCCATGTGTGATCTAAGGGAGAAGATCAGAGCACTGATGGAGTTGTCCATGTGCAATGAAAATAGTCCTTAAAACCAAAACCAATCTTTGAGGTTGTTTTGTTAAACAACGTTACTTCAATTTTTCTCTTTTTTTTGGGGAAGGGGGGGTCTGATTTCACTTACATCTCTTCCCAACACAGTACAATGTTCTGACTTTCACAAGATTACTTAGCTACGTATGCAGTACAATTATAGACTAGTTACAAATAAAAATGCAATGTATAGTTTTGCAACAAAAGAATTTTATAGCTATTATCTAATTATTGTGGCTAAACACTAACTGTACCTCGTCTAAAGCTAGTACATGGCTATATCATCGGCCAAGAAAACAAATGTAGTAAAAAGAACACGAACGAACGAACTTTATTTTCGAAGGGTTAAGAATTGGGCGTGCAGGCCTGTCTGACATTCTGCCCTAGTGTGCCACAAGGAGATGGGAAAAAGATGTGGAACATGGCATACGTCAAAATTAAAATTCTCTTAAAAATTGGTATTTCACTTTCTTAGCAATATTTTTTATTGTTTCTTTTTTTGTGTAGCATCTCAATGGTTCAGAATTTTAAATAATCCTTTCTGAATAATCATCATCAATTTACTTTATGCTCCTTACAGAACATGGAGCCACCACAGCAGTTGGTCCTCTAGTATGACGTCTGCACCAAGCATTCACATGTTCTTGCAGCAGTGGTTTTGGGGGCAATTTATTTTACATGATGAGGTTGCCAGCCCGATGCACAAACTCACATTAGCCGTCTTTTGTGACATGCCTTTGACTACCGCCCCAGTAGTCTCATATTCTTTCTTTGTCTCTTCAGAGACCCAGGGGAATTATTCAGAGCTTTATTAACAATATACATTGTAATTTCAGGTAAGTAATACGAGCTACACCACAGGCTCGTAAACCACCTGAAGTTATAGATGTTAGGAGATTTTCTCTAGAATTAACCGTGAATTTAGAACCAAACAAATGTACAAGAATGAGTGGCTAAAATTAACTGTGACACGGTCTGATCTTGCAATAAGAAGTCACATAACAGTTATATACCTTTCTGGACCACTCCTGAACTTTTGCCTCAACAGACGTGTGCAAGCACAGTATAGGAACATGAAGATCAAGTGTTTCTATTTCAAAGAAGACGTTTATGTCTTTGATGTCAAGCTGGAGTAGCTCCTTAGGAGACGCCACTGGATGTAAGTTGGGCATGGCATTGTCTTCAGCTGTGGATGGTATGATAATAGGAAACTCTATACAGAGCATTACAACAGGAGGCAGTCTGATCATCAGAAGTGGTACCCCCCCTCAGACAAGTGTTTCTGCTCTGTTATCTCCATTACAATCCAAGGGGCAGGCCTACTTAGGTCATTGACTCTCAAGTGTCAACCAAATAACAGCTAAATAAAAATGAATAACTTTCAAATGAATCATCATCATTTTATTTTTGTGCTCCTTATGGAACATGAACCACTACCATAGCTGGTTCCCTTGCAAGAAGCCTGCACCAAACATTCACACGCTCTTACAGTGCTGGTTTCTATGGCAATTTCTTTTACACCATGAGGTTGCCAGCCACATGCGTAACCTCATATTAGTCGCCTTGTACAACACGCCTGATGGTGCAGTAGTCCTATTCTTCAAAAATGAATGGTAGTAACAAAACAAATGGCTACGTCTTCAGCTGATGATATACTGACTGAATGAAAAAAATATTCCTGACACCATCCTCAGAACTGCCATACTATGTCTTCAGCTGATGATACACTGGCTGAATGAAAACATTATTCCTGACACCATCCTCAGAACTGCCATGCTATGTCTTCAGCTGATGATATACTGACTGAATGAAAAAATTATTCCTGACACCATCCTCAGAACTGCCATGCTATGTCTTC
Organism: Oreohelix idahoensis; assembly: GCA_024509875.1. Classification (NCBI taxonomy): domain Eukaryota; kingdom Metazoa; phylum Mollusca; class Gastropoda; order Stylommatophora; family Oreohelicidae; genus Oreohelix; species Oreohelix idahoensis. The sequence continues at coordinate 40,753 of JAMPIV010001142.1, forward strand.
AGCTGATGATATACTGACTGAATAAAAAAATTATTCCTGACACCATCCTCAGAACTGCCATGCTATGTCTTCAGCTGATGATATACTGACTGAATGAAAAAAATTATTCCTGACACCATCCTCAGAACTGCCATGCTATGTCTTATGCTGATGATATACTGACTGAATGAAAACATTATTCCTGACACCATCCTCAGAACTGCCATGCTATGTCTTCAGCTGATGATATACTGACTGAATGAAAACATTATTCCTGACACCATCCTCAGAACTGCCATGCTATGTCTTCAGCTGATGGTATACTGACTGAATGAAAACATTATTCCTGACACCATCCTCAGAACTGCCATGCTATGTCTTCAGCTGATGATATACTGACTGAATGAAAAAATTATTCCTGACACCATCCTCAGAACTGCCATGCTATGTCTTCAGCTGATGATAAACTGACTGAATGAAAACATTATTCCTGACACCATGACCAGAACTGCCATGCTATGTCTTCAGCTGATGATACACTGACTGAATGAAAACATTATTCCTGACACCATCCTCAGAACTGCCATGCTATGTCTTCAGCTGATGATATACTGACTGAATTAAAAAATTATTCCTGACACTAACCTCAGAACTGCCATGCTATGTCTTCGGCTGTGATATATTGATTAGATGAAAAAATATTATTCCTGACACCATCTTCAGAACTGCCATGCTATGTCCAGCTGATGATACACTGACTGAATAAAAAAATTATTCTTGACACCATCCTCAGAACTGGCATGATATGTCCAGCTGATGATATACTGACTGAATGAAAAAATTATTCCTGACACCATCCTCAGAACTGTCATGCTATGTCTTCAGCTGATGATAAACTGACTGAATGAAAACATTATTCCTGACACCATGACCAGAACTGCCATGCTATGTCTTCAGCTGATGATATACTGACTGAATGAAAAAAATTATTCCTGACACCATCTTCAGAACTGCCATGCTATGTCTTCAGCTGATAATACTGACTAAATGAAAACAATATTCCTGACATCATCCTCAGAACTGCTATACTATGTCTTCATCTGATGATATACTGACTGAATGAAAACATTATTCCTGACATCATCCTCAGAACTGCCATGCTATGTCTTCAGCTGATGATATACTGACTGAACGAAAAAATTATTCCTGACACCATCCTCAGAACTGCCATGCTATGTCTTCAGCTGATGATACACTGACTGAATGAAACAATTATTCCTGACACCATCCTCAGAACTGCGATGCTATGTCTTCGGCTGTGATATATTGATTAGATGAAAAAATATTATTCCTGAAACCATCTTCAGAACTGCCATGCTATGTCTTCAGCTGATGATAAACTGACTGAATGAAAAAATTATTCCTGACACCATCCTCAGAACTGCCATGCTATGTCTTCAGCTGATGACATACTGACTGAATGAAAAAATTATTCTTGACACCATCCTCAGAACTGCCATGCTATGTCCAGCTGATGATATACTGACTGAATGAAAAAAATTATTCCTGAAACCATCCTCAGAACTGCCATGCTATGTCTTCAGCTGATGATAGACTGACTGAATGAAAACAATATTCCTGACACCATCCTCAGACCTGCCATGCTATGTCTTCAGCTGATGATATACTGACTGAATGAAAACATTATTCCTGACACCATGACCAGAACTGCCATGCTATGTCTTCAGCTGATGATATACTGACTGAATGAAAACAATTATTCCTGACACCATCCTCAGAACTGCCATGCTATGTCTTCAGCTGATGATATACTGACTGAATGAAAACAATTATTCCTGACACCATCCTCAGAACTGCCATGCTATGTTCAGTTGATGATATACTGACTGAATGAAAAAATTATTCCTGACACCATCCTCAGAACTGCCATGCTATGTCTTCAGCTGATGATATACTGACTGAATGAAAAAAATTATTCCTGACACCATCCTCAGAACTGCCATGCTATGTCTTCAGCTGATGATAAACTGACTGAATGAAAACATTATTCCTGACACCATCCTCAGAACTGCCATGTTATGTCTTCAGCTGATGATATACTGACTGAATGAAAAAAATATTCCTGACACCATCCTTAGACCTGCCATGCTATGTCTTCAGCTGATGATATACTGACTGAATGAAAACATTATTCCTGACACCATCCTCAGAACTGCCATGCTATGTCTTCAGCTGATGATATACTGACTGAATGAAAAAAATTATTCCTGACACCATCCTCAGAACTGCCATGCTATGTCTTCAGCTGATGATATACTGACTGAATGAAAAAATTATTCCTGACACCATCCTCAGAACTGCCATGCTATGTTCAGTTGATGATATACTGACTGAATGAAAAAATTATTCCTGACACCATCCTCAGAACTGCCATGCTATGTCTTCAGCTGATGATATACTGACTGAATGAAAAAAATTATTCCTGACACCATCCTCAGAACTGCCATGCTATGTCTTCAGCTGATGATAAACTGACTGAATGAAAACATTATTCCTGACACCATCCTCAGAACTGCCATGTTATGTCTTCAGCTGATGATATACTGACTGAATGAAAAAATATTCCTGACACCATCCTTAGACCTGCCATGCTATGTCTTCAGCTGATGATATACTGACTGAATGAAAACATTATTCCTGACACCATCCTCAGAACTGCCATGCTATGTCTACAGCTGATGATATACTGACTGAATGAAAAAAATTATTCCTGACACCATCCTCAGAACTGCCATGCTATGTCTTCAGCTGATGATATACTGACTGAATGAAAAATTATTCCTGACACTATCCTCAGACCTGCCATGCTATGTCTTCAGCTGATGATAAACTGACTGAATGAAAACATTATTCCTGACACCATGACTAGAACTGCCATGCTATGTCTTCAGCTGATGGTATACTGACTGAATGAAAAAAATTATTCCTGACACCATCCTCAGAACTGCCATGCTATGTCTTCAGCTGATGATACACTGACTGAATGAAAAAAATATTCCTGACACCATCCTCAGAATTGCAATGCTATGTCTTCAGCTGATGACATACTGAATGAATGAAAAAATTATTCTTGACACCATCCTCAGAACTGGCATGATATGTCCAGCTGATGATATACTGACTGAATGAAAAAATTATTCCTGACACCATCCTCAGAACTGTCATGCTATGTATTCAGCTGATGATAAACTGACTGAATGAAAACATTATTCCTGACACCATGACCAGAACTGCCATGCTATGTCTTCAGCTGATGATATACTGACTGAATGAAAAAAATTATTCCTGACACCATCTTCAGAACTGCCATGCTATGTCTTCAGCTGATAATACTGACTAAATGAAAACAATATTCCTGACATCATCCTCAGAACTGCCATACTATGTCTTCATCTGATGATATACTGACTGAATGAAAACATTATTCCTGACATTATCCTCAGAACTGCCATGCTATGTCTTCAGCTGATGATATACTGACTGAACGAAAAAATTATTCCTGACACCATCCTCAGAACTGCCATGCTATGTCTTCAGCTGATGATACACTGACTGAATGAAAAAATTATTCCTGACACCATCCTCAGAACTGCCATGCTATGTCTTCGGCTGTGATATATTGATTAGATGAAAAAATATTATTCCTGACACCATCTTCAGAACTGCCATGCTATGTCTTCAGCTGATGATAAACTGACTGAATGAAAAAATTATTCCTGACACCATCCTCAGAACTGCCATGCTATGTCTTCAGCTGATGATATACTGACTGAATGAAAAAATTATTCCTGACACCATCCTCAAAACTGCCATGCTATGTCTTCAGCTGATGACATACTGACTGAATGAAAAAATTATTCTTGACACCATCCTCAGAACTGCCATGCTATGTCCAGCTGATGATAGACTGACTGAATGAAAACAATATTCCTGACACCATCCTCAGACCTGCCATGCTATGTCTTCAGCTGATGATATACTGACTGAATGAAAACATTATTCCTGACACCATGACCAGAACTGCCATGCTATGTCTTCAGCTGATGATATACTGACTGAATGAAAACAATTATTCCTGACACCATCCTCAGAACTGCCATGCTATGTCTTCAGCTGATGATATACTGACTGAATGAAAAAATTATTCCTGACACCATCCTCAGAACTGCCATGCTATGTTCAGTTGATGATATACTGACTGAATGAAAAAATTATTCCTGACACCATCCTCAGAACTGCCATGCTATGTCTTCAGCTGATGATATACTGACTGAATGAAAAAAAATTATTCCTGACACCATCCTCAGAACTGCCATGCTATGTCTTCAGCTGATGATAAACTGACTGAATGAAAACATTATTCCTGACACCATCCTCAGAACTGCCATGTTATGTCTTCAGCTGATGATATACTGACTGAATGAAAAAATATTCCTGACACCATCCTCAGACCTGCCATGCTATGTCTTCAGCTGATGATATACTGACTGAATGAAAACATTATTCCTGACACCATCCTCAGAACTGCCATGCTATGTCTTCAGCTGATGATATACTGACTGAATGAAAAAAATTATTCCTGACACCATCCTCAGAACTGCCATGCTATGTCTTCAGCTGATGATATACTGACTGAATGAAAAATTATTCCAGACACCATCCTCAGACCTGCCATGCTATGTCTTCAGCTGATGATAAACTGACTGAATGAAAACATTATTCCTGACACCATGACCAGAACTGCCATGCTATGTCTTCAGCTGATGGTATACTGACTGAATGAAAAAAATTATTCCTGACACCATCCTCAGAACTGCCATGCTATGTCTTCAGCTGATGATACACTGACTGAATGAAAAAAATATTCCTGACACCATCCTCAGAATTGCAATGCTATGTCTTCAGCTGATGACATACTGAATGAATGAAAAAATTATTCTTGACACCATCCTCAGAACTGCCATGCTATGTCCAGCTGATGATATACTGACTAAATGAAAAAAATTATTCCTGACACCATCCTCAGAACTGCCATGCTATGTCTTCAGCTGATGATATACTGACTGAATGAAAAAATTATTCCTGACACCATCCTCAGAACTGCCATGCTATGTCTTCAGCTGATGATACACTGACTGAATGAAAAAAATATTCCTGACACCATCCTCAGAATTGCAATGCTATGTCTTCAGCTGATGACATACTGAATGAATGAAAAAATTATTCTTGACACCATCCTCAGAACTGCCATGCTATGTCCAGCTGATGATATACTGACTAAATGAAAAAAATTATTCCTGACACCATCCTCAGAACTGCCATGCTATGTCTTCAGCTGATAATACTGACTAAATGAAAACAATATTCCTGACACCTTGACCAGAACTGCCATGCTATGTCTTCAGCTGATGATATACTGACTGAATGAAAAAAAATATTCCTGACACCATCCTCAGACCTGCCATGCTATGTCTTCAGCTGATGACATACTGACTGAATGAAAACATTATTCCTGACACCTTGACCAGAACTGCCATGCTATGTCCAGCTGATGATATACTGACTAAATGAAAAAAATTATTCCTGACACCATCCTCAGAACTGCCATGCTATGTCTTCAGCTGATGATATACTGACTGAATGAAAAAATTATTCCTGACACCATCCTCAGACCTGCCATGCTATGTCTTCAGCTGATGACATACTGACTGAATGAAAACATTATTCCTGACACCTTGACCAGAACTGCCATGCTATGTCTTCAGCTGATGATATACTGACTGAATGAAAAAAATTATTCCTGACACCATCCTCAGACCTGCCATGCTATGTCTTCAGCTGATTTTTTTTTTTTTTTTCCGTTCGCCCGCTAATACTCGAGGCGAAATCTCAGGTTATTATTTATGTCTAACCTGACATTGATTTTACATGAGTATCCCTTTATTTCTTGTACAGAGACAGGTGTCCCTCGCCATTCAGGCAAATACTCGCCGATTTCGGAGGTACCCATTGCAGCTGGGTCGGCTCAGGAGCCGCCAGTCCCTGGTCAACGACACTACTTCAAATGTCCTCGCCAGGTCTCGAGTTAATCCAGTCCAAATCCCGGTCGACGAAAAATCCTCAAATGCCGTCGCCCGGGTTTGATCCTGTATCACCCGGTCGCCAGAGCAGTGTTGTAACCACTACGCTAGCGCAGCTCCCCTTCAGCTGATGATATACTGACTGAATGAAAAAAATTATTCCTGACACCATCCTCAGAACTGCCATGCTATGTCTTCAGCTGATGGTATACTGACTGAATGAAAAAAATTATTCCTGACACCATCCTCAGACCTGCCATGCTATGTCTTCAGCTGATGATATACTGACTGAATGAAAAAATTATTCCTGACACCATCCTCAGAACTGCCATGCTATGTTTTCAGCTGATGGTATACTGACTGAATGAAAAAAATTATTTCTGACACCATCCTCAGACCTGCCATGCTATGTCTTCAGCTGATGATATACTGACTGAATGAAAAAATTATTCCTGACACCACTTTCAGAACTGCCATGCTATGTCTTCAGCTGATGGTATACTGACTGAATGAAAAAAATTATTCCTGACACCATCCTCAGAACTGCCATGCCATATCTTCAGCTGATGGTATACTGACTGAATGAAAAAAATTATTCCTGACACCATCCTCAGAACTGCCATGCTATGTTTTCAGCTGATGGTATACTGACTGAATGAAAAAAAGTATTCCTGACACCATCCTCAGACCTGCCTTGCTATGTCTTCAGCTGATGATACACTGACTGAATGAAAAAAATATTCCTGACACCATCCTCAGAATTGCAATGCTATGTCTTCAGCTGATGACATACTGAATGAATGAAAAAATTATTCTTGACACCATCCTCAGAACTGCCATGCTATGTCCAGCTGATGATATACTGACTAAATGAAAAAAATTATTCCTGACACCATCCTCAGAACTGCCATGCTATGTCTTCAGCTGATAATACTGACTAAATGAAAACAATATTCCTGACACCTTGACCAGAACTGCCATGCTATGTCTTCAGCTGATGATATACTGACTGAATGAAAAAAAATATTCCTGACACCATCCTCAGACCTGCCATGCTATGTCTTCAGCTGATGACATACTGACTGAATGAAAACATTATTCCTGACACCTTGACCAGAACTGCCATGCTATGTCCAGCTGATGATATACTGACTAAATGAAAAAAATTATTCCTGACACCATCCTCAGAACTGCCATGCTATGTCTTCAGCTGATGATATACTGACTGAATGAAAAAATTATTCCTGACACCATCCTCAGACCTGCCATGCTATGTCTTCAGCTGATGACATACTGACTGAATGAAAACATTATTCCTGACACCTTGACCAGAACTGCCATGCTATGTCTTCAGCTGATGATATACTGACTGAATGAAAAAAATTATTCCTGACACCATCCTCAGACCTGCCATGCTATGTCTTCAGCTGATTTTTTTTTTTTTTCCGTTCGCCCGCTAATACTCGAGGCGAAATCTCAGGTTATTATTTATGTCTAACCTGACATTGATTTTACATGAGTATCCCTTTATTTCTTGTACAGAGACAGGTGTCCCTCGCCATTCAGGCAAATACTCGCCGATTTCGGAGGTACCCATTGCAGCTGGGTCGGCTCAGGAGCCGCCAGTCCCTGGTCAACGACACTACTTCAAATGTCCTCGCCAGGTCTCGAGTTAATCCAGTCCAAATCCCGGTCGACGAAAAATCCTCAAATGCCGTCGCCCGGGTTTGATCCTGTATCACCCGGTCGCCAGAGCAGTGTTGTAACCACTACGCTAGCGCAGCTCCCCTTCAGCTGATGATATACTGACTGAATGAAAAAAATTATTCCTGACACCATCCTCAGAACTGCCATGCTATGTCTTCAGCTGATGGTATACTGACTGAATGAAAAAAATTATTCCTGACACCATCCTCAGACCTGCCATGCTATGTCTTCAGCTGATGATATACTGACTGAATGAAAAAATTATTCCTGACACCATCCTCAGAACTGCCATGCTATGTTTTCAGCTGATGGTATACTGACTGAATGAAAAAAATTATTTCTGACACCATCCTCAGACCTGCCATGCTATGTCTTCAGCTGATGATATACTGACTGAATGAAAAAATTATTCCTGACACCACTTTCAGAACTGCCATGCTATGTCTTCAGCTGATGGTATACTGACTGAATGAAAAAAATTATTCCTGACACCATCCTCAGAACTGCCATGCCATATCTTCAGCTGATGGTATACTGACTGAATGAAAAAAAGTATTCCTGACACCATCCTCAGACCTGCCTTGCTATGTCTTCAGCTGATGATATACTGACTGAATGAAAAAAATTATTCCTGACACCATCCTCAGAACTGCCATGCTATGTCTTCAGCTGATGGTATACTGACTGAATGAAAAAAATTATTCCTGACACCATCCTCAGACCTGCCTTGCTATGTCTTCAGCTGATGATATACTGACTGAATGAAAAAAATTATTCCTGACACCATCCTCAGAACTGCCATGCTATGTCTTCAGCTGATGGTATACTGACTGAATGAAAAAAATTATTCCTGACACCATCCTCAGAACTGCCATGCTATGTCTTCAGCTGATGGTATACTGACTGAATGAAAAAAATTATTCCTGACACCATCCTCAGAACTGCCATGCTATGTCTTCAGCTGATGGTATACTGACTGAATGAAAAAAAATTATTCCTGACACCATCCTCAGAACTGCCATGCTATGTCTTCAGCTGATGGTATACTGACTGAATGGAAAAAAATTATTCCTGACACCATCCTCAGAACTGCCACGCTACATCTTCAGCTGATGATATACTGACTGAATGAAAAAAATATTCCTGACACCATCCTCAGAACTGCCACACTATGCATTCCAGAAGGAAAGCAAAAGCAAGGACAGCCAAAAGCCACCTGAAGGAGAACTGTGGAGGCAGAGATGCTAAGCATTAAGCACAGCTGGAGCACCACATGAAGGATGGCTGTCAACTGAGCAAAGTGGAGATAGTTTATTGCTGGCCTACAAGATGCCACCTACGTGATGGCTACTGATTGCTCTGTCAGTCAGCGGCCAAGGACCAAAGAAGAATAAGAAAAATAATAATTTTAAAATGAACAGTAGTAACAAAGTTAATTCAAGAAAACTTACACTGAAAGAAACAGAGAAATCTGATTTCTCATTCATACTAGTGTGGTTATGATGAAAATATTAAAAATAGAAATAAAAAGAGCAAAAAACAGCTAATAATAATAATAATAATAACATACCGTGTTGCTGCAAGACATGGACACTCAATAAAACAGCTGCATAAAAGATTACATAATTTGAAATGAAATGCTACAGAAGGATGTTGAGAATACCCTGGACAGAAAGAAAGACCAGCAGAGAAGTACACTAAATGTAGAGGAAAATTGGCTCCTAAATACCATCGCAATAAGGAAGCTGAAATTTTTCGATCATATAAAAAGACATAATAGTCTGGAAAAATTAGTAATGGAAGGCTTGTTCCCTGGAAAAAGGGGAAGGGGACGACGGTGGATCCAGGACATCACAGAGAGTCTGAACTTGTCTTTGGATGATGCAGGTTGACTTGCACAGAACCATGATGCGTTCAGAGCAGCTGTAATGGAGACAACGTTCTGGAGAGAATACATCACATGATGATGACTAGGTAGTTCCCAGAGGTCTCTGAAGAGACAAAGAAAGAATAGGACTAATGCCAATGCATCCTCAGGCAGGTCATACAAGGTGACAAATGAGGTTGTGCAAGGGGTTGGCAACCTCATCATGTCAAACAAACTGCCACAGAAACCACTGCTACATGAGAACACGTGACTGCTTGGTGCACGCTTCCTGCAAGGGTAGCCAGCCAGCTGCAGTTGTGGCTCCATGCTCCGCAAGGAGTGCAAAGGACAATCATAAATAATAATGATAATATACGGACACAGTTACATACATCTGTCTTTGAGCCATTTTTCTGAAGTGGCTTTTGTTACTTCCCACAAACTGTGTGCATCTGGTTCTATCGTAGACTTGCTCAGCCCCGGTTCACCCTGCAGTGATAAAAACATGCAGAGTATAATATTAAAAAAAAAATTTAAAAAGATTTAAACCTATTTCTGTCAGTCTATTATTTCAAACTTATACATAAACTAAAAGAAAACTTCAACTTAATCATTTATTCTACAACTGTCTTTAAAAAAAAATGTATAATATGTGTGCTATTGTTTTTCCAATGTATTCACTTATTAATGCAACAACCATTTTCTCTTGCATCTTCGTGACATATTTCTACCCCTCAAACATGGCAACATCTGAAAATGTGCAATTACTCTTTGCCATGTGCAAGCTATACCTGCGTAGGTCCTGGCGGTCTCTGAGGGGACAAAGAAAGAATAGTACCAGTGCTCCCTCAGGCATATAATATCTGGCAACTAATATGAGGTTGTGTTAACGGCTGGCATGTCATCATGCAAAACAAATTGCTACAGAAAAACAACTGCTGTAGGAGCCCTTGAATGCTTTGGAATGGGACCTAAAGACGCAGCAATAGAGAATGCAGTCAGCGACCCATAGCTTGACTGCTTGCGTCAGGGTCAGCGAACCAGAGTTGACCAAGACCCTACTCCACCTCTACATGATGGTCCTGGAAACAGGCTGTATCACTGCAGTCTGGCTGAGAGAGTAGGGATCGAAGAGGGAAGACAAACCCAGTCCCAAAAAATTCCAACTGAAGTCAGATGTGTCGGCCGAAAGGCACAGATATCGCAGCATCGCTGTAAACAGACACAACGCGCCCAACGTCCTTTTCAGGACGAATGAGGAAGAAGAATGCTTTGGAACAAGGAGGCCAGCTGCATTTGTGGCTCTATGCTTCAGACAGAAAAAAGAAGTGATGATGATGTGAAAGCTTAATCCAGCAAAGAATGGGTCAGTTGTTAGGGAGGAGCTGTTACAATGTTTGTAATATGTTTTTGTTTTTTAGCCGGGCCATAACCTCCTTTTCCACCGGCATGATGCAGATGACATCACCCCCAATTTTCCGATGGTCAAGAAAATATGGACCTAGCACCATATTCCTAATATGCCTCAGTTGGCGTGTAATGGGATCCCATACCTTCATTTAGCATTTGTTAGTCTTCCCTAATTCTTGAATTAATACAGTCAGTCTATGTAAAGAGTTGAAAACATTATTTACCAATAAACTCACAGCTGTTTTTTGCCCTTGTAACATAGTCAACACATCCCAGATAAGCTGCATTACAGAAGCAGATAGAAAAACTTGGACTTTACTGATGGTCACTGTTGACTCTGTAGTTTCAGACACTAAGTCCATCTTCTGGGTCAGTTCCAGACAACAAGGAATCATGACCTACATTGAAAACATTACATCATTGGTTGGGATTACAAAGACATGAAAACTAAAAGTAAGTATAGGAACAATTAAGTATAAATTGTGCATCAAGTTAAGTTGCTTTGGATTTTTACAACATGGTATTCCAGCTTGTCATGTATGATTCTTTTATTTACCAGCTTTCAACTCCACCCCAAGGAGTACAGGCCTTCAACAAACTTATATCAAGTCTTCCTATCCCATGCCATCAGTTCAAGGTCTTGCAGGTCTCCTTCATGTCTGTCTCCAGTTCTCTTCTCCATGTGTTCCTTGGTCTTCCTCTACCTCTCTTACCCTGGGGATTTAAGAAAAAGGCCTGCCTGGTGATGCTACCAACAGGTTTCCTCAAGGTGTGTCCTATCTATCTCCAATGTCTTCCTCTCATCTCCTGTTCCACTGGTGCTTGTCTGGTTCTTGTCATCAGTTCCACATTAATGATCTTGTCATACCACTTAAATCCTTCTATTCTATGCCAGCACCCATTTATGAAAGTCTAGTTGTTTGGTTGCTGTTTTTGTTGCTCTCGATATCTTGTATGATGCAATACCACAAATTCTACTGAACATTACTAATCTTTGTTAAAAGTCCTTTTTTCTCGTAAGTGCTTTGCCAGATTATGTAGGTGATCATCTCTCTCCACAAAGTCCAGTCCCAGGTGCTTAAAGCAATTACTGTCAATGACTTTTTCACATAAAAATTATGTCAAAATGTCAAGTATCTTCTCTCTTTGTCACTCTCTGTCTCGTCTTACTGACTGTTGTTTCAATATATTCCAGCCTTCCTTTTCTTGCCCAAAGATAAGAAATGTGTAAAATCACATCTGTCCGGCCTCCTATGATCTTCTTGCTTTTATAATGATTGTCCATAATTTACTTCCATATGATAGGAATGTAGAAGCACATGGTAGTAGGGCACACTCCTTCTGAGATGTCTTGGTCTATGGCTACTGTTTAACTAGGGATGTTAAGCTTATGGTCTTTTGCAGCCAATGCCAAGTTGAAGAATCTTTGGCATTTTCTATTGTAGATCTAGGTTTTTCCTGTGGCTTTTCTGCCATTCCAAACCTTGTTGAGGTGGAGTCAAGAGATTCTGTCTCCTTCCCACATATTCTATCCTGACTTGGTATGCATTTAAGGGATCATCACATTTAGTTTCAAGCTAGAAGGGGGAAGGAATGTTGCACACTGTGCATTCCCTGCCATCCATGGGGGCTTTCTGAATAAGCAGAGCTAAAATGTTGTGCTCTGGTTCTGGGTACTCCCAAGGTATCATTACATCCTACATAGATTCACTTTCCAGCTCTCCCCGCCAGTCATCTATTAATTCTGAGATCCTCCTGCACACAGTCAACCAGGTGAAAGCAGGAGTTAAATCTGGGGCTCAATTGATTCTTCTGATCTTAATTTGCAATGCTGGGCTCTCAGCATGTTGCACCACAGGGGGAATTATGATGCTGGGCCACTCTTGTGTGGTAAGTTGATCCCTGAAGTGTTGGCCAGGAAACTGTCTGTTTCCAGGATGCACCATGTGGAAGTGCTTCAGGATATTGGTTAGAGATTTAAACCTGGAATTCACACAACAGCTGCATGCATTCAGAGACCTAACGTTGGAATCCATGTTAAAGCAGTGCATTCCTTTGCATCCCAGTGCTATAGTAAAACAGGTTTTAGAGATAAAGCTACAAGACAAGGTTTTACAGTTTCACAGATACACTTCAACAGACTAAAAACTCATCTGCTTACCAGATTACTGGTTCTGCTTTGCACTGTTGAGCGTGATATTAATTTTAGGTCTGTAATTTTAGCCCAGATGTGTTGTTTAGTGATGTCCTTGCGGTACTCAAACGCCATGTCTGACTAATGCATTAGAAGAAAGATTGATACATTTATTTAATTTCCATTCAGATTTGTTTTCAGAGTATTCATTAGTAGTCTGTTGTTATGATGCTCAAATGATCAATCTTACTTACCCCTTGTTATACTACACACACAGTACATCATTGGTATTTTGTTATTCACTCCTTATGGAGTATTAACTCTTTAAGTCCCAATCGACTTTATAAAGGCTCAGGGGTTAGACGCGCTTGGCCCAATCGACTTTAAAAAGCCTTTAGTATATGTGCCTCTGTTTGAGACTGTTTCTAATTATAACTACCCACAAACCACCCAAAACGTCATTTCCGACTGCAAGTACATTCTTTTAAATACCGCACGTGTTTAAGAGTGAACGTGTTTCTGTTATTTTAGATTTTTAAAGCGATTTTTTTTAAGCGCATATCCTCCATTTTACCTTGAATAACTAATCATTTTTTTAAAGCGCATATCCTCCATTTTACCTTGAATAACTAATCATTTTTCAATGAAAGCTTTTATACTTGTAGCACAAGAGTAAAGTACATCCAATTACCTTCAGTTTCATATACAACAACAAAGTTATTTATGCATATGAACATTTTAAAAAATTATTTCCAAACAACAACAATAAAAACGCACAAGGGTGGCCATTTTTGCTTGGGCCAAACCCACTTTTTTGCTTGGGACTGAAAGAGTTAAGTCACCACTGCATCTGGTCCCCTTTATAAAAATCTTGTACCAAAGCATTTATGTACTATTGTAGCAATTGTTTATGTACCAACTGTGCACAAGCTCTTGGTAGTCACCCCTATGACATGCATGAGGGAACAGTAGTACTATTCTTTGTCTCCTCAGGGACCCCAAAGAACTGTCCAGGACAAATAGTACAGCCACATTGTGATGAACTCAAATTTCACTCTCATTGGAGAAACTGGGCATTTGACACGAATATAAAGAAAAGGACTTAGGTTCAGGTCAATGGTTTTATCAATTTACTCTTTGATATCAGTAAGTCATCTTTAAAATTATCCCCAGACTAATCATAGTCAGGCTGTGAAACTTAGTCACTTTGCACTGAAAAGGATGAACAAGCACAATGGAAAGGTCTTAATGAAATCACACATATTGCAAACTAAACTTTGCAAAGTTATTGCATTTCTTCAGAGATTATACCTAGAAAATAACACATAGAAAAATAAATTATTAAAAAGAAACGAATAAAACACATCTATTTTTCTACAACATCCATCTGAATCCAGGAACAAGTCCCAGCCATATGATCTCCCTTTAAATTTAATGATGCCAGAAGTAGTTCAAAAATGGACTTGGAGAGTGGAACTTTAACTGATTCCATACGCAAGATCTAATAATAGACGCAAAGGCCGAACGCTGTAGACGTAAGATCTTTTAAAAGACGCTGATTTATTTCATTGTTTCTTTCTATTCTGATATTTTATACTGCCCGGAATTTATCTCGAATGGAAGTAAACACAAAACTGGGTAAATTTCAACAAGCTTCAATGTCTTTTATTTGCATTTGAAGGGATTTTTTCACATTTATCTTCATCTTTAATCGTGTTTTGTCGTATCGCCATAATGGCCGAAAACACACAGGATATGTTACTAATATGTGAACAGTGAACAAACTGTGTGATTAACCATAACTTTCTTACTTTTTCTGTGTTTCTAAATGGATTACCTGCACAAAGAGAGCAGTGAAACTGTATTGTGATAACAATTTATGTTACAAGCCTTACGTAAGTCGAAAATATTTGTTTAAAATTTCAAGTTATCTTTTTTTCCGTGTACATGTTATCTGTTATAACATAAACATAACATAAAATTAGCTAGAAAGGCATATGGATTTATATTGTTCATCCAATGTACTTTAATTTGATATATAATATGTTATACTTAACTCATGATTAGACACGCATTGTCAGTAAACGTAAATTATGTATGTGTAAAT
Source organism: Oreohelix idahoensis (assembly GCA_024509875.1). Classification (NCBI taxonomy): domain Eukaryota; kingdom Metazoa; phylum Mollusca; class Gastropoda; order Stylommatophora; family Oreohelicidae; genus Oreohelix; species Oreohelix idahoensis. The sequence goes on from JAMPIV010001142.1 coordinate 56,118, forward strand.
TTTTGGGGCTTAAAAATAATTCCGTCCAGAGCTGAAAATAATTACGTACGGAATCAGTTAAGTTACTTTGGCATGTTGAAGAAAAAGGAGTCAGAAGTGGGAGGATGACAGAAAAGGATTGAAATGAAGATAATAAGTGGGGGGTGTCACGAAATGGTTTTAGGACTAGAGACTGTCTACATATAGTGACAAGACAATAGTAAGAAGAAAGACTGAAATGATAGATTCAGATAGAAATATAGTGCAAAATGTGAAAGCTGAGACCATTGGCTCCGAGGTTGAGAACCGAGGTTGATTCTTTCCTCGCCACTTCGGACGTTTAAATTGCTATGGCCTCGAACCACCTCTAACTACCCTAAGGGGATAAGGTTCAAGTATGATTCACATACACCAAGATACAGACAACATATAGCTACTGTACGTAAATAAGGTGACTGATTCCAACTATAATTTACAAGTTTATTAACACCTATACACAAATAATCTCATACATGCCAAAGAACAAAATGCAGTGTAAGCACTCCTGAAAACAAAAACAGATTCAGGAAAAATTTCAAATGTTGAACATCAAAACCCAACCCGTCACCCACAAGTTTCACCTGTATGGAGAGAGAAGGTAAGATTAAAAATGAAATAACTACACTGCACTGGGTGGGATCTCGGATGTCGAGTCTCCACTTCCAACTAGCTCTTCTAAATTCTAACTCTAACTCTAAGTCCACTGATAGCTGGAACGACTACGAAGTGTCTACAACAACTCTGCACAGACTTCGGTACTACACAGCCTATCCTGGAATCTCCTGAACACAACTAACTGCACCTCTAAAATTCAGCAGCGGTCCTCTGCTATGATTCACCAAAACTATCAGTTCTGCCTATCTGTGCTGACTTCAGTAGAGAGAATGTTTACCCTCTCTCTCTCCCTGAACTCTGGAATTGATGACTAAGGTTTAACAGAACCCCACTGGATTCTAGACTGGAACTGTAGCTGGCTTCTCCTACCACTCTGAATTTACCTGCCCGATTACCTATGACTGGGCGATGGGTTTTTCGGCGTTATTATGGCCGTGAAGAAGCGAACATAAAATTACCACAACGCTGGCAGCATGCCAAATCTGCGTGTGTAACGAGCGTCAGAGCTCAAGATTTATCCATAAAAATCCTAGTCGCTGGAAAATGTCTTCCCCTGCCTGGGAAAAACGTCTTTTCTTTCTCTCCTTCCACCACTGGCAATTAACGCAAGACTTTGGGTGTCTGCGAATGCCACCACTGTGCCATGGGAGAAATTTTGTAGTATCAAAATTCTGCTCTTCCCCACAAAAGCCGGTACCTGCTGTTTAGACAAAAGCAAAAACAACAGCTAAACAAAACGTTAATACTCTATTTCAAATAACAAATAACTCCCTTACTCTTCAACCCGTAACTCCCCTCTCTTCTCTCTCTCCGAGTCAAAATAAACATCACCCGGTAATACAACACCGCAGACCGTCTGACCCAGGTTCTGCCTGACTAACTACGAGCAACAACAATATTTTCACTGGCCCGTCTGGGCAGACGTACTGTGGCCTACTTCTTACGCTGACACTACATGCAGCAAATTATATTAACACAAAAATACTCTATCTCTAGGAATTCCTAAACTTCCCGTCAATAATAGTAATCACATTCAAAATGTAATACAAAATAATTCCCTTTAAAATTACTTCTCCCATCTTCTGAATTCACGGAACAATAATGCACAATCAATAACATATAACCCTGTTAGATGCTAGCATATATATGCCGTCAAAAGTTATACATAATGGTTATCAATTAAATCTCAGTAGTTACAAACACGTGGTTACAATTTTATGACCACGTGCTTCTCTCCCCCTCGTCCCTCTGAACATCGTATCAATAAATATACCGTAACCAACGCGCCCACATGCTTTACAAATTCCACCTCTTCTCCCCTCGTCCACCTATAGAAGTGTACTATAATATAAATAACTTGCAGCATTACATTCTCAATAAAATCACAAATACACAGACTCCCGCTACTCTGTAATTAAATATGATCCGCAGATGCGGGTTTCTCTCCCGACCTACTTTGCAATAAATACAAAGCACGTCCGTGGCATCTAACTTTCAAACCATCTTAAATAACGTTATTCCTGCAGTAAGGAATTAAATGGACCTATAAAGTTTCAAGTCTATCACTAAGATCGTATTTGATGGCTCTAGCGATGAGAATTAACATTAAACTTACACTGCCCAAAGAAACTTAAATGATCGGCTAGGACTAGAAAAATTAAATAAAGTCCTCACGCAAAAATTCATGCTTACCAAATCTCGAATGTCCAGCTGAAAGGCAATCGACAATTTGCTTCTGGCACCCGGCTTGGCAATTCACATTAAAAGAGAACGAAAATATGAAATGCGAGCCTATTTATTATCAAGACCCCCACGCGCCGACTTCATGACGTCATATGCGCGATGGGAGCTCTGCATTTCAACTGCAGTTAGCTCTCAGCCAATCAGAACCTTAGATCATTCTGATGCAACCAGTTTCTGCTAGACAAAGAACCGGGAATTAGTCCTAGCCCTATACTGCGGAAATGAAGCAAAAATGGCCGCAAATAATTTAACTCCCGAAAATGCGTCTATGAGCACGCAATATCTTTAACAAGACTACACTGGTGCAAATCCTGATCTAGCCTCTATAATCTTAATCTATAATAATACTGCACCATTCCCTTCCTCCCCCTACTAGTCACAGGGAAGAAACATAAAGCAGATGAGAGAAATTCCATCGTGATCTCATCTTGAAAAAACGTAAATAATAGAAGGAGAAGAAACATGGAGAAGGATTACCTGTAATCCCTCCTAGAAATAGTGTAAATAATGCAAAGAGAAAGACATGGGCCATTTGAAAGACAGAATCTCAGTACTTTCGTCACAGGGGGGGTGGGGGGGGGGGTGTTTGCATGACTGGGAGGTGGGGGTAGACAAAAGGAGGAAGATTTAAATGTCTAAGTGAATGAAGAGTAAGGGCCTTGGAATTCTGAGCAAATGAGAAAGACTGTCTTGTCACCTTCTGTCTGTTTATCATTAACAGGACATCACTACACATTGACACAGCTTCTAGTTAATTCACGATGGGTTTTGATGGTTTTATTGGTACTTCCAATCTAAAACCTATGTACAGCGATGTAGAAAAAAAGTAGACATCTGTATTCAATCATTACAAATAGTCTTGATTGTTCAACCTACAACATTCTCGTTGCCCCATCACTGGTCATAGGTTATCTCTTGACTAATATGCTTCCACGTTATAGCCTGTTCGTTTACTCTGTAGTTTAGAACTCTGTTCTTGTACTGTAATAAACCTCAATTCAATGTTCTTAGGCGATGCTTGAAGTTTTCGTAGCTGGTTTGTCTACATATGACCAGTTGACACTGGGGAATCTTAGTTTCTTTCAAGGTTGATACCCTTCTAGTGCTACATTGTTTCTTAGCATTGACTTTACCACTGTACATGAATGTCTATCTTTGCTACAGGAGGTGTCACAGTTTATAAATGTTTCAACACGTACCCTCAATATAATCTGAACATACCCATCCAATTAACTTCTGTTTGCAATAAACACTTGTGTCTGCTCTTGAATTCACATCTTGAATAATACAATGGAGATGGGATGATATGTTTTCACAGATTTGCTCTTGCACAAAAATCGCACGCCGACCACTCCGGCACTCACCACGTTGAGTTACATCCTCTTCACTCGTTGATGACTCAAGCAGAAAAATGCACACTATGTTGTGCTGACTTTTTGTTTCACTTACCCCATGTGAACATAATCTCACCCCATGTATCAAAACTTCCCAAATGTTCTACAAACATTGAGTAGCCTCAAGGGGGGAAACTCTTACCCCAAATATTTAATAACTAGTGATACTTCCCTATGACTGCTTCTCAATATTTTACATCTTCTATTTATCTAACAAATTGTCCCTCTACTTTCCTGTTTCACTATCTACAAACTAGTCACCTAAACGGGAACCACAATAACATTCATTTACCTCGTTACAACAGTACATTCATTATCTTATAAATGACAATATCATTCATCAAAATCTGTTACAAAATTAAGAAAGCTACAGCATAATGTGTACATACACATTGAGGGTGAAAAAGTGAACAAAAATTAATCTCGACTTAGTGTGTTTTCCAGTTCAGTAGTTAATGTATTAACCAACAAACCTGGCCCTCTATCAAGCTTTTTAAAAAATAAATACTGTCCCAGAAAAAAAAAACCAAAAAAAAACCCAACAAACTAAAGGAGTTATAAGTCAGAAGTTTGGCTGACATATATATAACCATTTGGGCTTAAGTCATTCTAAACCATGGTATGGTGCAATAAACTGACCTTTACTTTTACCCATGGGTGCATACTGTGCCAGCGTGATATATGTCGAGTGTGAACGGAAAATTGGAAAATACCTGGCAATAAGCTGGTTTTAAATCATTTCATTACATCCAGAACACTTGTGAACATTTGTGAGCAAAAAAAAAATGTCTGAAGCTGAAATTTTGTGCTTTACATCTGTTTCTCGCCTTGTTATAAATCTACCCATGGGCCGCATGGTATGCCTGCTTGATAAAATTCAGAATTTGAATGAAAAGTTAAAAAATAAGTGGCAATAGCGTGTTCATATCATGTAAACACTTCCTGTGGATCACGTGTTTTGAACTGGTAGCGAAATAAGTAATCTGGTGCTTAATTTGTTCATATTTTTTCTCAAATAAAAATGTCATGAGGCTGTTTCTTTACAAGTAGCATAGTCACATGCATAACAGTCATAAACTATCAACTGATCAACCGCAACAGATTATTTCTAAATGAATTTTAGCTATATCAAGTGATAATATCCTATATTCGTCCGATAAGGACGTTTAACAAATTTAATATTTTTAATTAATAAATTAATTAAATTGAGTAGGACAGAAATGTATAAGTGAGATTCCGGGTCAGCAATATGTGACTTCACAAAAGAAATCATAAAAATTTGAATTTTCATTTGTTTGTAATCAAACTTCTTGGATTAATTTTCTACTGGATATACGTTTTGATTACGGGGTTTTTACTACTTAGGGAATAAGTAGAGCTGAAATATTAAAGTATATGTGCACAGCTGTAAATAAGTTTTTAAACTTCGCAAGGCATAACAAACAATTATTACATCACATAAGAACCTAATATATTATCACAACATTCGTCAGCTAATTTCCTAAAGTTTGATGCATAATACATATATCTGCTAAATTAATATATGTCTCCTGTCTGTTTATAAAAATTCACTTGTAGAAAAAAATGCCTCCACTTTGGGGCCTGGGTAAAATCGGAAAACTGCCTGGGTTAGAATGAGTTAATCCAGCTTGTGTCCTCTATCATGAGATTTAACCATATCCACAAATCTGCAGATTGGCAGATACTTTAGCTGCATATTTAGAAGCTCTAAAGGAGGAATTTTAAGATTTATTTAAGCACTCTGATAGGCATGTGCATGTACTGACAGACAATGGCCAGCAAAATAACTTTTGTAGCTACTGACTGAAAATTATTAGCCAGAGAACAAGTACTGCTGACATCTGCATCTCCAATCTAAATGTGATGAATCTGTGACTGCTGACCTTGCCTCATAGCAGTGATGACTGTGAAAGATCTCCATGATGAAGAAAATCATGCACAGACTGTAGAAGGTCCATGAATGCAGGCACACTGACTTCTTTTTTACAGTGCAAAACAAAATCATTGACACTGGCTGTATAGGCTTTAAGCCCACTAATGCCATTGTTAAAAGTGAAAGAAGTGGCTTGTGTTGCATATAATTTAAAACATTCTAAATCAAAAGAATAAAAAAAAACGTTTTAGAAATTTCAAGATTGTCTCTATATATGTTTAAAACCATTTGTAAAATTTATTAATACAGTTTTTCAAATGAAGTTTTTGTGTGTCCTCAAAAGGTTTTTCTTAGTCCAGTGCACATGTTTTTATCTCAAGAGGTTGTTAAGTATAGCAAGATAACTGAAGAATAGTTTCCAGTGATGTAAGTCATATGTGCCGTAAACAAGGCTCTTTTATTTTATGTAAAGAGCAGACATGAAGAAATCTGACTATAGCCAAACTGGCAAATCAGGTGGCCCTGGGGAGGGTAATGCACCATATCATGGCATGCCACATGCTCTTGGGTAAGAAAGAGAGGCTATTTCATGTGACTGGATTTCATATTATCCTCCCTTTGTTTTGAATATTAACAGCTACTGCTACTACTACTACTACTACTGAATAATAACAGCTCTGAGATCAAATGGCCGTAACCAACATTTTATTTTAAATTTCTATACTTATATCAGCATCCATCTGGCTAGGCGGTTAGAGTGCTTTCCTCTTGTGGCATTGTTACTGGCTTTCGGGATTGAAACCTGCCTGGTAGCGTCATGCACAAGCCTATCAAGCTGTAAATGGGTACTTACATCTGCATTTGAGTTGGGGAAGGCAAAGGCAGGGAACCGATCACCCTACCTCTTAAAGCTGGACCTAGTATGGTGAAGTCTCTAGCACTTCACTCCCCTAAAGCAGTTTCTGCTATGGGACTACCTTTATATTCACATACAGAATACACCTTAGAAAACCTTTAACGAAACAAATAAAAATCTTACATGTAAAATGGCTACTCTGCTGTCAGACTTTGTAGGGTCAGCATAGAGCACAATCTCAGGTTGCTTCAAACTCCCATACACAGTAAGGCTTGACTGTAGAGGGCTGGTAGCATGATCTTGATCACCTGGGGATAATGTGGGTGGAACCTGTGGCCGCCCACCTGGCACAGAAGCTGGGGCTATATTAGATGACTGATTGACAGTTTCCATCGCCCCGTTAAAGAACTCGAGCAGCACCAGCATGTATGGGATGTGAACATTGAGACGCAGTTTCTCCACCAGCAGATCAGCTAGAAAAAAATTTAAAAGTGGATTTTGCAACTTACTGTGACAAAGAACAACTGTGTTCTTCAAAATTAGCTTAAGGAACAAACAGAGCACTGAAAGCCCTTGAAATAATTTTATTTTTAACTCCATAAGCCAAGAATTAGTTTGGGTTGGTTCTGGTTTTAAGGACCTTCTTCATTGCACAAGGAAAACTCCATCAGTGCTCCAATCTCCTCCCTTAGATCACAGAAGGAGGATCTCAGCACAGTACATGAACTCCGTAGTAACGACTAGGATCCCAATGTGTGTATACAGGAATCAGACATTCTATAAATATTTTTGTGGTGGGCAGTATGAGAAGTTACCGTGATTTTATTGTTCCACAGGCCCCATTTTTCTTCTCTCTGTAATTATTTGTGTTTAGTCTTTTTCTGTAGGTAAATTAATTGCGGGTTTTTTCTATAGGGATTACAGGGGAGTTTATCTTAAGATTTGCACCAGTTCTTTTCTCTAATTAATGGCGTTCACGTAGGCAGTTTCTTTGTTAAAAGAATCGCGGTCATTTTATTGTATATTAGCGCGTGAGTATTAATTGGGAGGGGTGTAAATTTTCCGATGTTAAGTAACCCCTACCAGCTAAAAAGCGCGACCCAGGTTTCCGCTTGGTAATTTAATGGAATTATTCCGGTAATATATAGGTCAGAGCTAATTTTAGCTAATGAGCATGGACTATTTTTAGATTTTGCGGCAAGATGATTGGTTCAGGAGAGCGGCCCCTATAAGCGAAGCCAAGCTATGACTCATTCATAGCGTGGCCTGGCATCAGCTTTTTTAAAAATAAATACTAGGGTAAAATCGGTTAGCACTCTCTTTGCTTCTAGAAATTGCCGGCCGTGAAATCGATGTCATATCGTCTGCTCAAAATTTGAGAAACTCAATATTAGTGAGTATGTTGTCAAACTTTATTAGCAGTGTAGATAGATCATTTTAAAATAAGATCTTAGATGGTTAACATAAAAGTTTCTTCAGGAAGTTTTAATTAATTTCTTAAAAACAGAAGTGCCATCAATTGCTATCTGGTAGAAATAATAATATAACTAGAAGGGCGCCTATATTATTTTCTGGGAACGAATAGCAATATCTATCAACTGTGTAACGGGTTTTGGAAATTAACTAGATAAGGTTAAAGTCCTTAGGTTATATTAATACGGAATTTGTGAGGGTCCGATATATATGTGACCTCGATTAATTATAATCATTGCAGTGTGAATACGCTTGGTAGTTATATACAGTATTTTATTGTGCATTTAATTGGTTGTGTAATTAAATATTATGGAGAGGGGATCTTATGATAACTTGAGATATATGAGCGTATTGGTGTAATTTTGTAATTATAAGCACGTGTGTACGGTTATTAAATTGAGTATTAATTTGGGATGGTAGTTGAGGAGAGGGGTGAAGTTAACATTATTGAGAATACAGGAACGCGTGTATTTAACTACGGGGGTTAAATTGATAACCTCGATTTTTTATACTTTTCGCAGTATAGTTATGATAGCGTAATTTTTGTACGTTATTTCTTGTGCATTTTATTGTTGTGTAGTCAGAAGACAAGAGATGTAATGTATATTTCTGATAAGGGAATTGTGGGTTTAATTATTACATAGGGATGAAATTAATAATTACTGAGACAGGAGTTCATCTTTCCTAGATTTACTTTTGTGTTAATCAATGAATATCAAGGGTCAGTGTTAAAGTAGCCCAAAGTATTACGGACAGGAGGGTTCCCTCAGTTGAATTGTTTTGATACCCGTGGCTAGACATGCATAACAAAAGATTCAGGTCAGCCGTGTCTGGAAGGTTATTACCAGACCGTTGTTTACCTTGAAACGGGATAGAGAGATCAGAGAGGGGATTGCATGGGAGGCTGACCTTTCGGGCATAAATAATTGGTTGTCGCTTGGTGCGAAAAATAGAGCAGGGAAGCTGTATTGATTTAAGGGGAGAAGTATCTGTGTAGGGAGTTAGGTGTTAAAGATGAGTTTATTTTGATGTGTGGTATATCCGTTGTTTTATTTGTTCCCCAGCAAATTTTCATGGCACAGTGGGTGAGCGTAATCTGCCCCTACAAATTTACCAACGCAAAATTTTTGACATCTCAAGAGCCGAGAGCTCGAGATATCGCCAGAGGCGAAAGAAAATAAATACGTTCTCATGCATTGAAGACATCCTTTAGCGGGGACAGGATTTTTCCTTAAAATCCAGAGCTCTGAGCTCTTTGTTATAACACACTCAATTTGGCGCGTTGCCAGTGTCGTTGTAATTTTTTTTCTTCACGGCCATAATAATGTCGTTGTCCTAAACCTGAAGAGGGGTAACAGGGCAATTTAAGAAGTTGTCCAGCATCAGTGAAGCTTCTACATTCAGAGTCAAGTACCTCGTGCTTGATACCCAAGTCATCAGTGCAGTAGTCAGAAACAGGAGAAAGGGTTAACATTCCTGATTCTGAATGTTAACGAGAGAAGGGGTGTAACGGAGACGCCACATCAGCAGACGCCGAGTGTTAGAGAGACACTGAAGCAAGGCAGAGAGAGAGAGAGGGAGAGAGAAAATAGCCAGGACCAGTAGGGTCTTATATTATCCTTAGAGGATAGCCTCTGAGCCATAGATATAATCAAAGTCTACTAGCGTAGCAGTCCAGTGGTGTTATTTAGCGGCGTGTATATCGCCTAAAGAGCTTGGAAGCTGTGTAGGCAAATTCAGTTAGTGACATCTGCAGACAGACAGTGGAGTTAGAGTTTGTTTAAATAATATATTAGGTTAGTTAGGAGTGGTGGATCCAATGTCAGAGACCCCACCAAACAAGTTGTTGTAATCATTATCTTTCTTCCCTACAGGCTGAGGGGAGGGTGACATTGGGGGTTTACCATCTGAAATCATTTTTAATTTTGTTTGTTCTGTTTTTAGATGTGCGACCTTGCACGTTATTCATTTTATTTTGTTATCTGAATTTTTGTGGTGTAAATAAGCTATAAACTTTAAAACTGGATTCAGCTTCTACACTATACTGTACATATATGTTGTCTGTATAGTGGTGTCTGTGGTCTTTATTTAAACCTTATCTCCTTTATTGGCAGTAAGAGGTGGTGAGTCTATAGCTATACAATACATCACAAGTGGCAAGGGAGAGTCAATCTAGGTTCTCACCCCTGGAAGCCAATAGTCTCATCTGTCCACATTCACTAACTTTTCTCGTCAACATCTATCTTCTCAGTCTTTCTCATGCTAGGGTCTTGTCTTGTACACTCAGACACACTCTAGACTTAAATCCACTTCGTGACAGGCAGGTTTACTAATTTTTAAATTTTACCAGGGCAGCAGCCATACAGCCTACCAGGTTCTCTCCCTTTAAAGGGAATATAATTGACGGACATTTTTTTAAGAACCAGGGGTTCCTAATGATTTCATACTCCCCCTTGTTCTCCTAGGTAGTGAGATCGGATGCCTATCCTTCTCAGATAAGGTAGAAAAAGTAATGAGTCCCGTGTGCAAGTTGCGCACGTTAAAAATCCCTCTGCAGCTGGAAATCGTAAAGCCAAGAATTAACCAAGAAGTTATAAAAAAGAAGGAGGTAAAGGATCCCGTTACATTGAGGCATATTGGGAATATGGTGTTAGGCCATTATTTTCTTGACCGTCGGCCCACGAAGGGTGACGTGGTCAGCATTACGCTGGCCGCCTTAACCTTCCCAGAGTTGCTCTGGTACCCATTTCGGGCTGGGTTGACCCAGGAGCCGTTTGTGGCCTAAAAAAATCCCACCTCATCTGGGGATCGAACCATAGACCAGTGAGCTAGGAAGCCAGTGCACTAACCACTATGCTACCACGGTTCCCTAAGAAGTTATAGACTTTTATAAATAGGGCTCAAGTAGAACAGAAGAACTGAAATGGTGTGACGAGATCATTAATCTGAAACTGATGACAAGAACCAGACAAGTCCCAGTGGAACAAGAGATGAGAAGAAGATGTTGGCGAGGGATAAGACTCACACTGAGTATACTAGCTGATAGCATTACGAGATAGTCCTAGTTCTGGAATCCCATCATAAGAGAAGCAGGGGCAGGCTGGAAAATGCATGGAGAAGAGAAATGGAGATGGAAATGAAAATGATGACAAAGACATAGAAAGACCTTGAGTAGATGGCACATGACATTAGAAGTAGGTATGCATTACTTAACGGCCCATCCTTCTTGGAGAGCTGAAGGTTAATGACGTAGTCAAATATTCAAGATACAACTTTCCTTTTGTTTATTTAATGTTGTTATAAGAAGTTAGCCACTTCTTGTGGTTCCAACATTTTGAAAAACATTTTAATAGATTTTGAAAAAATGCTTCAATTAACTCTTTCAGTCCAGAGCAACGCTCTGAGCATTGCAAAATTCAACACGATGTGCCAGAGCAACGCTCAGAGCGTGGTTTTTAGTTTATCACGCATAAACCTTAAAAATCGTCCGTTTAATGCAGTTCATATATTAAAACTCGTAGAATGACTTTCGCTACTATCTAAACAACTAATTTGACTGTAGTTAATCAGCACATGTGCGTGTTTTGATGTTATTATCACAATTTTTGTGAAAATTTGCGTGTTTGCGGTTTTCGTTGTTATTGCTAGAGAAATATGTCACGTTTTATATTTACATTTTCTAAGTCTCCTAAGCAAATAATTGTGTCAAACTACTTTGAAACATTGCTGACATTAATTAATGATGATTGTTTGGTAGTCACAGTGTGTTGTCAAAATACGGAATCTGTGCAGAAAAGCTAGACACACTAGGTTCAGTTGATGAGTGAGCGTAGTCATATTCTGGCCGATCAAAAAGCAACAAAACTAGACCTACCGTAACACCTAATCACTAGTTCTTGGTAGAAGATGAAGCTAGGGATACAATTAAAACATTAAACAAGAGTAAAAAAGTTTTTATATGACGTTATTCTTCTTTATTTGTTTGAAAATTACGTAATGCACGATTGCATAATTTATATTTTTCTTACAAAAGACCACGGAAAAACTGGTGTGAATAACACTAAATGTACTAATTGTGGCCATAAGCATGTTTTTTTTTACTTGTATATGGATTAACTGATTCCGTACGTAAGATCTATTAAAAGACGCAATGGCCGACCGCTGTGACCGCAAGATCTTTTAAAAGACGCTGATTTATTTCGTTGTTTCTTTCTATTCTGATATTTTATACTGCCCGGAATTTATCTCGAACGGAAGTAAACACAAAACTGGGCAAATTTCAACAAGCTTCAACGTCTTTTATTTGCGTTTGAAGGAATTTTTTCACATTTATCTTCATCTTTAATCGTGTTTTGTCGTATCACCATAATGGGTGAAAACACACAGGATATGTTACTAATATGTGAACAGTGAACAAACTGTGCGATCAACCATAACTTTCTTACTTTTTCTGTGTTTCTAAATGGATTACCTGCACAAAGAGAGCAGTGAATCTGTATTGTGATAACAATTTATGTTACAAGCCTTACGTAAGTTGAAAATTTTTGTTCAAAATTTCAAGTTATCTTTTTTCCGTGTACATGTTATCTGTTATAACATAAACATAACATAAAATTAGCTGGAAAGGCATATGGATTTATATTGTTCATCCAATGTACTTTAATTTGATATATAATATGTTATACTTAACTCATGATTAGACACACATTGTCTGTAAACGTAAATTATGTATGTGTAAATTTTTGGGGCCTAAAAATAATTCCGTCCAGAGCTGAAAATAATTACGTACTGAATCAGTTAACTTGATGTTTGAAGACTAAAAAGAAAGTTTTATTGTCTACAATAGTAATTTGTCTTTGGTAAGATCGTATTCTACAGTCAACTTTTTAGCGTTTTTCAATTTTACATGCAAAATGTTTTAAGTACACCGAACATACTTGTGTTAATACTACCAAAGACATTATATATTACAATTCTCTATCCATTTCCCTACAGTTTGGTATATAATAAGTACATGTTCAAAGAAAAAATCACAAAAATATTTAAACTGAAAGATGAACACTTCACTCTATAAAATTCTGCCCACAAAAAAAGTCTGGCACAGCGTGCAAAATAACTCTGGACTGAAAGAGTTAACTCTTTAAGTCCCAATCGACTTTAAATATCCTCAGCGGTTCGACGCGCTTGACCCAATCGACTTTAAATAGCGTTTAGTATAGTGCCTCTGTTTGAGACTGTTTCTAATTATAACTACCCACAAACCACCCAAAACGTCATTTCCGACAGGAAGTTTATTGTTTTAAATACCACATGTGTTTAAGAGTGAACGTGGTTTCTGTTTTGAGATATTTATTTTAGATTTTTAAAGCGATTTTTTAAAGCGCATATTTTCTATAAAAAAAATGGCCACACCCACTTCTTCAAATGGTAGGCTCAAACGGCTCACGTCAGATCAAGCTCGTAAGTTATTTGAAGAAATTTGTGAAAGTGAATGCAGTATGTATTCACGAGATAGCGAAGAGGACTTTGAACCTGATATCGACGATATCGACTCTTCGGAAACCGAGGATGATATTGATAGGCCTAATGGAAGGTCTGGTGTCGATAATGAAGTTATGGATACAGGAGCATGTAATCAGACTGCAATAAATTCAGATAATATATCCAAGCCAAAAAGAATCAGGAGGGATGGAAATAGGCCTAATGATTTCGTTAGTAGGACTAGGCCTAATACAAACAACGCGGTTTGGCATTCGGTCACCACTGGAGAAACTAAAGCAAATTTTACTTTTCGCCAGACAAGACAGAACATAAATCCAGGTCTGTATAGTTTGCAAACACCTCTTGATTTTTTAAAATTTTACATGGATGATGGTGTTGTTAGCACTCTGATAACCAGCATTAATTCCTATGCTGCAAAAGTTGTTGAAACAAACAACCCACATAGAAAGTATTCATTGTTCTCTTCATGGACACCGCTGACTTATTATGAATGGCTCAAGTTTACAGCTGTAATGATTGCGATGGGACTGGATCGAAGACCAAAAATCAAAGACTACTGGCGCACCGCAGGAAATTTTTATACACCATGGTACCACGAGATGTTTTCGAGAAACCGTTTTCAAACTATTTATCACAGTATGCTGCATGTTTGTGAACCAGAAGATCAGGACGCAGCTAAAATTGAGCCATTTGTCGACATGCTATTGACCAAATTTCAGAATGCTTTCTATCCATTTGAAGATGTTTGTATTGATGAGATGGTTATAGGATGGAAAGGTAGGTTTAGGCACAAACAGTTCAATGCAAGCAAACCTCACAAATACCATATCAAAACATTTGGACTTTGTGATTCAGCTACCGGCTATGTTTTCAATTTGAAAATTTATTTTGGAAAAAATACAGCCTATGATCCTAGTTTAGATCCCATCTCTGCTCATGCCGTGAAAGTGTTCGGCCCTCTTTTGAAGCCACTGAGGTCAGGACATCATATTTCTGCTGATAGATTTTATTCATTCAAAGCTCTGATTGAATATCTGCTTGCACACAGTTATAATTATACAGGAACCCTGAATGTAAACCGTGTCGGTTTTCCTCCTGAAATAAAAAATCTCAAGATTGGCCATCAAGAGATGAAATGGTTTTTGGACTCGGAAAATACAACATTGTGTGTTGCCTGGAAAGATAAAAAAGCAAAAAAAACCCTGCATACTTGTGTCAACTAAATCAGCCGTTGCAACGGTTGAGAAGAGCAAGGGTCTAAACAAAGTTACAAAGCCAAAGGTAGTTCATGACTACAATATGTGTATGAATGGCTGCGACCGGATGGATCAAATGGTTGGTTACTACAGTATGCACAACCGTAAAACCAGAAAGTGGTGGAAGAAGATTTACCACTGGATTATTGAAGTGACACAGGTAAATGCCCACATCCTATACAATTTGTGTCAGGAAGGTGCGACAACAAAAAGGAAGCTCACACTTCAAGATTTTAAACAGAGTTTGATTGAGGATCTGTCCAAAGAAGCTGCTCAGCTGACACCAGGCGGTGTAATAGATTGTCCACCCAAAAATTCTAAACACTCTATGAAAGGAAATGAAGTGGAACGGATGATTGGAGCCAGACATCTAGTGGAATATGATGGAAAGAGCAGAGCCTGTGTTCATTGTAGCGACAATGGAATTTGTCGCAGATCAAGCTATGTGTGTATAGGATGCACCGGCAGACCCCACCTTTGTACAAAAAACTGCTTTGTAGCTTATCATAAGCAAAACAATATATAGGGTATGCCTAGATATGAAAGAGCTTTGTAAATAAAATTTTCTTTTCCCTTTTTTTGATGTTTGATAGGGCCTACCATTTGAAATTTTCATTTTTGTTAAATGCTAGGGACTTTTTTTTTGTAATTTTTATTTTACTTAGGATTTAATTATAAAATAGTGTTTATTTATAGGCCCCTAGTGTTAATGTATTTAGAAAAAGTGATCTTTTGTGATTTCCTATGGATTTTGTGCTTTCCTATGGATTATGATTATGTGTTTTCCTATGGATAATATCTTCAGAAGAGGAGAGGAGCAGCTCGGCAAGGTAAGAATATATCTATTTCTTTCAAATTTACCTGCTTCTTATTCAGCCTCCATTTTACTTTACATTTTACTAACTAATAAGTTTTATTGATAAATTTAAATTATGCACACGATGCAGTTACTAACAATTATTCATGTATAAATAATATAATTTCCATCTTTCTGATGTATAAACTGAAATTTCCTCTTTTTTACAACAATATGACCTGTTGTTGTAATTTGTGAAATTAATGATCTTCTGAGTGTTTATTGATTAAAAACTGATTGAACTTTGTTAGAATACTTCTGTTTGAGACATTTTTAAACTTTACACTTGGATATTCTCATGAATAACAATTGTAGAAGAATTTTAATGAATACTTTTAGTCTAATTTTGCACCGGCTTCTTCTTTTGTCCTCCATTTTACCTTGAATAACTAATCATTTTTCAATGAAAGCTTTTATGCTTGTAGCACAAGAGTAAAGTACATCCAATTACCTTCAGTTTCATATACAACAACAAAGTTATTTATACATTTGAACATTTTAAAAAAATGATTTCCAAACAACAACAATAAAAACACACAGGGTTGACAATTTCCTCTTTTTTGCAACAATATGACCTGTTGTTGTAATTTGTGAAATTAACAATCTTCTGAGTGTTTATTGATTAAAAACTGATTGAACTTTGTTAGAATACTTCTGTTTGAGACATTTTTAAACTTTACACTTGGATATTCTAATGAGGAACAAATGTAGAAGAATTTTAATGAATACTTTTAGTCTAATTTTGCACCGGTTTCTTCTTTTGTCCTCCATTTTACCTTGAATAACTAATAATTTTTCAATGAAAGCTTTTATACTTGTAGCACAAGAGTAAAGTACATCCAATTACCTTCAGTTTCATATACAACAACAAAGTTATTTATGCATATGAACATTTTTAAAAATTATTTCCAAATAAAAACACACCGGGTTGACAATTTCATCTTTTTTACAACAATATGACCTGTTGTTGTAATTTGTGAAATTAACAATCTTCTGAGTGTTTATTGATTAAAAACTGATTGTACTTTGTAAGAGTACTTCTGTTTGTGACATTTTGAAACTTTACCCTTGGATATTCTAATGAGGAACAAATGTAGAAGAATTTTAATGAATACTTTTAGTCTAATTTTGCACCGGTTTCTTCTTTTGTCCTCCATTTTACCTTGAATAACTAATAATTTTTCAATGAAAGCTTTTATACTTGTAGCACAAGAGTAAAGTACATCCAATTACCTTCAGTTTCATATACAACAACTAAGTTATTTATGCATATGAACATTTTTAAAAAATATTTCCAAACAACAACAATAAAAACGCATTGGGGTGGCCATTTTTGCTTGGGCCAAACCCACTTTTTTGCTTGGGGCTGAAAGAGTTAACGGCCATAAAACACTCTTGGATCATTGAGAATATAATTAATACCTGTTTAATATGCTTAAGCATGAGTGTTACACCAGAATATTAATTTTGAGTTTTCAGCACAGTTTAAAACATGCAATATATAAATAAGCTGACACCTTTATGGTTGCCATCACTGCTGATCTTGTAATCCAGGGACACCAAGGGCATTTTCTCAGGTTCTCCAGATCTCTCATTGCAAAACAGAACTCTGGAATTGATTATAAACCCATTTCATAATCAAAGGATGCATGAAATGTGGATAAACAGTACCTATTTAATCTATGAAGATGCTTATTTCAACACATTAAAAAAAGTGACTTTTAGATCACAAGCTGATTTCTTGCCATATCCTATTTTGTGACCTCTTTCTCCAAACTAGGAGGAAGTGCCATAGTGAAAATAATATGCGACCACCAACATTGTTTTATTGTCTGAGTCAATACAATCACCTATGAAGGTCAGTATAAACATTCTGGCTCTGTGTAGTTCTATGAAAATATTATTGCTTCTGTGGTTCATAACTGAAATGACTGCACTCTGGGCAAACCCACAGATGCTCTATTTTCTACTGGTTCAAATTAGCACTGCTACTATTACAACATCAACCTACAGGAAGTAGCCTACCCCTTCAGATGTTGCTTCCACCACTCATTTCTATTAAAATGTTGTTATTGTCGTTCAGAATTGACATCACTGCACTCTGGGCAAACTCACACATTCTCATTCTCCCTCAGAAAATGATGAAGAGTATGATTGCTAATTGTTCCTGTAGCGAGTTGGCTGTATGCACATCTGACTCATTCTATCATATGTTCATCCCTTTCACAATGTCTCTCTTACAAGTATTATTTGTCTATTCTTCCTCTTGTTCCTGTGAGTTATACTAGTGATTGATGTTCCTAACAAATGTTATATCAATATCATGGCAATTATGAAAAAACTTGCTGGCACGGGTTGGGGAGCAGACGAGAGAGTACTAAAGAAGCTATATACTGGGCGAGTGAGACCAGTCTTAGAATATGGCATTGCAGCATGGTCAACAGCAGCTAAGTCGAACTTTGACAAAATAAACAGAACCCAAAACCAAGCAATGAGAATCATAATAGGGGGCATGAAGTCAACACCCATAAAAGAGTTGGAAAAGATTACTCACCTCCAGCCTATGGAGGATAGAAGAGATAGCAGAGCCCAGCAACAAGCCGAGAAATTCAGGAGGCTGATAGACCACCCAATGCACCAGAGAATAAATGGACTTGGAAGGGGAAGACTGAAGCGAAGCAACTTTGTAGAGACAGTCAAAACAAAGATGAGAGCAGACCCCATAAACGCAATATCAACAGCTATGCCAATATGTACTGCGCACAAGCTACCAATTTGGAAACAACAGTGCTTCCCTGAAATGATAGAAAACGTTCCTGGTATTGAGAGAAAGAACAGCCAAAATGAAACAGAAAGGAGAGTCCTAACCACAAAATATATAGAGAAACATTACCCAAGCAACACCTGGATCCATGCATACACAGATGGATCAGCAACTAATGCAACAGAAGATGGGGGTGGAGGAGTCTTCCTGAGCTTAAGCAATGGCACACAAAAAAAGATAGCAGTCGCAACAGGGACATTTTCAAGTAACTTCAGAGCAGAGGCAGAGGCCTTAAAAACTGCATCAGAAATTCTAATGATAGAAGAAAGCTCAGAGAGACCAGTAGCTATCTTCTCAGATGCGCTGTCAGTGATTACAATGCTGAAAAGTTAAAGTAATGCTGAACTGGATGACCTAAGAGTAACACTTCACAGACTATGTCAGCAATATAAAAGAGTCATGATACAGTGGATCCCTTCTCACTGCAACATCCCTGGAAATGAAGAGGCTGACAGATTGGCAAAGGAAGGGGGAAAACTCCCTCAACTTGACTATGAGGAGTCCAAGAGTTTTATCAAGCACAGGTACAGGCACAAGTGAGAAGAAGAGCATCCAGGCCACACAAAGAATGATCCGTATTACTAGCTCAGCAGAAGTGAACAAGTGGTAATCTTCAGACTTCACACAGGTCATAACAGATCATCTATTCAAAGAACCGATAAAATGACTGATCTGCTTCAAGGTGCCCAACAAATTTTCTTAACAATTGTTAACATCAATCTCCGCTGATGTTTTCTTACCCACTGCTCAGAAATGCCATGTTTAGTCTGATGTGTTATATCTGTGATTGACTTTCTTAACAAACATTAACATCAATCTCTGTTTATGTTTTCTTACCTAATGCTTAGCAGGCTCTTGTTTGGTACAATCTCTAGTGTCTTTTGATTTGAACATTTTTATTACCAGCTCTCCGCTACCATCCAGTTTTTAGAATCCTTCTTTCTCATCTTTATTTATAAATCTCTGTATTTATATATAACTAACCACATTTTTTTTAAAAATGTGATGGCTACAGGTAATGATCATATGGATCCAAGAGTACCTTTTAACTGCCAAATCACTGTGGTTTATAGTAAAATAAATTATTACACACATGATTCTGCTTTATAGACAGTGAAATAAATTTTTACAAACATTATTCTGGTTTGTAGTTACAGCAATATGAGAGAGATATAATCACTACAGGTGTTTGTCTTGTGCTTTTTATCTTTTAATATCTGGATAAGAACATTTCAACTATTGAGACAAAATGTTGGAACAATAAAACAGATACATTTATAGTTAAATGTATAGCTATCAAGAGGACATGCAAGAGGACATGCACACCATCATAGCTGGCAGACGCTGAAGCTGGGTTGGCCATGTCCTCAGAAGAGACCCCGATGCCATCACAAGAACAGCTATGCTTTGGACCCCTGAAGGAAAACGAAAGAGAGGCCGACCAAAAACAACCTGGCGGAGGACTGTGGAGGATGAGATGCAAAGAATGAACCAGAGTTGGGGCACTGTACGAAGGATGGCCGCCGACCGAGCAAAGTGGAATCAATTTGTTGTTGCCCTACAAGACGCCACTAGGCGTGATGGCCACTGACTGCTTTGACGGTCGGCGGCTAAGGATCAAAGAAGAAGAAAGTATAGCTATCAGTTCATTGTATACAAGTTTAATCTTATTTCAACTGTTAAAAGCTATAGTAATACACCAAACTGTCACAAGAAATGGGTCTGTTACATGATACATTACTTAAATGAAAGGTTAGTGCTGTTTTAACAAAACAGGTGCAGTAAAGCAGGTTGACTGACAGTGGAGTGACTCACTATAATCAATCAATACCCTTTAGCTCCCTAAGGAGCATAGGTCTTCAACTAATACATGCCTAGCCCTCCTTTCACATGCCAAGAGCTCAAGTTCTTTCCATGTTTTCCTCATCAGTTTCACTTCTGTCTCCAGCTCTCTTCTCCATTTGTTTTTTGGTCTACCTCTGCCTCTCTTTACCTGGGGATTCTAGAACAAGAACTGCCTTGTAATTCTATCAACAGGTTTCCTCATTGTGTGTCCTAACCATCGCCAGCGTCTTTGTCTTATCTCTTGTTTCACTAGCATTTGTCTGGTTTTTGTTATCAGTTCCACTTTTGTGATTTTGTCATACCATTTCAATCCTTCTGTTCTATGCAAGCACCCATTTATGAATGTCTGTAACCTTCTTCTTGTTGGTCTTCATGTTTCAGAGCCATTCAAACATATGGCTCACCATAAGCATACATTTTAAACACTTTTTCTCCTCCTAGAGTGGCTAAATGGTTGCCCCATGTTTACCATGAGTCAGCCTGAGTGGCTTGTTAACTGGTTATAGTTAGCCATTATGATATCGCATTATTTTATTGCATTATACATTTATTTAACTCTTAGTATACGAGCGGCCTTTTAGAAAGGCCGATGATCGTTCTGCACTAAATAATTTATTTATAAAGATAACATAAAGTGTTATATATCAAAATGTGAAGAAATGAAACCCCTATATCATGCACATAACTAAATTGTTCAGTGGTTTTAAACATGCATTCAGCTATACATTTTCGCTATTGATGGGGATCAATCATCGGCCTTTCTAAAAGGCCGCTCGTATACTAAGAGTTAAAATGCAATAAATTAAATAACACCCTTTCCAAGTTGATACAACAGGAAATGATAATATTTTCCATGATTTGAAGCTTGGAACATAATTTTTTTAAGCTAGTTTTTCTCAGTTCACACCAAAAATATCACATCAAAACTCCAGGAGGTCATCAAATGGTGCCTCAGTCACATTCACCACATCCAATGACCAAATGCAATAACAAATACAGACCTCTGACATAAAACCAGACAACAGAAATACAGTTAGAGATTGCAGATAGAAAGTGTAGCTGGAAAGTACACAATCTTATAAATAACCGTCAAACAGAACCAGACAAAATGGCCAATATGGCTGGAGATTACAGACAGAAAGTGGAGCTGGACAGTATACATCCTCATAAATAATCATCATAAAGAGCCAAATAGTATAACCAGACATGCTACTGACTGGAACTCACAGGGGAAGCAAAAAGATAGGAAACCAAGGAGAACCTAAAGAATAAAGGCTGCAGAGCTGAAAAGAAGGCTCAAAATATAAACCAGGGATAAGCAAGAGTTTGCAGCCCTACGCACCTTATGGGATGAAAAGGAATGCTGATGATGCTTCTATCCAATTATGCTGCTAACAAAATTTAAAAGAAGACAACATGGTTCAGCATTGACATATTCAGAAAAGACAATCTAGAAACCTGGTGACAATGGAAAGGATAAAGGGCAAGATAAACACATGTTGGAAGGAAGAGGCATGGCAACATGGCTCAGAAAACAATGAGCACCTTTTGCAAATGTAATGCTTAAAAAAAAAAGCTATGTAGGGAAATATATTCAATGGCAATATGCATGACACTTGACGATGATTCAATTAGAACTTTAGAGTAATCTATCAAGAGAAGCTCATTTTAAGTTTGTTTTACAGTCTTTGATTTCACTCACCTCTTTTCCATTATCTGTAAAGAGGGTCACAGACATTCCATCCAGTCTGAACAAGACTAAAGTCATACTCTTTCTCTCAAAGTCAGCCTGACTGTCTGGAGTAAGGGGCTCAGGTGCAGGTGAAGGAGACTCTAAGTCCACATTAGTTGTTTGTGGTTGGGTTTGTATATTCTGCAGAGTTGGGGACTCAAAAATGCCTGAAAAAATAGTGACTGATTATTCAAATGTGTTTACATTCATGAATCTGTTTCACTACATGGCTCAGTGTGAATGTGTTTATCTGATATCACACCCTGATCTGTAATAATTTGTTTAATAGAACGATCTGTTTTAAAACAGTAGTCTGCTTTAATTACTTGTCTGTAATAACAAGGAAAAGATGCGGGCAACAGCCAATACAAACAGAAATTAAGGTAAGAAAGTGGGGATGGATAGGACATACACTCTGAAGAGCAAAATCAAGCACAACCAGAATTGCCCTTGACTGGAACCCACAGGGGAAAAGAAGAGTGAGGAGGCCAAAGAGAACTTGGAGAAGAACTGTTGAAGAAGAGGCTAAGGAAATTGGAATGACTTGGGCACAGCTGAAAATGACAGCCCAGAATAGAAATCGATGGAGAGCAACTGTTTCAGCCCTATGTTCCACAGGGAACGTAAGGGAATGATGATGATGAATGACAAGATTGAACAAGTGTCTTTGCATTGTCGAGCTGAAAGTTCTCTAGAGAAGCAGAAATATTTTGACTTTCTCGTGTTTGTAAATTATTACTTCACTTTCAAAGAAATTCATCCCTTTAATCTTGAGCTTCAAAATAAATTAATTCAGGAGTTAACATTATCTGGTATGTCTGTATAAAATGATTATCTGGCATGTCTGTATAAGAACATTTGTAAAATCAAACAAATATGTCAAAGGTTTTAAGGGAATCTCACTTGGATAAGAATCTTCTGCTATGAAAAGCAGTGCACAGCTGTTTTAAAAATTGTATCTCTCACTTGTATTGATTGGATACATATGAAAACAATGTCAAAATAGGGAGCAATAATCGCCATTTGTCTCTTAAATAATAAGTTTTATTTTTTAGATTTCCAGAAACAATATAAAATAAAATAAAATCTAAAAGGGCTTTTAAACCGACGATAGAAGGAAAAGCATAAATTGCTGCCCGCTATTAGGTCATATGTTAAACAGGCCGGATCTCATGATAAGCTGTAATGTTAATGTGACAAAGCATTTTTATGTAATAAAATAGCAGTTAATTTTTACTGCTTTTTTTACAAATTCTTTAACTCTTTGACTTTGCAATTATTTTCCACCCTGTGCCGTAATTTTAATTTGTGATAGACTAAAAACAACATGGAGAACAACAAAGACAACAACCAAAAAGGTACAGACTTTCATAAATGGGTGCTTGCGTAGAATAGAAGGATTAAAATGGTATGACAAGATTACCAACATGGAACTGATGACAAGAACCAGACAAGTGCCAGTGGAACAAGAGATGAGAAGAAGACGATGGTGATGGATAGGACACACACTGAGAAAACCTGTTGATAGCATTACAAGGCATTTCTTGTTCTGGAACCCCCAGGGCAAGAGAGGCAGAGGTAGACCAAGAAGCACATGGAGAAGAGAAATGAAAATAGAGGTAAAAATGATGAGGAAAACGTGGAAAGAACTTGAGATGATGGCACATGACAGGAGCAATTGGCATGTCTTTGTTGAAGGCCTATGCTCCTTTGGGAGTGGAGGGTTATGAATGAATGAATGAAAAACAACACTCAGAGAGTTGTTTTGGCACGGGTGTCAAATCTGACCAATGCTCTGAGCGTTGTTCTGGAGTCAAAGTGTTAATTTAGGCATTTGTTTGAAATAAATTAGTTGAACAGAATAAAAGAAGTAAAAATTTAAACATAGGTAGTTATTTTTCAATCCCCTTGTAGTATTGTTGTTGATTAACTCTTTAAGTCCCAATCGACTTTATAAAGGCTCAGGGATTAGACGCGCTTGGCCCAATCGACTTTTAAAAGCCTTTAGTATATGTGCCTCTGTTTGAGACTGTTTCTAACACAAACCACCCAAAACGTCATTTCCGACTGCAAGTACATTCTTTTAAATACTGCACGTGTTTAAGAGTGAAAGTGTTTCTATTTTGAGATATTTATTTTAGATTTTTAAACCGATTTTTTTTAAGCGCATATCCTCCATTTTACCTTGAATAACTAATCATTTTTTTCAAGCGCATATCCTCCATTTTACCTTGAATAACTAATCATTTTTCAATGAAAGCTTTTATGCTTGTAGCACAAGAGTAAAGTACATCAAATTACCTTCAGTTTCATATACAACAACAAAGTTATTTATGCATATGAACATTTTAAAAAATTATTTCCAAACAACAACGATAAAAACGCACTGGGGTGGCCATTTTTGCTTGGGCCAAACCCACTTTTTTGCTTGGGACTGAAAGAGTTAACTAAGGTTGCTGAGCCTGTCACTCTTTAGCATCCAATGCTATGTTGAAGAATTTGTATGTTTTTGCAGCTGTTGAGTGAGGCTGTATAGTTTTTGTGATTGTTGGGGAGCCCAGTAATAGCTTTCTACTTTTTGTGGAGAGTCCTAGGCAGGTCAGCAGCACACGCTGAACTGTCTCATATGGATGGGTACAGCTGTGACAATTAGGCTCATGCGTGAGGTTTAATTTATTTAAGTGTGCGTGAAGTTTAATTTATTTAAGTGTTTGTTGGGTCTGGTGTGTTCTGTTCTAAGCTGCACCCTGTAAAATAACAGACCCAAAAAATAAAAAACAACTAATTTGATTAGTTACAGTCTTTATTTATAAATTAACATGAAGCACTCTTTTGCTCTGTATCAAAACAAATTGTCCCACGTAGCTCTACACCTCTACACCTCACGGTAGAAGGGGAACGACTAAGTCAGTAAGTAGCTCTTGCGGGTCCTTGATAAAGAGATAAAGTGGTAACTTCATCTTATAAAACAAACTGCAACAAAAACCACTGTTACAAGAACAGAGAGAGAGACCTTGAACTTGGTTTCCTGCAAAAGGAACCAGCTTTAAATAGCAAAAAAGGGAAATGAATGAATAGATTTAGATGAATCAAAATTCCCCAGGGTAAGAGAGGTTGAAGGGGACCAAAAAACCTAATGGAGAAGAAAACTGGAGACAGAAATGAAAGGGATAAAGAAGACATGGACAGATTTTGAGTGGATGGCACTGGACAGGAGGCATCCCTGTCGCACTCCTATGGCACGGGATAGGAGGCACAAATTAGTTGCAGGCGTATGCTCCTTGGTGGAGATGAAGGATAACAAATGAATCATTAACGTCTCTCATCGGTCCAAGATGGCTGTTGAAATTTCCAGGCAGCTAATGGGTTTAATGGCAGCAGTGGTCATACAATACAAAAAAGGCACATGTGTATCATATGTTTACTGAATAAATATTGAAGCCAATTTAGTAGATCTAAAACAGGCAACTACTAAATGTCCTACCTGGGCTAGGTGGTGGTGAACCTTCTGTCAGGTTATACCTCATCACACCAATCATCAGCTGCAGGTCCTTCTGTAGAATGTATACCTGCGCAAATGGTACAAACAAATTTACAGTTACCTGGCGGTTAGCAACATCATCATGTTAAACAACCTGCTACAGAAACTACCACTATAACAGCCCATGAATGCTTTGGTTCTTGCATACTACACGTAGACCACTTTACAGTGGTGGGTTCATGCTCCATTGAGAGCAAAATATTAAATGAAGAAGGTGATATTTTACAGTAAAGATGTTTACAGTAAGAACATCCTAAGAAATATAGCATTAGCTATTTTGAGACACAATCATAAGGATCTAAGCAAGCATTAATAATCAATTTCAAACATAGTTATTTTATTACTCATTCTAATCCACGAGCCGTATGGTGTGTCGGGTTACCCTATAGATCTACCCGCTGGCCACATGGTGTGCCCGCTTGACAAGATTTTGTATTTGAGTGAAAAGTTAAAAAATAAGTGGCCATAAGCTTGTTAAAACCATGTAACCACTGCCTGTGGACCATGTGTTTTAAACTGGTGGCAAAAGAAGTATTCTGGGGCTTATGTTTTGCATACTTTTATCAATTAGTAACTTCATTAGGCAGTTTGGTTAAAAACAATATACTCACGGACATTACAGTCACAGATTATCAACTGATCAACTGCAATAGATTATTTCTAAGAAATAAACTTTCGTGATATGTATAGCGATAACATATTTTCTATTTCGAGATGGACGTTTAACAAAGATCTTGGAATTATATTTTGTAAGCAATAAATTTATTAAATTAGCGTGGGACAGTGCTAGGTAGGTGAGATTCTAGTTCAGAAATATGTGACTTTACAACACACACAAAATCCTAAATATTACAATTTTTATTTGTTTGTAATCAAACAGTTTGGATTAATTTTCCACTGGATATGTATTGATATTCTGGAGCTTTTACCACAAAGGAATTAAGCAGAGCCGAAGAATTTATGTGTAAGTGCACTGTTTTAATTGATTTTTTGTTTTAAATTTTTAAGTGTCTCTACACTTGACAAAACATAAAAAACAACTATTACATCACATAAGAAATTGTTGCATTTCACAACATTCTTCAGTCACTTTCCTAAAGTTTGATGTATATTACTTAAGTCTGCTGAATTAATATATATGTCTACTGCCTGTTTTTAAAATATCACTTGTAGAAAAAAAATGCATTCATTTTGGGGCCTGGGTAAAACTGAAAAACTGCCTGGGTTAGAATGAGTTAACTGCTCGTTAACAAAATGAGACTTACCTTGACTTTTTCCAGCTGCCCGGAGATGTCCAATTTAACATCAGTGACAACTGGAGACATTGCCAATTTTATATCTGACTTGAAGCTTAGAGGTTCTAAAACAGTGTGAAGAATCTCTGTTGTGTCCTCAACCAGATTCAGGCACACTCTGAAACAATCCATTTAAATAGTTAAAAGATGCCGTAAGAGTTACAGATAAGGAGCTTTCCTTATCATATCTGGTGGATGTGGTTAAATAAATTTTATCTGTCTTGTCAGTTGCTTAAAGATGATCAGCTCCCATTAGTCATGTCATCATCATCATTCAACATCCCCTTCCTTTTTGGTCTGTATGCCGAATGGTGGCACCACTGCACCTGGTCCTCTTGCAGGAAGGAAGTTTGCATTACATATTCACATGCTTTTACAGCAGTTGCTTCTGTTGCAATTTGTTTGACATGATGAGGTTGCCAGCCTCACACACAACCTCATATTAGTCACCTTGTACGATATGGCTGATGGAGAATTAGTTCTATTCTTTCTTTGTCTCACATTAGAGACCACCTGGAATAACACAGGGCATACGTCATTGTCACGGCATATTTCCTGATGGTAGAAATATAGATTGGTGACATTGTTATCAGCGGGTTTTGGCAACGCTGATAACTTTTTGAAAAACCGGTTAGTTTGGCGACACCGGAAGTAGAGAATGGAAAGGCGCGAAGGAGACAGTGGACGCTGGGCCTTTGTCAGAGAGTGACGGACATTTTTGGTGGTTCCCTTTTCGTTGATTGTGGATCGTAGTAGTGATTCAGTCTAGTGGACATAATTATAATTCTGGAGCGGTTTAGTGTCCAGTGATATTATTGTCAGGCCTTCGGGTATAATTTGCCAGTGGAGTGGTTTTTCCATTGTGTAGTTTCCAGTTCGCCATAGTGAGCGATTGTTCAGCACTAAGTCTGTATACTGTTATACTGTCATTTGTTAGGAGTATTTTGATATATATTAATTTGAGAAGTTTCTCGGGCAGTACTTTATGTATTCCATATTGTTTTCAGCCGTGTGTGGCTATACTGTGTGTAGTGCTTGATTAAAAGGGAATTCCTATAGAAAGTGTTATCTTCCTGTGTCAACTGTTTCATGTTGTGGTCGTATCCTTAGATAACGAGCCGAGTATTAAATTAGCGTCAATGTTAAATCCACAGCAGAAATAGAGGAGTTGACATCTGAAAAAGTTATCAGCGTTGCCAAAACCCGCTGATAACGATGTCACCAATCTATATTTCTACATCAGGAAATATGCCGTGACAGTCATGTCAAATAAATAGAATTAACCAGTATTGATGTGCTTGGGAGAACATTTAAAAATAACCAGCTTTCACTGTTTAAGATACTAGGTGGTTAAATAATCAGCTTTTCTTTTATGCCAGGTGGTTAATGTTAAGCAACTGTCAATTTTCATTGTAAAATATCACAGATAAACTGTTATATGTTTATGTCACATTCTTAAAAATCAGCTACTTTAATTTTTTTTTAACCATGTCACATGGTGAATAATAATAATAATCATCAGTTTTGATTTTTTAAAATGTTAGATGATTATGGATTAGCAGCTTTCATGTTTGGCTAAATTAGCACTCATACTCTTCAACATTCGCTGAGGGAGACTGAGCATCTATGGGTTTTCCCAGAGTGCAATGATGTCAATTCTGATCAAAAATAACAATAACAACGTTTGGCTAAAGGTAAAATACAAGATTTTATACTTTTCATTCTTTGATGACAACTATGAAATTCTCAAACTGATTTTTTCATGGATTCTTATTTACAGCTGTGGCGCTTTAGCCCCCAAGCAAGGTAGAAAACCAACCCGCTCGTGGCACAGCACACATGCCAAAAACAGTACAACAAAGCCCATAACTGGCCGTTGATTGATCGCCTCTGAGGCCCCCTGTGCAGGTTCGTTACTGTCCGGTGCCTGGCTGCTCGTGCCGGTGCATGTCTCGGTGGTTGTCTCGGTGATCGTCTCGGAGATATAACCTCCTCTGCAGGGTAGGGAGACTCAAACCTCTTGATAACGCACGCACGCCATAGTGGGCCTGGTGTAATATGTCGCTGAGTCTAGGAGGCTCTATGGGTTTGCAAGAAAGCTCTGCATAACGAACCCTCTGTGGATGGGAAAGAGCTATGATGCTGATTAGCTTCTGACCGGATTGGTAGGAAAATCCACAGACATCCCAGCATTACTGGGCCAAAGGGCTCTGAGCCCATGGCCGCTGGATCCCTCAACAACAACAACAACAATACAAGCCTCATCTGCTCCTTAATCACACCACTACTGTTGGCCCCTCTGCAGAAAGTAAGTGCAAAAACCCCTTCTAGTGCTTTTGTGGTGATAGTTTTTGTAGCAAGTTATTTTACATGAAATGGTTGCCAACCTCAATCATAACTTTATTTTGTCCCCTTCTACAGTATACTTGGTAGGACACAGTCATCAGTTATTAACAACAAATACACTAATATACTCTGACTAACACACCTGGATACAACAGTGTGCTACTAGGGTCTGAGAGGTGAGCAAAGAATTGTAATACTGTAACCTAACAGGCATGTAAAGAAAGCGACTAAGGAGGGTTGGGCATGGAGCTAGATGCCTTATACTGTTTGGTTTGGTTTGGTTTTGGTTTGGTTTTGGTTTGGTTTGGTTTGGTTTTGGTTTCAAGAACTATCTTCATTGCACATGGACAACTCCATCAGTGCTCCGCTCTCCTCCCTTAGATCACACAAAGAGGATCTCAGTACAGTGCAGGATCCCAATGTTTGTATACAGGAATCACATATTCTATTAATATTTTTGTGGTGGGTAGGTTTCCTAATTTTTAAATTTTGCCAGGGCAGTGGCCAATTCCTTACAATTTCAACTGCTGAGGGATTTTTTTAAGTGCACAACTGGCATACTGGACCTCCTATTTTTTGTGCCCTTATCCGTGAAGGCTAGGCATCTGATCTCACTATCCAGGAGGTCAGAAGGGAGTGTGACATCATTAGGAACCACTGGTTCTGAAAAAAATTTCCATCAATTACATTCTCTGTACCGGGAGTGAACCCGGTACCTTTAGAATTAGCGGCAGATGCCATACCTCTTAGCCACTCCAACCCCTTCTCATCCTCTAATTCTGGTTTGGTTTTAAGGACTATTTTCATTGCACACGGACAATTCCATCAGTGCTCCGAACTCCTCCTTTGCATCACACAAGGAGGATTTCAGCACAGTGCATGAACTTCGTAGCACCAGCGAGAATCCCAACATATGTATATAGGAATCACACATTCTATACTGAAGCACATTAAAAACGCACCACTATTATATATACTGATGCTGAGAAGCTGGAAAAAAAAGGGTGGGAATGGATTTTCCCCGTGTTTGTCATGAGGTAGAGAGCGAATGGCTGCTGGAATGGAAAGTGCATGATTCAACCCACGGGTTTGTGTACAGACTACATGAAAACAATGAAAGTTACACGTGCAACACGATTCCCAACAGCTATGACCCTGAAAATGTGTAAGCGTTGTGACAGTATACTCGGTATAAAAAGGCCATTGCGACAAAACACCCAGTACATGTGCTTGAAATGCCACGACTATCTGAAAATGACCACCAACGAGCCATTGGTATGTTAGAGACAGGAATGAGCTCACGGGCCATTGCCAGAAGGATGAATTGCCATCACAGCACTATTGTACGTCTCAATGAACGTTACGGAACCACTGGCAGTGCCCGGGATAGACTTCGTAGTGGCCAACCACGAGTTACTACCCCTGCGCAAGATCGTCATATTGTGCTGAGTCACCTAAGGAATCGTTCTCTCCCGGCAAGTCAAACAGCAAGAGCAATAGTGGGTAGACGTGGGCAAGTCTCTCGAATGACAGTCATCCGACGACTCAGAGATACAGGCCTTACTGCAAGACGATCTTATGTTGGGCCAAACTTGACTCACAGACATCGTCAGCAGCGCAACGCCAACAATGGGCAGAGCAACATGTCAGATGGACTAGACTGCAGTGGAATGCTGTCCTATTCACAGACGAGAGCAGATTCAACATATCCTTTGCTGATGGATGTATGCGGATTTGGTGACGGTGTGGAGAGCGCTTTGCAGATTGCTGTGTTCATCAGCACAACCGATTTGGAGGTGGCAGTATTCACATTTGAGGAGGATTCAGTTTTCACCATCGCTTGCCTCTTCACGTCTTCCGTGGAAATGTTAATGCTGTGACATATCGAGATGAGGTTCTGGATGCATTGGTTGCTCCTGCGTTCACAAATTATCCAGACTTGCAGCTTCTCCAGCAGGATAACACACGTGCGCACACCGCATGCATTATGCAGCAATATCTACAGCAGCAGAACATTGTGACGATTGATTGGCCTGCCCTATCACCAGACATGTCCCCTATAGAACATCTGTGGGATGAGCTTGGACGCAGAGTCTACAGGCAAGGTTCTCCAGCTAATCTGCAACAGCTCAAAGCTGCTCTTACACATGAATGGGACTTGATTCCCCGGAATTTCCTTCAGAGACTTGTGTGTTCCATGCGGAGCCGCTGCCAAGCTTGTTTGCAAGCATGGCAGCGGACATACCAGATACTGAGGATAGTGTGAATGAATTTTTTTATTGGTTGCATTTTTGGTTTTCTCCCTTGCCTGCACAGAATGCAATGAATTTCATAACAATCAAATGTACAAATTAATGACCAGCATGGATTCATAGGAAAATGAATAAAGATTCCAAATATGTAAACTTGTAAACACTTATATTTACATTTCACACTCTGTTCCTGGATTATACAGGTGGTGCGTTTTTAATGTGCTTCAGTATATAAATATATTTGATGGGTAGGTTTCTAATTATTTAAATTTAGCCAGGGCAGCAGCCTTATGGCCTGCTCTTTACGATTTCCAACTGCCATGGGATTTTTAACATGCCTAACATGTACACGGGATCTCCTATTTTTTCACCCTTCTCACAGAAGGCTAGGCATCCAATCTCACTATCCATGAGACCATGAGTAGAAACTTTAAGCCAATAAAAACAACTTCAACAAAAATTTAGACATAGACATAAAGGGGCTAAAGAAAACATGGAAAGACCCTGAATGGATGGCACAGGTCAAGATGGCTTGGTGTGTGTTTGTTGAAGGCCTATGCAAAGATATGAGAAAACTATAAACATGGGAAAGACCAGAAGATATCAAAATGATTCAGACTGAAAGATCTAATATAAAGTTGATGCATTATATCCAACACTGGATAATTAATCAGACTAGAGACAGCTGTGTATACTTAAAAATACAAATGAAGATTTAATGAAAACTGAGTAGCTTTCTGTGGTTTCTACTTCTTCTTCAGACTTGTCATATTAAGGTGACAATTAAGAGGCTGTAAAACTAACTGCAACCTCATAATTGTCGCCTTGTATGACAAGTCTGAAGAAGAAGTAATCCTAATCGTTCTTTGTCTGAAAGGAAACCACAGAAAGCTACTCAGTTTTCATTAAATCTTCATTTGTATTTTTAAGTGTACACAAAAACTAACTGCAAGGCGTAGCCATTATTCTGAAGAAAGGAATAGAAAGGTCATTACTGGAATGGAAACACATCAACAACAGACTGATAAGAACAAGACTGAGAGGGAGATTCACCAACACCACAATACATACCTGTCAACCTCCTGAGACAAAAATCTGTACGCCGGACCAAAAAAATCCTTACAAACACCCAAAAATCCTTACGCAAAAAATATATTAATAAATTATACGCAATACAGTTTTAAAATGAGAAATGACATATACAAATCTATTAGCATTTGAATTATTGTGATATAAAACATGCTAATAGCCTCAAACTGTTCTTTACATATAAAAAACTAAGTGATCATGATGTACACTGTTCTTTCGATGTACAGTGTTTTGTATTATAATCAACACATGCACTTTTAGCACTTTGCAGAATTGCATTTGTGGGCTTAAAGTCTGCACAGCATGTATCAATGTTAATCTTACACTGTAAAATAGAAGTGAGTGTGTCCGCATTCATGGACCTCCTGCAGTCTGTGTGGATTTTTTTCATCATTGAAAATGATCTTTCGCAGTCAGCATTGCTGTGAGGGAGTATCAGCAGTCGCTGAATGATGACTTTCAAATTAGGGAAGCGGATGGCACCAGTACTAGTTTTCTGGTCAACAACTTCCAGCCAATAGCTACAGAAGCTCTTTTTCTGACCACTATCTGTTAGTAGAGGCACACACACATCAGACAACATACAGTAGTCATCGAACTCATCTTTCAGTGCTTCCTGATCAAGATCTTGGGCAAAAGCATCTGCCAATCTGCAGATGTTTGGATACCTGAGATTATCTTTAGTGCTTGGATCTAGCACTTTTAAGTCCTTTAGAACCTGGTTGTCAAAGGGAAATTTATCAGTAATTTTTTTAACCACTGATGTGTAAAAATTTCTGACATCCTCAAAAAATGAACTCTTTACTCCACTATCAAGCTCCATTTCTTCTATAAATGCTCTGTTCGAGAGGCCAATTGCCAGTATGCTGTCATCATGCTGCACCCCACGATCACTAAATTTGATATGCCTCAAGTCAACAACCTGTTTAACATACTTCATCTCCACAAATTTAACTAAAAATTTTCTAAGCAATCTGTCCATCTCCTCCATCATGCCACCAATCTGCGACTCATCTGTTTGAAAGAGTTTATTAAACTCATTTAACAGTGGCAGAATGAAACTCAGAAAACGAAGGGTCAGCTGGGTTAGTGGTGCTTTTAAAAGTTTATGGATGTTTTGGACTCTGCCAGGCTTTTCAACATCATTGTGGCTTTCAAAATAAGATGAGAGAGCTGTATACTGGTTAATAATTCTATCCACTACCTTCTGCAATGACAGCCAGCGAGTCTGACAATGTTTAAGAATATTCAGGTCATCTGCTTCTGTGAATAGTTGGAACTCCTTATAAGCCTTTCGTCGTTTTGAGCTGTGCTCAAAATGATAGTACATGTCTAACAAAAGGTCTTCTACTGGCACAGTCAACTGTTTGATTCCATCTTGTGCACATAAATTTGCAAGGTGGCAAATGCTCCCAATACTAAAAACATAAGGGTTCCTCTGCTTGATCCTAGTAAGTACTGAGTTTGATTTCCCCACCATGACATTGCAGTTGTCACTAGCAAAGCCGATGCAATTTTTCCATGGAATATGAAATTTTGTGAACAGATTATCAACATCACTGAATATCACCTCACTGGTTCCACCACTGCATACAGGCATGTCCAACAATCTCGTTCTTGGTCCCAATCCTTCTTCAAAAACTCTCACCATAATAGCTAACCGCTTCTCTGTTTTCTTGTCATTTGATTCATCAACCATTAATGAGAAGGGTGTTTCCCTGCACAGCTTTATCACTGGTTCTGTTGCAGATGGAGCCAGGCAGTTTTTAATGATAAGTGTTGTCTTTGTCCTCTTCGACTGGAACTTTCTGGCAATATCACTGTCAGGAAACATTACAGGCGCCAAGTCACAAAAGTGATCAGCAACAGATGCAGTTAAGTTATGCTGGGCAATGAAATTGGCAAATAAAACTTCAGCCCTTATAATGCCACCCTCTTCCTGCTTTGGCTGAGCAAAAAAGGTCTTAATAGATGCTCCCTTCTTCATTGCAAACATTTGTTCATGCAATTTCGATTTAAAATGTACTTTCAGATCATATAATCCTGAAGCTACTACTTTAATATCTTTGCTGCATAATCTAAAAAAAGCATGGGTTGATCCTAACTTGGATGCATCTACAATGCCAGGGAAGAGTTTAACCCATTCGACCTGAAACTTACCATGACCTGCAAGCTTTTGTTTCTTTGAATTAGGCTCAGCCATCATTCAGTGGATGAAATATTTCAACTAATAATCTTTGTAGACGAAGAGAATGATTAAAAAATACTACAAACAAAGCAAACGGCTAACAGCAAAAAAAAAAAAAAAAAAATTATAAACAAAATTATGAACAGAATATCAAATCTAGGAAGAAAAAACGTACCACCAAAAATTTACAAAATTATTATTTACGAGTTGGTAGCTTAAAGTGATAACAGATTGCCACTTTATTAAAAAATAAAGCAGCTAATCTTGAGTGCTGGAATAAAGTAGGCCTACTCAACGGAAACAAACTTTTTTTTTCTAGTTATGTAGGGCCTACACAGAATATTATGACAATTTAACGGAAATATATTGAAGGGCAAGATATAACTGAAAAGATTAAGACAGCGATTAAATTGCAACAAAGCAAAACAACAGCAATATTTAACCAAGTTATAAGTACTTAGCTTTTTTAACTCATTCCCCCCCAGGCTGTTTTTGGGTTTTACCCAGGCCCGAAAATGGATGCAATTTTTTCAGACAGGTGAGGTTTTAAAAACAGACAGTGGACAAATACATAAGTTCAGTAGGTAGTTGTGTTATACATTTAAATGTGTGAAATTGACTGGAGAATCTTATGAATTGCTTCATATAATTAATTAATATGAATAGGTGTGTGTTATGTCTTGTGAAGTGTAGACTTGATTAAAAAAGTGTTAAAATTTTTTTTTTAAATTGTATACTTAAACTTAAATATTTCAGCTCCCAATTAATGTATGGCAATAAAATGTTCAGAATATCAGTGCACATTTAGTTTGAAACATATCTAGAAACTTTTATCACTATCACTTCATAGATGTAATTGTTATGATTTTTTTTCTCAAAGCCACATGTTTGTAAAAACAACCGCTCAAAATGTGTGCAATTTTTCTCTTCAGGTTATATTTTAAAAGCAGGCAGTAGATACACATTTTATTTAACTAGGTGTTAATGTTATACATTTAAATGTGTGAAATTGACTGGAGAATCTTATGAATTGATTCATATAATTAATTGATTAATGTATGGCAATAAAATATTAAGAATATCAGTGCACATTTAGTTTGAAACATATCTGGAAACTTTTATCACTATCACTTCATAGATGTAATTTTTATGATTTTTTTCTCAAAACCACATATGTTTGTAAACACAACAGCTCAAAATGTGTGCAATTTTTCTCTTCAGGTTATATTTAAAAAACTGCAGTAGACACACATTTTATTTAACTAGGTGTTAATGTTTATACATTTAAATGTGTGAAATTGACTGGAGAATCTTATGAATTGATTCATATAATTAATTGATATGAATAGATGTGTGTTATGTCTTGTGAAGTGTAGACTTGATTTTAAAAATGTTTAAAAAATAAAATAAAATTGTATACTTAAATTTAAATATTTCAGCTCCCAATAAATGTATGGCAATAAAATATTAAGAATATCAGTGCACATTTAGTTTGAAACATATCTAGAAACTTTTATCACTATCACTTCATAGATGTAATTTTTATGATTTTTTTTCTCACAACCACATATGTTTGTAAAAACAACCGCTCAAAATGTGTGCAATTTTTCTCTTCAGGTTATATTAAAAAAACAGGCAGTAGATACACATATTATTTAACTAGGTGTTTATGTTATACATTTATATGTGTGAAATTGACTGGAGAATCTTATGAATTGATTCATATAATTAATTGATATGAATAGGTGTGTTATGTCTTGTGAAGTGTAGACTTGATTTTAAAAATGTTTAAAAAATAAAATAAAATTGCATACTTAAACTTAAATATTTCAGCTCCCAATTAATGTATGGCAATAAAATGTTCAGAATGTCAGTGCACATTTAGTTTGAAACATATCTAGAAACTTTTATCACTATCACTTCATAGATGTAATTGTTATGATTTTTTTTCTCAAAGCCACATATGTTTGTAAAAACAACCGCTCAAAATGTGTGCAATTTTTCTCTTCAGGTTATATTTTAAAAGCAGGCAGTAGATACACATTTTATTTAACTAGTTTACCAGTGCACAATGAAACACAACACATTTTCACAATACTTATATATAATTTATAGGATTTTTTCCTTACACCACAAATTTCTGTAAATACCAAACAACTATGACTAATATTATTTACACCAACTATATTCTATCATTTTTGGTTTGACAATGTGCTTCCACTTTGGCCTGAGAAGATACAAGGAAAACCTTGGATTATACTGCTTATATTGCCATCTGCCTTTATACCCTATTACCACTTCATTCAAACTGAGATTTTGGAATGGGTAAAAGGCACTCTGAAATTTTTGCAACAACATGTTCATAAAATCTTTTCTTTTCCTTGTGAATTTTCATCAGAGGCATGAAGCATTGTATGATATAATGCTTCAAATCTACTTCTTGAAAACATTTGAAGAAACCAAGGAGTATAAAATTCTGCAGATGTAGACCAGTAGTTGCGAATGCATGGTCTTTTCTGAATCCCAATATTTATTAGAACAGCAATAAACTTATCAAGTTCATGGCATGTGACTTTGGTCCACCGAGAATACAATGAATATTGTTTCGCAGGGTTATTTTGAATAGATTTGAGTCTGGTATAATCATTGATGCACTGGAACATGAAATCTTGAACCTCATCTGTAAACAAAACACTGAAACATTTCAATGGGGTTGACAGGTCAAACCCCTCAGTCACACCTGGTGTTCTCTTTGGACAAAATCGAAATACATTTTGTGTCATCCCCTCAGCAATTTCTAACCACTCTGGGACATCTTGTGAGGATGCACCTGCCTCTAGACTTGTGGCAGTTCTCATAGCTTTACTTCTGGTCACAATGGTGTTTTTGCCTCTTTATCCTTCTCCTTTAGTGACTGAAAGTTTTGCTCTTTTTATACCAGCCCTACCTGATGCATGTTCAATCAGCTGATCGACATCGCCCTCAGAATGATCACTTTCATGAATATTCTGACACAAAGTCTTTACAATGTCTTCATTGGAATTACTAAACCTAACTTCTAAAAATCCGTGTCGCTCGAGTTATCTTCTGTCCACTGAGAAATTAGCGTCGTGCTTGCTCAGCCGAAAGCAGGTGTTTATAAGAAGATTCTCGATCCATTTTGTATGTAAACAAAGAAATAGAAATGGATATAAAACACACAATTTTAGCTTCACAAATTTGTTTTTTGCTCACAAACGTCCATAAACATGTCCTAGATGTAATGAAATGATTTAAAAACCAGCTAGTTGCTAGGTATTTATAACTTTTCGTTCAAACTCGACATATGTCATTGGTCTGAAGATTCTCGATCCATTTTGTATGTAAACAAAGGAATAGAAATGGATATAAAACACACAATTTTAGCTTCACAAATTTGTTTTTCGCTCACAAACGTCCATAAACATGTCCTAGATGTAATGAAATGATTTAAAAACCAGCTAGTTGCTAGGTATTTATAACTTTTCGTTCAAACTCGACATATATCGTACTGGCGTGCCACGCGTCATTGGTCCAAACGGAAGTCCTATCTGGCGCGTGGTGCGCCACTGTGGACGGAAAGAGTTAAACGAAATGGCGTCGAAGTGTGGTGGCAAGCAAACGTGGTCGTTGATAACAGGTAACTTTAAAAATACGCCATGTCACGCTGAAAACCAAAAGCGTTTGAGGTCGAATTCAAAGTTTTTGCCGAATTGTTGGGAATGAAAGGATTTGATTGGTTGCTGGGAGAGACCTCAGTTTAAAAACGGACGCCGAGATTCCCGGAATTAAAAATAAAAAAAATAGTTAAATAAAAACCTGGGCTAGAAAATATTTTCTGATTTAAAATTTTAAAAAACTTGGGTTGGAAAATATTTTTAGAATTTTTAAAAAAAAAAATTTTTTTTTTTTTTGGCGGGGAGAAAAATCCGTACAACGAGTCTGTACGGCCGTACACTGCTAAAAGTATCAAAAATCCGTACACTGTACGAAAAATTCGTACAAGTTGACAGGTATGACAATAATACAATGCTATGCACCAACAAATGACAGCGGTGAAGAGGTCAAGGACAACTTCTATCAACAGCTACAAAAGGAAATCGAAACTGCACCTAGGTACAATCTTATTATAGTAATGGGAGACCTCAATGCGAAAGTTGGTACACAGAATACTTATAATGAAAGAGTAATGGGGAAATGTGGCAGTGGAATAGTAAACGAGAATGGGGACAAACTAATAAGCTTCTGTAGCATTAACAACCTGGTCATTGGAGGAACACTTTTTCCACACAAAGAAGTGCACAAGTAAACGTGGGAATCACCAAATGGACGGGATAGAAACCAGATAGACCACATTATGATCTATGGTAGATGGAGGCATGCATTACAAGACGTGAAAGTAAGAAGAGGTGCAGATGTGGGAAGTGATCATCACCTTGTAGTAGCAAGACGGAAGGTGAAATTCAGAGCTGCTTGACCAATTGCAGTCAAACAGAAAAAATATAACATCATGAAACGCAAGGGCACCCTCAAAAGAAAAGCTTTGGTGGTTGATGTAAAGAGACGATATCAAATTGCCAAAAGCCAGGAAAGTACAGTAACTGATGATGATGACCAGAAATTCAACATCACTTCAACAATATACAACGAAAGCAGCAAATCATGCTTGGGATTCCAGGAAAGAAAGAGACAAGATTGGATAACACCAGAAACGTTAAACTTAAACACCATAGCGATGAGAAAAGAAATGAAAAGAAAAAGAACAGAAGCAAAGTCTCTCAGGTTAAAGGAAATATATAGCTGGACAAAGAAGTAAAACGTCAAACCCATGCCATCAAAAGGAAATTTCTGGATGACCTTGCAAGGCAGGCAGAAGAGGCAGCACTGAGAAATGAACAAAGCACAGTTTATAAAATAACTAAACCTATCAGCGGAAAATGAGGTGCAAACAATATAACGTTAGTAAGAGACAAGCGAGGAAATCTCATCACCACAGCACAGGGGCAGGAAACAAGATGGGCAGAGCACTTCAGAGAAACACTGAATAAGGAACCATGAGATGCAGCTGAATGTTCCTGAGGCTGAAAGTGACCTAGACATAAATACAGACATTCCACAAAGAAGAAATCATCACAGCTACCAAAGGGTTAAAGAATGGAAAGGCGTCTGGTCACGACAATTTAAATGCTGAGTTATTCAAGGCAGACCCTGAACTAGCAGCAGAACTATTAGAACCACTATTTGCACAAGTCTGGAAAACAGAGACAACACCAACGGAGTGGAATAAAGGAATAATTGTCAAATTGCCCAAGAAGGGCGACCTTGCAGACTGCAACAACTGGAGAGGAATTACTCTCCTCTCAGTTCCCAGCAAAATACTAGGCAGGATAATCATCCAGAGAATTTCAAAAGCAGTTGACCATAAACTGAGGAAAGAACAAGCGGGCTTTAGAAAGAACAGATCATATATTCACTCTCAGGAACATTATAGAGCAGTGCTCAGAATGGCAGAGACAGCTGTACATTAACTTTGTTGATT
This sequence comes from Oreohelix idahoensis, assembly GCA_024509875.1. Lineage (NCBI taxonomy): Eukaryota > Metazoa > Mollusca > Gastropoda > Stylommatophora > Oreohelicidae > Oreohelix > Oreohelix idahoensis. The sequence goes on from JAMPIV010001142.1 coordinate 96,394, forward strand.
GTGAAAAGGCTTTTGACAGCATATACAGGGACAGCCTATGGAAAATACTGAGGGCTTATGGAATTCCTAGCTGCATAGTGTCAATCATAAAAAGCCTTTATGCCAACTTTACGTGTAGCATTGGGCAGAGCAACCTAACCTTTGAGGTGAAGACAGGAGTACGACAGGGATGCCCCTTATCAACAACTTTATTTTTGACAGTCATAGACTGGGTAATGTGCCAGACAACCAATGGCAGTCGAAGAGGAATTAGATGGACAACATTTTCTACACTGGAAGACCTGGAATATGCAGATGACATTGCATTACTCGCACATTCACATCAACACATCCAAGAAAAAACAGATAGACTGAATAAGTATAGCCAGCAGGTGGGTCTGAACATCAATCTGAAGAAGACAGAGGTCATGACACTCAATGTGGGCAATCCTGAGCCAAAAACAATAAGGAACCAGAAGCTAAAACATATAGGCACATTTACATACTTAGGATGCATAGTATGCATAGTTACACCAGACGGCAGAACAAGCAAGGACATCAACAACAGAATGAATAAAGCAAGAACAGCCTTTGCTTGTCTCAACAACATCTGGAAGTCTTTCCAGTACAGCACAAACAACAAATTAAGATTATATAAGAGCTGTGTACTTTCTGTACTTCTCTATGGTGTGGAATGCTGGAGAGTAACAGAGAAGGAAATGTCAAAACTGTACTCTTTCCACACAATGTGCCTAAGGAAAATTCATGGAATCTTTTGGCCGAATACCATCACCAACCAAGAACTACTTATTCAGAGTAACCAAGAGGACATGCACACCATCATAGCTGGCAGACGCTGAAGTTGGGTTGGCCACGTCCTCAGAAGAGACCCTGATGCCATTACAAGAACAGCTATGCTATGGACCCCTGAAGGAAAGCCTGACCATAAACAACTTGACGGAGAACTGTGGAGGCTGAGATGCAAAGAATGAACCAGAGCTGGGGCACTGTAAGAAGGATGACCGTTGATTGAACAAAGTGGAAGCAATTGGTTGCTGCCTTACAAGATGCCACTAGGCGTGATGGCCGATGACTGCTTTGACAGTCTGCAGCTAAGGATCAAAGAAGAAGAAGAAAACTAACTGCTACTGAAACCATTGGTGCATGAGCATATGAATGTTTAGTACAGGCTTCTTGCACAGGAACCACTGCAGTGATGTTAGCTATACGCTCCATAAGAGCAAAAAAGAAAAATTATGAGCAAAAAATGGCATCCTTTATATTCTACAGTACTGCCACTATTATATGGCCTGGTGGTTGAGAAATAAGAACAGCTACCCACCTCTGAACTTGCACATGGCTAAGATTGACATTGATAAGGTTCCACTCCTGTCTAACACCATCTGGCACAGGTGTGTGAAGGAAAGAGTTCCTCACATTAAGATTTCCAAGTTGTACCAGCAGCATCTCTGTAGACTTGGAATCATGGGGTAGCAGCAAGATTGGAGTTCGGAGGTCAATATCAACACTGATCCGCAGGTTCTGAGAATCAATTCCACTCATCTGGGATCAAATAGACCAACAGTAAATTACTTAATCAAGCTAAGGTAAATGTTGTATATCAGTACAGGAGTGACCAAAGTCACTTACCATTTGACAAATAAGTTGCATTTTTTTTTAAAACTGCTACGCCCAGAAACAAAATAAATTCTGAAATGGCCAATAAATTGACATTGCAACACAGGGAAAATTGCTGCCAACCATGACATCATGTGTTGAACAAACCAGATCTCAAGTTCAGTTGTAATGTTAAGCTCTGTAGATGCCAGTTTAAATTGTTATAATTAAGTGCTTTAACATACTGAGCGTCCAACTGACCGAGTGGTTAGAGCGTTGGTCTCTTGCGGCAAAGATGCCGGGTTTGAATCATGGTACCGGCACACTCAAGTCTACCCAGCTGTAAATGGGTACCTGACTTTGAGTTAGGGAAGGAAAAGGCAGTGAGGAAGGGAAGTGGTCACCCCACCTCTCGATGCTGAACCTAATATGGTGAAGTCTCTAACGCTTCACTCCCCTACGGTAGTATTCTGCTATGGGACTAACTTTATCTTTTTTTTTTTTCCTATGTCTACTCCATGTTTGTAAAACCAATTGCTTATACTTCTTCTTAGTTCACACTAGTATCATATATCACACATATTTATTTCATAAAGTTGGCAGTCTGTCTCTCATTACCGTAAACATTCTTCCTCAAAAGGGCAGGTAAAGGCGATGTTGTCAGTCTTGTGGAGCCAAATTTCATGAAGGACATGTTGTCCTGTTTGCTTATTTTTGCATATGGATACAGGTCTATTCAGTTTTTGGTTTGGTTTGGTTTGGTTTTAAGGACTATCTTCATTGAACATGGACTACTCCATCAGTGCTCCGATCTCCTCCCTAAGATCACACAAGGAGGATCTCAGCACAGTGCACAAACTCTGTAGCACTGGCGAGAATCCCAATGTGTGTATATAGGAATCACACATTCTATAAATATTTTTGTGGTGGGTAGGTTTCTAATTTTTAAATTTTGCCAGGGCAGCGGCCAGATAGGTGTACTCTTTCATCTCATCTCATCTCATCTCATAATCGTACCCTCTTCTACCCCGTGAAACGGAGTGTAGAGGGGACCCAAGTGCACAAGGCCCATGGGCAGGACATGTAATCAAAGTGACTTGGCAAACAGGTGATTAGCCCATTGTGCCCGGACTTGCCCTCAAGTAGGTGTACTCTTTACGATTTCCAACTGCCCTGGGATTTTTAATGTACACAACTTGCACACGGGACCTCCTATTTTTTTCGCCCTTATCCAAAGAAGGCTAGGCATCCGATCTCACTACCCAGGACACCAGGGGGGAGTATGACATTAGGATCACTGGTTCTGAAAAAAAAATTTCCAGAAATTATATTCCCTGAACTGGGAGTCAAACCCGGTACCTTTAGAACTCGAGGCGGACACCATACCTCTTAGCCACTCTGACCCCTGTATCCAGTTTTTAATTAGCTGAACAGATGATTTTTGAGTTTGCAGTGGCCTGTTCTCAGTCTGAAAACTATCTTGATTCGTCATGGTAAGACGTAATATGCTTCAGTTATATTAGATTCTAAGTGTTATCTATGCTATTTTTTCATGCAGCTATTTTATACTATTGCTTTTGTTTCTTTATATGTTGCCCCATTCTAATTTTAAATTTATCATCCTCCTTCTATGGCACATCTATCTGCCTTCTCATTTCCATATATCTAATAGTGAGCAGAAATCTACTACACCTTAATTTTTTAAAAATGTATAACTGGTTTTTTGACAGTCTAATTCACTGCTTTTAAAGTTCCGTAAGGCAATTATCAGTGACAGGGAATTTGCGAGGAACATTACCTTGTCTGCAGTATTTATCCCTATTTTCCATGATAGTTCCTGCTATGGTTTTTTTAATGTTTCTGCCTCAGCTTTGAAATTATTTGAAAATTGTCTGATGGCCACTGAGACATAAGTTTCCTGTTCATTCTTTAGTTTTTTGTATAAGTCAGATGAGTTCAGGACCACCACTGGTGTAAGACAAGGTGATATCCTGTCACCTTATCTTTTCATACTACTCATGGATGATATCATCAAGGCATGTAAGGAGAGGAAACTTGAAAGTATTCAGTGGGGTACTGGAAGATGAGACATTGTATGAGACTCTGTATTTCAGAGCTGGCATTTGCTGATGATGTTGCCCTGATTGCTAAATCAGAGGTAATTCTTCAATCTAATCTGCAAGTCTGGAAGGAAGAGCTGGAGAAGAGAGGGATGGTCATAAGCAGCTATAAAACAAAAACCATGGTGATATCACGAGAGGAAAGAAAGCATCAGATGAAGCTGGGAGAACAGGTCCTGGAGCAGGTCAACCACTTTAAATACCTCGGAGCTGTCATAGACCAGAAGGAAGGCATCAAAGAAGAGTTGGCTACCCGAAGAGCAGCAGCTGGGAGACTTTTTCAAGCCATAAATCGAGGATTCCTCAGAAAAAGAGAAGTTGGTAAGAAGACGAAGATGGCTGTATACCAATCCATCTATGTCCCAGTCTTGACATATGGATGCGAGTCATGGGCAATGACTACAACCCACAAAAGCCAGATTCAAACCTCAGAAATGAGGTATCTGAGGAAGGTGGTTGAAGTAACAAGAAGAGACATGGTCTGCAACCATATGATACTTCAAGGCCTAAAAACCCACTGCAGACCCAAGTAGATCAGTCCCAACTCAGACGATTTGGCCATGTCTGCAGAATGGGAGAAGATCGGTTACCACGACAAGCATGGGAAACTAAGAGCCAGAGATCCAGACCTCCAGGATGACCCAGAGTCCGCTGGAAGGACCGAGGACTATAATAGAACCAGGTCAGGAGGAAGACAGCCAATAGGATAGTATGGCACTCTCTCTTCCAAACTTCCAAACCTCTACACCTCATGGTAGAAGAGGAACGACTAAGCAAGTAAGTAAGTGCTTAATTTTTGCAGATTTTTATTAATTGGTAACGTTGCTAAGTGGTTTACAAACAATGTGATCATAGACTTAACAGATGTAGACTATCAAATGACAAAAAAACTGCTGATTACTTCTAAATGAAGTTTAGTGATACTGATTGTGATAATAGCTTGTTTGATTTGGATAAGGACATTTCACAAATTTCTTGGCATTATATTTATAATAATGTTAAATGACAAAACAGGTGGGACAAAAAGGGTAAATGGGATTCAAGTACAGCAGTACGTGACTTCACCAAAAAAAGTTTTTTTTAATTAGGATTTTTGTGTTTATGATAAAACTTCTATGGATTAATTTTCATCTAGAATTACATTTAGCTTCAATAGCTTTTACTGCCAATGAATAAAGAAGAGCCAGAATATTCACATGTAAGTACATAATTTTACTTAATTTTCTTTAACAAATTTTTAACATGTCTGCGCTTCAAAAGATATAACAAATATTTTTTTACATTACACAAGAACATACTGCATGTCACAAAATTCTATAGTCAATTTCCTAAAGTTTGAAACAGGATATATGTCTACTGTACTGTAATAGTATGAATGCTTAATTCCTGTTTTAAAAATAAAATCACTAGGGGAGGGGAGAACTGCATCTATTTTAGAGTTTAGGTATTACCAAAACAAAATGGCCTGGGATTGAATGAGTTAACTCTTTAAGTCCCAAAAGCCGATATATCGTACTTCCTTCTAGACCCATTTGGCCTGGTCAACGTTAAATCGGCTTTCATATCTTTTGCTCCTTTTTAGAGCTGTTTTCTAATTTTAAAAAACCCAAAACGTCATTTCTGACAGGAAGTACTTTCTTTTAAATACCTTGTGTATTTATGCATATGAACATTAAAAAATTTTTTTTCCAAACAACAACAATAAAAAAGCACTGGGTTGGCCATTTTTGTTTGGGCCAAACCCAATTTTTTGCTTGCGACTGAAAGAGTTAAAGAAGCAACACAAAATCTGGCACACTTCTCATAACCATCTGTATAATTCTTCTAATTTCCCTTTAAAAACTAAGTTTCTAAATAGAAACTATCTCCAAGGTCTGTTCAATCAACATATGTAAATAATCCAATCACTAAAGTAACAAGTATAAACAGTTTGTGAGAAAAAAACACACAGTGACAACAACAAAAATGCCCTAGGGTGCATAAGCTTCTATTTGTTTCTGCTCTTCACCATTGTTTTTCATAACTCTCCACATGCACACTTTACCTATCAGCTCTATTATATGGTCATAGCTCAATGTGATACATTCCATGGGTTTCAAGTTAGTGTATGCTGAGTTAACACAAAGTTTGGTTTTCTCAGAGTACGTCCAGCCTATTTCCATTTTCTTATTTGTAGCTACAAAAACTAAAGCAAGTTCTGCCCTTAGAGATCTTCAGTTCAGATTCTCTTCTGGCTAGTCAATTTTCCAGAACTTAACTCTTTCAGTCCCAAGTAAAAAGCTGAGTTTGGCCCAAACAAAAATGGCCACCCCAGTGCTCTTTTATTGTTTGGAAAAAAATTTTTTTTAATGTTCATATGTATAAATACACGAGGTATTTAAAATGAAAGTACTTCCTGTCAGAAATGACGTTTTGGGTTGTTAAAATTAGAAAACAGCTCTAGAAAGGAGCAAAAGATACGAAAGCCGATTTAACGTTCATTGGGTCAAATGGGTCTGGAAGGAAGTATGATATATTGGCTTTTGGGACTTAAAGAGTTAACAGAGCAGCTATTTATTAACATCATCCCAGCTTTACACTTATGACAGTGTTGACTGTTCAAAGTTGCATTTCTATCTTAAACTAATACTATTTAAACTTATGTACATTTCAGACTGTACAGCCTTGAAAATATAATTTAATCTAACCTAAGAACTTATAAATTATGTTCATAGTTTTGTCCCTATTATCGAGGAAAGATATAACATTACTTCAAGATGCATTACATAATAATGTTACCTTTATAATGTAACTATTTTATATTAAAAAAAACAGATGAGTAATGATATGCTGTCTGTAGAAACAACTGCTAAAAATATTTACATTTGGAATGAAAAACTGACCCAAAAAAAAAATAATAATTGGTACTTCACATTGAACATACACAACAGGCTGATCACCCGTTTGCCAGTCACTTCGATTACGGAAACAACAGCAAATGGGTTGATTTGCCGTTGCCCTAAAGACGCCACTAGGCGTGATGGGAAACAATGGCAAAGAAAACCTATCTGCTGTTGCCCTAAGACGCCACTAGGCGTAATGGCCACTGACTGCTTTGACGGTCGGTGGCTAAGGACGGAAGAAGAAGAAGAAGACATTGAACATGTCTGTTGAAAAAGTCAGAAGTAATCTGAAAAGGGCATCAAACCCTGCCTCTCAAAGCACCAGAGCAATTCACCTTTAACCAGTTTATGAGACCAATGAATCTGATACCAAACTGGCCACACTCGACTAAAATTTTACGTATTTAACAATATACTTAAAATTAAATCTAGATCTGCTCTACTTTAACCATGCATTATTGTAGGTACACACTTTCTATATATTTCAGTTAACTATCATAGCAGCAACAGTATCAACATTTACTTCTTTGCCCAAATCTGGTTTCTGCACTATGAAGCACTAAACCATTGATAAAAGTAAAAACTATAACATTTCATTTGAAATTAAGTGTTAAAAAGTCATCACAATTTTAAAAGTTTTAGGGAAAAGAACAAAGCAGTATCAGTGATAAATCAATATGTGTAATCAAAATGGTATTGCATAAAGTGGAACATTATTGATGCAGAATTTAACATGCAGTTAAATTTTAACTATTTGCTCCTTTCGCGGTGAAAAAGGAACTGACAAAGTTCAAACTATTTCTTTTCACAGACATATTAGTAATATTTCAATAAGAGATCACAACAAGTGGGTTTGAAAATACACAGGGAAATGGCAAAGATAATGAGAATAAATGCTAGAAATAATAACAAGATTAAACTTGAGGAAAAACCACTACAAGATGTAGAATCACACACATATCTTGGCAGCAATATGGACAAAGTGGAGGGACAGACAATGATATCAAAATAAGAATACAAAAATGCAAGAGGATCTTTCGTTGCATTGGGAAACATGATGATCAAGAGAAATCAAGTCCAACACAAAAATAAGAATCTTTAACTCAAATGTAAAATCAGTCCTATTGTGTGGCTCTGAAACATGGAGAACAAGAAAAAAAAAACAGCAACAAATAAAGTTACAGATATTCATAAATGAGTGCTTCATAGAATGGGATTGAAATGTTATGATAAAGTCACCACTGTGGAACTGATGACAAGAACCAGACAAGCGCTAGTTCAACAAGAGATGCGAAGAAGACAATGGCGATGGATAGGACACACTGAGGAAACCTGTTGATAACTTTACAAAACAGTCTTTGTTCTGGAATCCCCAGGGAAAAAGAGGCAGCGTTAGACCAAAAAACACATGGAGAAGAGAACTGGAGACTGAAGTGAAAATGATGAGGAAAACTTGGTGTCGCATAGAGATTTATGATCAATAAATTTTCTATATTCTTTTCTTTTCTACCCATGTCCTCTACTTTATTATTGCTCTTTTATCCTTTTCCTGTTTTTTCGCATTCGTTCATTTGCGACAAAATATAACTTTCCCATTCTGACTTTTGCCGTTTCTTTTCTCATACTAGTAACGCATTTTATTGCGTAATATGTTAGTCCCTGGATGTGAATGAAATAGTGTGAGAATTCGTCTCGTCAGACATAGAGAGCAGACATGTGTCTACATTTTCATCTGACACGAGTTTTTCTTCGGCTAGATTCTCGGCGTGAGGCGTGGAAGGCGCCAATCTGCATCGCTCAGAAATGAGACATGTCGTAGTAGGTGTGAAGATGCGTTTTGGCAGTTATGGCCAGCGTCTAAGTTGATGTGAAGTGTTAAGAGGAGAGAGAGAGACCGGCGCTATTTCGGGTTTTCGTAATAGCGTGGGATCCTTTGTCCGTTTTCATATATCTACATGAGTAGCTTAGACTATTCATCCCATTCTCCAAATTTTGCAGTAGACAGGTTGCTCGTGCTAAGGAAATAAGCTTGCATAGCGAAGTTCTTAGTTTGACTCAACATTTTGCCGAGCTTCTAGACTAACTATATGAGTGAATAAATTCTAGTTCATGGTATAGCTTGTAGTTCTGCTTGGAGGTAAATATTATATATATATCTAGTAGTATTGAGTGATTTAGTGATAATCACCTATTTCATTTTATCTAGTAGATTTCTGTGCAGAAGGATTAAATTATAAGTCGGTTATATTCTCTAGTGACGTGTTTCAGTGGATAGCAAAATAAATTATAATTTCTAGCTTAAACTCATGCAGCTTTAAATAAATTTTATTAAATTGCTAGTAATTAGTCGAGAATATTTTAAACTAACTTATAACTGCACTGATTCATCATTGAGTATTGACGAAATACGTATGTATTTCTAATTCATGATGATTGATTTTATGAATATAACTTATTTCACAGGAGTTTTAAATGATAAGTCAAGCTCTCCGCTTGCAGTTTATAATGTAAGTTATAACCGAAGTAAATAGTATGTATAAGTATTTTATATGTTGTTTTTCTTTATTCAGTGAAACTGGGGTAGCCCAACTTTACCAACGGTTTTAGTACTGAGAAACATCTGTGAAGAACTAAAACATTTTTTTCTTAAAGACTTGGGTGTATAAAGTAAAACCTGTCTGGCATTGCGTTGGCATCCAGAACGACAGAGTACCCATTACATGAACTTTAAGATTAAATGAAGTAACAGGCCCATCGAGCCAGATTTAATTCTTCCTGAAAAAAACCTCAAGTACATTTCAGCCCTTGTGGCAAGTAAAATATTACTATCAGTAACATTCCGACGGAGTTCTGACTAGTGGTGGTGTGACCAAATAAAGTCCTATACTGAGAGAAGGCACCGACCTGACATTCCTCGTTACTAGAAACCTAAGCTATTGACACTGTGCTCACTGTTAACGTTCGTGCCTGGAAAATTTTAATGTGACATAAACAGATATAAAAAAAAAATAATAATAACCAAGGAAACGTTCCCTGAAGTAGTGAACTCAACCTGACTTTGCGGAACTGGGGTTCCCTTGGCCAAGACTACAACTGGAGATTCTGTATGTGCATGTTCTAAAAATTGTTTTTCCAGAAGTTGCTACCAAAGCTGTAAGTACGAATGCAAGCTAGTGATCACGGCTGACTGAATAGAGTGAATGCAGGACTGAGTGATTCCTGTATTGTTGTATTTTTGGCACCCATTTTGCTGTCTTAAATTTCTTTATGCAAGTTTTTTTGTTGCTAACAATATTTTCCTTAGGATAGATTAGAGTATCAAAGTCTGTTCCTACTTTTTTTAAAGGGAAATCTTAGACTATAGCGTATGCATCCGTGACTCTTTGGGGCTATCACTTTTCTTCTAACAGGACTGTGGGCTATACATCGAGGGAAAAGTTTATACCTATGGGTCTATCATTCTTGTAGCAATTCATTGACTTATGACTATTTGTATACGTTTGATGTAATTTTATGTGTTGTGATGGAATTTTATTATGATAATTAAAATTCACTTGAACTTATTCCAGTGTGTCGGTCAGTTCGTTCCCAATTATCTATATTTCCATTGTCATAGTTTCACGTCTGTGTGTCTATTGTAGTCACTTAGGTGTGTGTGTATGTGAGGGATATATATATTACTATATATTATACTAGATGGTCTGACAAATCTTAACTCTTAGTATACGAGCTGCCTTTCATGACTACCATTACAGATTTTGCAATAAATAATTTATTTATAAAGATAACATAAGTGTTATACATCAAAATGTGAAGAAATGAAACCCCTACATCATGCACGTAACTAAATTGATCAGTGGTTTGAAACATGCATTCAGCTATAAATTTTCGCTATTGACGGGGATCGATCATCGGCCTCTCTAAAAGGCCGCTCGTATACTAAGAGTTAATCTGTTGTAGATGATAGGCTGACTGAGAGAAATCATCTCGAGGGTCAGAGACCGACTCTAATATATTTCCTCCATCTCACTCGTGAAATCTATTTCTATTTTATCATCTCCCACTGAGCTATCACTTGTTTCTATTGCTATTCAGAAGGGACCAAACCAAGTCTTAATTCACCTATCCCAAATCTACGACACTTGGAAAGAGCCTTAGCTGATCACACGTGATAGGAGGACTTGGCATGTGTTTTGTTGAAGGCATATGCTCCTTGGGTGGCTAAAGGATATTGATATATTAGTAATATTTACTCACATTCATTTGCAAAACCGATCAATTTCAAGGTAACTGGTCCCAGAACAAATAAAGTGTAATTTTAAACTACATGCTCACAGTTATGGAGACTCGTTTCTGTATCTTTTTATGAATCTACGGGTTTGGAACCATTAATCCAAAATTTGAATATTCAAAAACTCTGAAAAGCAAAACTTTTTTGGAAAAAAATAAAACAATTATAAATACGTTTTTTTTTGTGCATCACTCATGTGCAGTAATGATCCAACCACATGAGAGGTTCACAGTTTCATCATGTTTCCAATCTGCGTGCTCTATACCAGAGGTTCTCAACATGGGCCATATAGTCCCCAGGGGGCGAAAGCATATTTCTAGGGACCAGAGCAAAAAGAATTGAGAACCTCTGCTCTATACTATGCTGCATAATATAGCAGAGACAGAAAATGGTAACATAATTCTACTTTGCACCTTAAAAAAAATAATAACGAGCAACAGACATTGAGGCCATACATTTAAAAATAACATCAATAGTTAATGTAATGGATTGAGATTTAGGCTTCTTTTCAATCGCAAATAGAGAGACATGTGAAGTTAGAAAAATTCTCAGTTTATAGTTGTGTGTCAACAATTACTTTTGAAAACATTCAAAAAAGGGTAAGAGTTATGGTTAATATTATCTTCAGCAGTCATAGCTCTGAGATTTTTCACTGCTGATTATTTATATAGAAAAGTAAAACGCGGAAACAAGGCTATGGGTAGTATTTAACATAAGGATACAGGACTAGGCTTTGGATGCGGAGACAGAAAAATAGTACCCTAAATCTATTTCGCGCTTAAAAAAAACAATAATAATAACACGCGACAGACATTAAAGCCATACATTAACTCTTAGTATACGAGCTGCCTTTCATGACTACCATTACAGATTTTGCAATAAATAATTTATTTATAAAGATAACATAAGTGTTATATATCAAAATGTGAAGAAATGAAACCCCTACATCATGCACGTAACTAAATTGATCACTGGTTTGAAACATGCATTCAGCTATACATTTTCGCTATTGACGGGGATCGATCATCGGCCTCTCTAGAAGGCCGCTCGTATACTAAGAGTTAAAAGAAAGAAAAAACAACAACACCAAATGTTATGGATTGAGAATTGGGCTACTATTTTTTATTATCGCGAGTTGGGCGACATCTGAAATTTAATTATCCACAGTCCGCTGTTGTGTGTCAGCAATTATTTTTTTAAACGCTTAAAACAAGGGTAACAGTTATGGTTAACATTAGCACTGGCGGTTATCGTTCTAAGATTTGTAGCCGCCTATAGTTTGCAACACTTAGTTTGGACTAGAGTTTGGACACTCACTGCAGATACGGAGCGAAGGATTCAGGCTTTCGAGTATAAATGTTATAGAAGAATTTTGCGCATTTGCTATAAAGAGCACAAAACAAATGTCTATGTTAGAGAGAAAATAAACACCTATGCAGGCCACCAAGAACCACTTTTGTCAGTAGTGAAACATCAAGATTGCCTGGTTTGGGCATGTAACTCATCATGACTCCCTTTCGAAAACGATCCTCCAGGGAACAGTCGAAGGTAAACGGAGAAGAGGAAGGCAAAGAAAATCCTGGGCTGATAACATCAAAGAATGGGCAGGGCACGGTTTTTCCACACTTGTACGCATTGCTGAGCATAGAGAGCAGTGGAGGACCCTGTCTGCTGATGCTTCCACCATGGCACCCCTACGACCCATGACGGGTTACGGGTTGAGATGATGATGATAGTTTGCAAAACAACCAAACGCTGGAAACAGGCTATGGGTAGAGGTTTAGCATTAGGATTTATACTTAGGTTTAGGATATGGAGACAGGAAAATAGTACCCTAATACTAATTCGTGCTTTAAAAAAAAACAATATGTAATAGACATTGTGGCCATACATAAAAATAAAAAATAAAAACAGCAGTAAGTGTTATGGATCCAGAGTCTGGCTACTTCTCAATTGCAAGTTGGGCTGCTTCTTGATCTCAAGTTGACCGACATTTGAAATTAGAAAAATCCCAGTTTCCGAAACATACTTGTCCCAAAGCATTTTGAATGAAAGGTTACAGTACATATTATGCTAATCTTAAAAAAGCTTGAATGGTCTGGCTGTATAGATAAATGAAACTTAAGGTAGGCTACAAAAGAAGCATCGATGGAAGATTACCTTACCAACAAGACTATCTTATAGATGTACCAAAAATTGCAGCACAAAGGTCTGGAACATGAGAAATGATGAAAACCTTTATAAACAACTGATAGGACTGGAGAAATACTTAGTGCAGCAAGTAGCGATAAAGCTGGCTTGGAACAATGAACAAGAAGCTGAAAGTACTGTCATAAAAGATATAGTTGACTATGGTCACTATTTGTTAGAAAGGCTTATTTCAGGTGTCACACTCAACAGAGTAAGCAAGATGTAGATGATCGTACAGAATAACACTGCTCTCAGCTTTTTTTTAAATGAGAAATGCAATGTTTGTTTTGCAGCAAGATAGATCAGATAATGATAATAACATATAAACTTTTGTAGTAAACTCTTTCCTATCGTCACTGTCCTAACTTTTCAGTGCTGTAGATAAACATCTGCATTTATCTGTAATAAAAATGCTATCATTCGTATATGTCAAGGCCCGCTGATAATTCTGATGTAGCCTAAGTAATTTCTACCAAATGCCAAATCATCATCATCATCAGCTGCCATCTCTGCAATGAAGGTCAGCTGCAATGGATCTCAACCGTTTTCTGTCTCCTGTCTTGATGGTGCACTCTGATAGACTCTTTCCTGTCCATCTCTTGATGTTATCTTCCCACTTATAGCTCTGTCTTCCTCTTGCATGTTTGCCTTCAACTCTGCCTTCTATTATGGTCTTCAGTAAGGTGTCTTTTTACATGGCCAAAATATTTTAGCTGTATAATTTTGATCTCCTTCATTAATTCTCTTTTCATTCCTAGGTTTTCTAGGACCTATTTATTTGTTTTCTTCTCTTTCAATGAGACATGTCCCATTCTTCTATATATCCACATCTCAAGGGCCTCAATTCTTTCTTTTATATTGCTTGTTCATTATCCATGTTTCTACACCATACAGTAATGAAGAATATATATAGCATTTGATGATTCTCAGTTTGAATTTGTGAGTTAGTTGTTCAGATATAAGTATCTGTCTCATATTGTTGAATGTAGCTTTGGCCATTCCTATTCTCTTCTTGATCTCTGTTTCGCATCTGCCATCTTCTGTTATTATATGACCAAGATATGAGAAACTCTTGATCTGTTCCAGGACTTTCGTATTCAAGCTTATCTTTCATTCTGGCATATCATCTGTTTTGCTAACTATCAGTTTTCATTTTCTCGATGTTAATGTCCAATCCATATTCGTGACTTATGCTGTTTACTTCCATCACAAGTTCTTGTAAGTCATGTTCACTTTCAGCTAACAAAAGGGTATCATCTATATAATATCTAAGGTTGTTTATTGACCTTCCACTGATGTTTAGTCCTGGCATTCCCTGTATCTGTTTGAAAATGTTTTCTGTGTATAGATTAAATAGGCAGGGAGACTGTATGCAACCTCGTCCCATATATCTTTTTATGTCTATATATGTTGAGTAATTTCTGCCAGATCTTACTGTAGCAGTTTGTTCCCAATAAAGGTTACTGAATATTCTGATGTCTCTTCTATCAATACTTATGTCTTTGAAGCATTCAATTAATTTCTTTAATTTCTCAACAAGTAGAATGTTTCAAGCCACTACACCCTACAAATAATTATTCCAATAAAAATTAAGAATTAAACAAAATGAAGAAAAAACTGGTAACTTTAAGACTATAGACTGCAGCTGCTTAGTAATGCATGCAACAGCAAGCCTAAAACAATACCTTGTGCTTGCATGTCAAGGATGCCAAGAGCAAAAAGCAGGTTTGATCATGTAATGAGTAGAAATATTCGGGAAATTAAAGAAAAATTAAATAAGAATAAGAGAATATGCAATAATAAAATACTAAGTAATCTAAAATGCAAGTTATATATATATATATATATATATATATATATATATATATATATATATATATATATATATATATATTTATATATATATATATATATATATATATATATATATATATATATATATATATATATATATATATATATATATATATATATATATATTCCTTCTGTTCAGTTTTTCACTGTGTTTTTGAAGATATATAGCTCAAGACCAAGAAGGAAAAAAAAGGTATGGCTGGTGACATTATGGCACTGATTGGTTTATATATCAAAGGAATAGGAGACATGACCAGGATGTTACCTGGAGCATATTAGACATTTGTTGTGGAAACAACTGTTGAACTGTCAACTCTGTACCCTGTGCATACATTGTATTATAAAATATGAAACAAAGCCCACCTATAAAGATGAAACAAAGCTCACCTAAGTTTGGTCTCTTTGATGTATTTAAGTGTTAAATGTTTTGTGGATCCATCTCTATACATTTACTTCACATATAAAAGTGTTTTTAGTATACAATCTTGAGCTTAATATGTTTCTCTATAATGTGAAAATGTTTTTTCTATAATGTTTTTGATGCTTTATAATTTTTTTTCCAGCACAATATTTGAGCTGCATTTTTCAAAACATTATCATCTCTCTTAAAGCAGGAAGTCTGTTATCTCACATACATAATATATAACAACTACATCAATAACTTGCTACACCAATAACCACGTAACAAATACCCATCCATTCAGAATAATCTAGGAGTAGATAGTTATTAAAGAAAATTCCATAAGAGACAGAAAACAAATGCCAGTGAAATGAAACGTTCAAAATCAGATAATAAATTATTTACCACAAAACGGAGAAAAAAATTACTTTGATTCATCAATTTCATAAAATAGATATAACAGCTTTCGTTTTAAAAAAAAAAAGAAAAAAAAAAAAAGAAATTGTTAAATACTAATGATATTGACATCAGAGCTGGGATGAACAATAATTTTTACTATTCACAATAATAATAATAATTTAAAAAAAAACTATTCTCACAAATAAGAATAATGAATAGGAATAGCAGATGGTGGCAGAAGTGTGATGTTACATGTTTCAAACAAAAACAAAGAAATATTTAATCATCGGTGCATTTCAGTATAATTTAAACGTTTAAAAAAATTCAATCTTATTCTTTATCCACCAAGGTTCTAAATGTATTACCAATAAGAAAGCTTATGCAAATAGAGTGACCATAATGCAAATGTCTTATCTCTGTTGCTCCCAGTCCCAATTTTCCTTTCTGCTACTACATGTTAATATAATTCTAAAGCCATAAAACTGTGTCCAAGCAGATGCATAGCATCAGCTCCTTTAGCCCATAATCACAATGGAGTAAATATTCAGACCACACATTAGCCCACCCATAAAGCAAGATCACAAACTTGTCTAATGATTGCTTTCCTGAAAGAAAAATACCCCATTCAACCTCACACTGTCTATAATTAATCTAGTGTCTATTACTGTGTATTAAATTATTGTTAATTTGTTTTTCTACAAGCGACATATTTCTCTTACCTTTTTCCCTGATTGTATAATTTATTTTTTTCAAATAGCATCATCTTTATATTTTTATTCTTTGCCTCTAATACCATCTTTAAAATTTATTTTACCAGTGCATTGGGCTGGGACTTTATATTTATAGCTAAATTTTTATTGTCAATTGTGATTGATTAATTTATTGCTTAACATGATTGCTTATTGTCAAAGTAGCTAACTTAGTTGAATGTTATAAGAACATAGGAGGAAGCATAACTTCGTGAAAAAAAGAAAATTAAGATCTATATTATTATTTATTTGTATTCACAATCAAGACATTATTCGAACGAATAAGATGAACAATTTCACAGAATTATTCTTGTGTAAAGCTAGAAATTTCAAATATTCATCCCAGCTCTAATACATATAGACAGATTGAAACCATCTGTTTCCAAAGTCTTAGAAACACAATAACTGAAAAAAAAATTAGGATATTTTGTCACATAATAATAATAATAGCCCCTTCAGTCATAACTGACTATGGGAATGCGCCCCTGAGGTGGCAGCCCTCAGCTGCTTATTTTCCTGGTGCTCCTTTCAACGTTTTCTCCTCACCTCTGCTTCTTGTGTGAGCCTCTCTTCGCCCAATCTGAGGTGGTGCCGTAAATAGCATCGCCACTTAGTGCGATCGGCAGCTTTATCCTCCCATGTTGCTGGATCCATGTCCAGTGCCCTCATATCTCTCTTGCACACATCTTTGAACCTCAGCTGTGGTCGCCCAACTGTTCTCTTGCCATCTGCTAATTGTCCGTAGAAGATATCTTTTGGGATGCGACCATCTTCCATGCGGCGAACATGGCCAAGCCAGCGAAGTCTGCGCTGTCTAAGCAGCGTATACATACTTTGAAGGCCAGCACGTGACAACACCTCAACATTTGTCACTTTATCTTTCCACGAGATGCCGAGGATGCGGCGTAGACACCGCAAATGGAAGGTATTGAGCCTTCTTTCTTGCTTAGCATAGGTCGTCCAGGTCTCGCTGCCATATAGGAGTGTGCTGGTGACGCAGGCATTATATACAGCAGCTTTGGTCTTCATTGTGAGTTTAGAGTTTCCCCAAACACGCGATGTGAGGCGGGCAAAGGTAGCTGCAGCTTTGCCAATGCGGCTGTCGATTTCTGTATCCAGTGTGAGTTTGTCATTGATGGTAGACCCTAGGTATGTGAAGTGGTGCACCACTGCCAATTCATAGTTATCGATAGTGATAACTGGTGCAGTACCCACATCCTGACTCAGCACATTCGTTTTCTTTAGACTTATTGTGAGGCCAAAGTCCTTGCATGCTTTAGTGAAGCGATTCATCAAGCTCTGAAGCTCCTGTTGGCTTTGAGTGACGACTGCAGCATCATCAGCGAACAACAAGTCTCTTATAGTGACCCTTCTGATTTTTGTTTTTGCCTTTAGCCTTGAAAGATTAAACAGACGGCCATCTGACCTAGTGTGAAGGCATATTCCTTCAGTTGCATCTCTGAATGCATGTTTCAAGAGTAAGGCAAAGAAGATTCCGAAGAGGGTCGGAGCCAGAACACAGCCTTGTTTAACGCCACTTCGTATATCAAAGGGCTGTGACGTGCTTCCAGCATATTGGACTGTTCCCTTCATGTCGTCATGGAATGACTTTATCATTTCCAGCATTTTAGAAGGGCAGCCTATTTTCAGGAGGATTTTAAAGAGTCCATCCCTACTAACCAGGTCGAATGCTTTTGTGAGGTCTATAAAGGCGATATATAATGGTCTTTTCTGCTCTCTTGATTTTTCCTGAAGCTGGCGGAGAGAGAAGATCATGTCTGTTGTTGATCTGCCAGCTCGGAATCCACACTGTGCCTCTGGATATATGCGCTCAGCTAACTTGTGTAGTCGCATTAAGATGACTTTGGCAAAAACCTTACCAACAATACTAAGAAGAGAAATGCCTCTGTAGTTATTGCAATCACTTCTGTCTCCTTTATTTTTATACAGTGTTACAATCTTGGCATCTCGCATGTCTTGAGGAATAGTTGTCTCTTCCCAGCACTGGCACAGCATCCTATGCAGGGGATGTAATAGCGTGCTCTTACAGCATTTGATTAAATCAGGAGGAATCCCATCACTGCCTGGTGCTTTGCCAGAGGCCAAGCTATCAATGGCCTTACTGAGTTCCTCTAATGTTGGTTCGGCATCCAGCTCCTCCATAGTTGGCAGACTATTGACAGCATCAAGGGCTGCAGGCGTAACGGTATTGTCTCTAGCGTAAAGCTCAGAGTAGTGCTCAACCCACCTCTCCATCTGCTTACCCTTATCGGTTAGCTTCTCTCCGCTGATGGTTTTTAGCGGTGCCGTCTTACTTTTATGGGGGCCAAGTGCTTTCTTTATACCGTCATACATTTGTCTAATGTTGCCTGTTTGCGCTGCGATCTGGATGCTCTCACTGAGCTGGAGCCAATAGTCATTTGCACAGCGTCGAGCAGTTTGTTGAACTTTGCTTCTCGTAGCCCTCAGGATCTGTAGGGTTCTGGCACTTGGTGAACGTTTGTATTCATTCATAGCACTGCGCTTAGCTTCAATAACAGATGCCATCACATCTGATGAAGCGTCAAACCAGTCATTTGACTTTGCTGTTTTCTTACCAAAGGTGGCAAGTGCAGTACTTTGAATGGTGTTCCGTAGATGCTCCCAGTTCTCTGTAATAGTATCACCATGCTGAGGGCTACTGAGCACTTTCTTAAAGGTCGCAGTGAATTGAGCGATCATGAAAGGGTCTCACATCTTGCTGGTATCAATGTGTGGTTTCCCTTCATGTCTGACACGATAGAGTTTTCTTGGTTGTGCTCTGATTTTGCAGCAAACCAAGGAGTGATCTGTGTCACAGTCTGCACTATGGTACGAGTGCGTGGAGAGCACAGACCTGAGGAGTGGCCTTCTGACGAGAATCAGGTCAAGTTGGTGCCAGTGCTTGGATCGTGGGTGTCTCCATGACACCTTATGTTGGGGTTTTGTCTGAAAGTAGGTGTTGGTCACGCAGAGGTCATAGTGGACGCACAACTCTAAGAGCCGTTGTCCATTTTCATTCATCTTGCCAATACCAAACCTGCCCAGACATGAAGGCCATGAAACATTATCGGCACCCACTCTAGCGTTAAAGTCACCAAGGAGAACAAGCTGTTCTTGCCTAGGTATGCTTTTGATTACTGCTGCTAGATTCTCATAGAACTCATCTTTAGCTTCTGAGGCAGAGTACAGAGTAGGAGCATACACACTGACAAGGGTGATGGGACCTGTGCTAGTTTGCAGGCGGAGCGTTAACAGGCGTTCTGATCCATTCTCGCCTGGTTCAACCATGTTAGTTAGCGATTTTTTGACCGCAAAACCTACTCCGTGTTCTCTAGCTTTATCAAGATCTTTCCCTTGCCAATAAAATGTGTAGTCCTTCTCGCTCACCATTCCAGAGCCCGCCAGGCCAGTTCGGGTTTGACCCTAATCCCCATGCACCCAATGGGGAAAGCAGACAGTGGCGGGACAACACCTTATTGACTGGGGGCTGCCCAGCTTGAAGCGGGCGGTAGCTGTCCAGTGAGATCCTAGAACCTCTCCCACTGTCGGAAGTAGCCCCTGGCGCCATGCCCTACGCCAATTGGGCAAAATGCTTATAACCGGTAACTGCTACTTCCCGTGTTTTGCCGACACCTATAGGGTGAAGCTGGAGTGTCCTCTCCAGGGCGCGAGCTTGGGCACAGTTATATGGAGATCAAGCTGTTGCCCATGCAGCATGTTCCCCCTCTCCACACAGCCGGTAGATCCAAAGGAACGGCAGTAGCCGATACAGTTTGGTACCAGCCATGTCGCAGGAGTTGCCAGAATAATGTCGAATCGACATTAGACTGCCTTAGGGACTCCGACTCCGGATTTATCCTCAGGGTTTACTCCCGAAGCCAATTCCACAAATGGATATTCCCGCAAGGCAGCGGTGGTTTGAATTCAGAGTTCCTTCTCTTAGATAAGCTACCAACCAAGGATCACGAGCCCTATCTGCCCGAAGCTGCTGGTTTTAAGGCGCCAGTCGCTCGCCTTTGCCCCTTCTCCCGTCAGTGGAAACAGTTCCGCCGGGCTCAAATTGAGCCACACGTGAAGGCCGGGAGCTGGACTTGGTTGTCAGAGGCTGTTTGAGGCGCGTGCCATAGAAGTATTTTTGTCACATAATAGTATTCACAAATTCATTATTAATCAGTTAATGAGTGCCTTTTGCTCTCTCCAATACACATACTAGTAATCACTCACTTTCAATACATCATCATCTATTTGCAATGTTCTCCATTTCAAACCAAATGTATATGCTTCCTTCAGTTCTGTCACTATGTCTCTCTTTCATGGGCTACTGGCCTTTCCATCTCCACCTTTCATTAAGGGTGCCATGTTTGTGCCTCATAAGCTTTTCTAGTGTACAATTACCTCGGTGTATGTTCAATCCATCTCCATATCTCTGTTTAAGGTCTCATACCAGTTGGTCAGCAAGATCCTGTTTAGATCTTTCAAAGGATTAAGTTTGTGCCTCAAAACTGGTAAAAACAAGTAAACGGTACACATGAAACAAGGGACGTTCCGGGTTTTACCCTTTGTAAAACTGATTTCATACCATATTATTTTTTATTTATATATTTGTTTTTACCAGTTTTACTGCAGCCTACTATTCTCTGTTATACACTATACCCCATTCATTGCTGCTACCCTGTTTTCGTTTTTTTATCATTTTATATTGTCCACGTCTCTTCTTTCTCATTTTTGCGTTTCTTTAATGCACCTATATGTAGTTCTTGTCCTTGTCACCTGTTCGTAACTGTGGCTGATGAAGGGTAAAACCCGAAACGTCCCTTGTTTCATGTGCACCATTTACTTGTAAAACTGATTTCATACCATATTATTTTTTATTTATATATTTGTGCCTCAAAAGCTTTGCTTGTGGACAAATACCTCAGTGAATGCTCTTTTTTTTTCTTCATCATACACTCTCAGACGTCCACTTGAATGTTTTAAAAGAAATCAGTAGTCAGTTTGAGGCTATTTGAATCTACGTAGAGTTTTTCCACGAATGGTACTGGTGTCAGCCACATGCGCTTTCTCTGTTCCGCATATATTGGGAAACTTTGAAGCAGATGTTCAGCAGTCATTTTATCAGTGCCACAGTTACACTGATCGGTAGTTCCTATCTTTAGCTTGTTGAATAGATGGTATCTCAATCTGTTGTGGCCAGTGTGGAGTCTGAAGATTACCACTTGTTCTTTTCTGTTGAGCTGGTAGTATGCATCATTTTGTGTGACCTGGATGCTCTACATCCCATTTGTTTCTGTATCTGATTCTGATAAAACTCTTTGCCTCCTCAAAAGTTACGCTTGCATCAGGCTGAGGTAGATTTCCACCTTCCTTTGCCAGTCTTCATTGCTGGTGATGTTACAATGAGATGGGATCCACTGAATCCATTGTGTTCAATCCATCTCCATATCTGTGTTTAAGGTCTTGTATCAGTTGGTCAGCAAGTTAGTTTAGATCCTTAAAAGGGCTTCATTTCTGCTTGTCTCTAGATTTCATATTTATTTGTTAAATTAAGTTTTAATTTTCTTTGCATGGGAGAAATAGAAAAAATTTCACTGGAGACATGTAATAAATAATTCAAAGCTAAAAAAGAACAAAAAATACTGCCCCAGATGTATTTTTGAATTAAGGTAAACAGAAATGACCACTTTACATTGACCATTAGATATATGACATACCTGCTTGGTGACTGTATCCAGTGCTGCTTGCTTGGCGATTTCAGCCATCTCTTGGTTGACAAAGGGTTCAAAGAATCTCTGAAATGAACACAGTTAACTATTTTCAGCCATCAGATATCTTGTCTGATAAGATAATTTATTTTCAGTGAATACATTCATCTAAGTCAACAATTCTTTTCTCAGTGAAATATTTGAAAAATAACTTATATTTCTAATCTGATAACATCGTTAATTTCCATTATGTTGAGATTTTTTATCTGATAAGACTTTTAACTCTCAAAAGTGTAACACTTTCTTTCAAATACGACCACAAACAAAAGTCAACATCCTTTAGCATCCTAAGGAGCGTAGGCCTTTAACAAATACATTCCAAGTCCTCATGTAGTAGGCAGCCATCAGCTCAAATTCTGTCCACATCTTCATCATTATTTTCCCTTCTCCAGTTCTCTTCTCCATGTGTTTTTTTGGTCTACCTCTGCCACTCTTATCTGGGAAGGTTAAGGCGGCCGGCGTGATGCTGACCACATCACCCCTAGTGTGCCGATGGTCAAGAAAATATGGGCCTAACACCATATTCCCAATATGCCTCAATGGGCGTGTAACGGGATCCTTTACCTTTTCTTCTGCCACTCTTATGCTGGGGATTCCAGAACAAGGACTGCCTTGTAATGTTACCAACAGGTTTCCTCAATGTGTGTCCTATCTATCACCAGTGTCTTCTTCTCATCTCTTCTTCCACTAACACTTTTCTGATTCCTGTTATCAGTTCATTACAGGTGACCTTGTCGCCCCCATTTCAATCCTTCTTTTTAAGCACTCATTTAAGAAAATCTGTAGCTTTTTGGTTGTTGTATTTTATTGTGTTATTGGGGCCCGAAAGAATAGTAACACTGTATCTTACCATGTATGTTGTAAAACGTGACTAAGGAAGGTTGGGCATGGGGCCGGTTACCCCCATCCTGTTCAAATTTTAAATTATAAAAACTTCAACACACAATATGGACAAGAAATAATTTAATTCAGCTATCCATGACAGAAGAAGGACAAAAGCAAAAGCTTATAAAAAAATTACTGTTATGGTCACATAATATGTCAATAATAGTGTCTGTTTTCCCTTACATGACCATTCTTACTGACAAACTGTAAAGGGACATTTGCTGACATTGCTGGAAAGGTTATATGGTATTGGTTAAGCTATTTTTCTTGCAATCCAAAACTGCTCTATCAAATAATTTTTGTCAATGGGCAATAGCTACCTTTCACCCAAGTGATCGATCACTGCCCAACGTTTCCCACAGATGTTAGTACAAATGTGGGTGCATGATTCTCACTAGATTTATTTTCTTTTCTCCTCCATGGTAATCTCCCATCTTCCAAAGTTTTCTCCATTTCTCTTGTCCAAGTACTCCTGTGTCTTCTCTCTCTCCTGTTTCCTTAACCTTTTGAACCCGAGGTTCCGAAATTTTGGCCCGTGTGTAAATAATCCATTCCTCAAGTGACTGCAATCTCAGTCTGAGACACATAGCTTAGATCGGCGGGGCCAGAATGGAAATGTGTGAAAAATAATGTCAGGAAGTACACAAGTCTTGTGGAATGTTACACTAAAATGGGAGCGCCCACGACATGATAATATTTTGCAATTTTATAATTGTTTTCGTAATGAAAAGGCGTGTTGAAAATCCAGGAAATAGCCATTCTAAAAGGCTAACAACGGAACAAGCTGTTGAACTTGTGCTCAATGATTCGGAGGCTGATGAATTAGATTTAGATGGTGATTATTCTGAAAGTGACATCGAAATTGAATCGAGTGACGAAACGTGTGGATCGAATTATGATCAAGCTAGTTCTAGTCCTGTTCCTGGCCTCTCAGGGGATCAGGCTATGGTACTCGGGCATGGAAAGGGGTGTATCCTGTAATATGAATACATTAAAGTACGAACCACACATTGTAATATAATGCGAATCTTGACATGTACGATATTCTGTAAATAAACATGGCTACGAACTGAACATGCTTTTACTGAGTCCCTTCTGAAACATGTGTGTGCTTGTGTAGATGACGAGGTAATGCTTATATACATACATCATAACATTACATGGTGGCAGCGGTCGATACCGGACTGACGCAAAACAGCTACACGATAACACGTGAGTACAGTTTATTCGGCTAATTTTCGTCATCGAGGTCAACAATGGCAGCTAAACATTACCGCAGCGCACCGCAAATGAGATTTGCCGGTCAAGATGATAAGAGTGAAGCTTTCTTGTTATGGCGCCAACGCATAGATCTATATTCCAAGACCACTGGTCTAGAAGGACAAACCTTAACTCCATATATCCTAGAAGCATTGGACGATGAAGGTTTGAAAATTTACAACAGTTTTGCTACCGCCATGCCTGTGGAGTCGGCGACAGACCCCGCAGCCATATTGGACGAATTTGAAAAACGTCTGATAATAAAGCACACGAACTTTAGAGCGGCAAGATTAGAACTTCACCACCTGCGACAGAAACCTGGTGAAAGTCTAGATGATTTTTTCACTCGCATCAAGGAGAAAACAAGTGTATGCAAATTTAACAAAGAAGAAGAAAAAGAGCGAATTATCGAACAGATCCTTCTCAGCACACCAATGCCAGAGTTCCAGAAATGGATACTGAGCCAGAGTGATACACTAACTTTACAACAACTTCTGGATGAAGGCAGGAAACACGAGGCACAAGCACTAAACATTAAACAAATTCAGCAAGGTACAGTAACAGCCCAGGTGGATGCAGTAAAAAGCTATAAACCCAAACAAAACAAAGCAACTGGTTCGAAGCAACAAGAAAAACACAACACAAGCAGAGGTGCTATGTGTAAATGTTGTGGCCTAAACCACATACAAAACCACTGTCCAGCTAAAGACTCTACATGTCATTACTGCAGAAAGAGGGGCCACTGGATAAAATTATGTTTCAAGAGGAAACAAGACAGTGCTCAACACAACCTTCACAGCAGAGAGTCATCAAAACAAACACACTTTATGATGACTGAGGACCTTGACTCCAGTGAAGAAAGTGATCCTTCCACATTTGATACTGTGAAGATACTAACTTTCAGTAATGAACCAAAGAGAACGCAGGCTTTCTGCAAGGTACAACTCCGAATACCAGGAATTAAAAGGCACAAAGAAAGATATATTCGGTTCAAGATAGACACAGGTGCCCAAGGTAACACTCTACCCTTAAGAATATTCAGACAGATCATGCCTGACAAGGTGGATGAGCAAGGATTTCCCACAAGGGATGTAAAACGTAGGAGTGGCAGGACAAAGCTAAGAGCTTACAATGGAACAAGTATAGACTGTTTTGGAGCAGTAACACTTGAATGTTCATACAGAGGCTCAGAATGGACATCGTCAACATTTTACTTGGTAGATGTTGAAGGACCTGCAATTTTGGGTTTACCAATGTGCGAAAAGCTGAGTGTGGTAACTATTAACAACATTAAAGAGGATATAGGTCTTGCAGATGCTCTCAGCAGACTACCAAACCCCAACAAGACAGCAGATCTTACCCCAAACATCAAAGTTGATTTTGTCAAGTTTAGCGATAATCGGCTTGAACACATCAGAGAAGACACAATGAGAGATCCTATCCTTAACTCTCTCAAAGAACTGATATACCATGGATGGCCAAGCTCTATCAGGGAAGTTCCAACACACATCCGTCCATACTACTCGATGAGGGACGAGTTAAGCATCGAAGATGGTCTGATCCTTAAAGGAGATCGCATTGTTGTACCAGAAACACAACGCGATATCATCCTTAAACAGCTCCATAATAGTCACCTTGGTATTGTGAAGACACAACTGAGAGCAAAGAAAGATGTTTACTGGCCACAGATAAACAAGGACATAGAAACACTATGTAAAAACTGTTCAATTTGCCAAGAACATGCAAATAGGCAGTGCAGAGAACCTCTCATACCATCAGACATACCATTGAGCCCTTGGAGCATTATAGGAACTGATATTTTCTCAATCGACAATAATGACTATCTTGTTATTGCTGATTACTACAGCAAATTTCCCATCATTGAGAAACTTCCACAACCCTCACCATCAGCTGTTATTGCAGACATTACAAAGAAGTATTGCAGCATGTTTGGCATCCCAGATGAAATTAGATCAGACAACGGTCCACATTTCTCAGGTAAAGCATACAGAAACTTCACTAAGGACTGGAAGATCAAACACACAACATCATCACCTAGATACCCTAAATCTAATGGTTTCATTGAGAGACAGATACAAACTATCAAGTCAATCATGAAGAAAACAAGAACAGAGGATGTACACCTAGCACTCTTGAGATGGAGAACAACACCGGTAGACAGTAAGATCGACAGTCCAGCAGAACTTATGTTTGATAGAAGAATTAAAGACCTCCTACCATCTAAGGTCCACTTCCGTCCACAACATAGAGACAGCACATATGATCAATTTCAGCATCGTCAGCAAGTTCAGAAATCCAACTATGACAAATGTGCTAAAGACTTACCACCATTATATCCTGGTCAGCATGTGACTACCTACAACCACAACAATGACACATGGTCAAAAGCAACAATCATTTCCAGAAACCCTGAACCCAGGAGCTATACTTTAAGACCAGACCAGACAGCAGCAGCAACCTCCTGAGGCGAAACAGAGTGGACATAAGAGAAATCCCACAGAATACAACAGAACAGAGAATTCCCATGCTTTCAACAGACAATGCAGTAACTCCAGACTTTGGTGCCCCACAAAACCAACAAGCGCCAAGGCCGAAATCACAACCAACTCAAGCTAAACCAGGGACTTCCGCAGAACCACCAGCACTTTACACCACTCGTTCTGGCCGTACAGTGACACCTCCCAGCCGATACAGACAGTGACATATATATACTCACACTGAGCATTACACATACTTATCCTTTCTCACATGAAACATTTCGTTGGAAATGTTTGCACACATTTTTTTTTTCAAAAAAGGGGGGATGTAATATGAATACATTAAAGTACGAACCACACATTGTAATATAATGCGAATCTTGACATGTACGATATTCTGTAAATAAACATGGCTACGAACTGAACATGCTTTTACTGAGTCCCTTCTGAAACATGTGTGTGCTTGTGTAGATGACGAGGTAATGCTTATATACATACATCATAACATTACATATCCCACATAATGTATGAAGTAAATTCGATACAGGTTGGCCTCCTGCAAATATATTCAGACCTACGTCTACCGTAGACACAACATTTGTGGAACAGATAGGCCCCAAGAATATTCCAGAATCCATTTCTCCTGAGAGTAAAGCCATTTTGCTCAGGAGCCCAGGGAATGGGGTTTTATGGGCTGGGTGGCCAGGGTTCAAAGGGTTAAAGTTCCATAGCCAGTACAGTTGTCCCATACTTTTTTTCTTAATATTTTTCTAGTTATTGAGGATGATCCACAAGAAGGTGGATTAAGGAACTGACAGACATCTTAAAGTGATGCAACATGATAATACACCTGACTGCATATACGAGTATAAACGTGATCAGGAACACGTAACCAACACCACTCACTATGCTTCACTGCATAAGCAGCACTTAGGTTAAAAAAAAAAGCACATAACAACCAGCTGGTCTCCATTTTCTTTCCTGAATTTTTAAATTTCTTTGCTATTCATCTTCATACATTATCTAAAACCAAGAATCCCTATTTGACAGCTAGTTACAAATGTTATCAGCTTTTGCTGCATAGTCTTTTGTCATTTTCCTTGTCTACAAACTATAACGCAGCATCACTTTCCCACTGATATTAAAATGTTCAAGTCTAGTGATTCGATTAATGTTTTCTGTTTCTTTCATTGACATTTCCTAGAATAGATGGCTCATTCAGGAGGTCAGTCTAGTTACTGTGCAATTAGCTGAACCAACAGCATTCATAGATCTCTAACATATTCCTAACAACATATAAATTAACATCATTTCTCCGACATCATTAAATAAAATGTTTCATGAAAGAAACAAGACCAATTCAACTATAATTCCCAGAATTTAAAACAAACATCAAAAATGCTAATGTTTTTCCAACATTTCTGTGAAAGGTTCTTTCATATCTTACCGTTATTTCCCAGTAGAACTTGCCCAATATTGCAGCCTGTATCTGACCAACTCTAAGCCTGACACTGTAGTCCAGCCCATGCTGAGAAGCTTTGTTTCCTTCTGATAATGCTGGTGACTTATTGTACTTGACAAGCTAAATGGGGAAGAAAAATGAAATCAGCTGAAAACCCATTCTTCACCCATTTTACTAATATTTGTTCCTTGTTCTACTCGACATGTTGAATGAGGAAGAAATGATATTGAATTGAAAATAATTTTTTTCTCCCCATGTACTTGAATTGGGTATCAGAGCAGCTCTGGGAAGGTTAAGGTGGCCGGCGTGAGGCTGACCACATCACCCCTAGTGTGCGGATGGTCGAGAAAATACGGGCCTAACACCGTTTTCCCAATATGCCTCAATAGGCGTGTAACTGGATCCTTTTCCTCCTTTTTCACCATGTACAAGAAAGCCCTTACAAGAAAAGAATTACAAGGCAGTCCTTTTTCTTGAATCCACAGGGAAAGAGAGGCAGAGGTAGATAAAAAAAACACATGGAGAAGAGAACTGGATACAGAAGTGAAAATGATGAGGAAAACATGGAATGAACTTGAGCGGATGGCACAGGACAGGAAGACTTGGCATGTGTTTGTTGAAGGCCTATGCTTCTCGGGGAGCTAAAGGGTATTGAGTGAAGAAAGCCCAGTTTAGTTCCCATGGGGGTCTCTGAAGGGACAAAGAAAGAAAGCGACTACTGCACTCTCAGGCATGTCGCACAAGGAGACTAATATGAGGCCATACATGGAACTGCACACTGCCACAGAAACCACCACAGCAAAAACTTAGTGCAGGCTTCCTGTAAGGGGACCAGCTGTAGTGATGGTCCCATGCTTCATAAGGAGCCCATGAGGGGCCGAAGATGCAGCAACAGTGATGAATGCAGTCAGCGACCCATAGCTTGACTGCTTGCGTCAGGGTCAGCAAGCCAGAGCTGACCAAGACCCTACTCCATCTCCAAGTGGTGGTCCTGGAAACAGGCTGCATCACTGCAGTCTGGCTGAAAGAGTAGAGATCGAAAAGGGAAGGCAAACCTGGTCCCAAAAAATGCTGTGCGAAAGTCGAATATGTCGGGCCGAAAGGCGCAAATATCACAGCTTTGCTGTAAACGGCGACACAATGCAACCAACATCCTTTTCAGGATGAACGAGGAAGAAGAAGGAAGAAGAAGAAGATAAGGAGCAAACAGAAAATGGTGATAATGGTGATGATGATATACACCAAACCCACTGCTGTTACAAATAATTTGGTACATAATACTAATTTATTTGTTATAAGGACTAGATAAATGATTTCCCCTGTTCCTTCTAAGACTGGGTTGAAATACGAAAAAGAAACTTTAAAGTTTATACAAAACCGATTACATGTAAAACTCCATACCATTAGGGAAGACCATAGAGAAGATGAATAGACGTAAGCTGGACCTATAACATATTTAGAAGAAAGAAAAGGGGAGTCAATTAAGAATGGACATTTATGAGAAAGAAAAAGGGAAACAATCAAGAACAGACAATGTTAAACTGGACGTTTAACATACTGGAAGAAATAAATGGGGAAACAATCAGTAAGAAACAAGAATTGAGAAATATTGTGCTTAATAGTAATACACATAACTTCAAACAATTACACAGAACTAGTAAGATAATGTGATGCACAAAACTACTAACCCCTGGAAAATATATTTCTTACTGGCAAGTACCATGCAGTAACTCTAATTAAAAAGGCAATGAAAATGCTTATATATTTTCTACATTCAAAGAAAACTATTTTCTTAAATAATCTATCTGCATATTAACTTAACTTTTCTTAACTGTTACTAAAATTCTCTACTATATAATAAGCTGTGGCAAATAAAAGAACTTTGCAATCAGTTACTGCAGTAGAAAGATTGCACGTTGCAATAAGTTACTGCAGTAGAAAGATAGCACATTGCAATCAGTTACTGCAGCAGAAAGATAGCACGTTGCAATCAGTTACTGCAGTAGAATGATAGCACATTGCAATCAGTTATTGCGGTAGAATGATAGCACATTGCAATCAGTTATTGCAGTAGAAAGATATCATGTTGCAATCAGTTACTGCAGTAGAAAGATATCACATTGCAATCAGTTACTGCAGTAGAAAGCTAACACATTGAAAACAGTTAGTAGTAAGATAGCATGTTGCAATCAGTAACTGCAGCAGAAAGATAGCATGTTGCAATCAGTTACTGCAGTAGAAAGATAGCATGTTGCAATCAGTTACTGTAGTAGAAAGATAGCACATTGCAATCAGTTACTGCATCAGAAAGATAGCACATTGCAATCAGTTATTGCAGTAGAAAGATAGCACGTTGCAATCAGTTACTACAGTGGAAAGATACTACATTGCAATCAGTTACTACAGTAGAAAGATAGCACACTGCAATCAGTTACTGCAGTAGAAAACTAGCATGTTGCAATCAGTTACTGCAGTAGTAAGATAGCACATTGCAATCAGTTACTGCAGTAGAAAGCTAGCATGTTGCAATCAGTCACTGCAGTAGTAAGATAGCAGGTTGCAATCAGTTACCGTAGTAGAAAGATAGCCTGTTGCAACCAGTTACTGCAGTAGAAAGAAAGCACATTGCAATCAGTTACTGCAGTAGAAAGATAGCACATTGCTATCAGTTACTGCAGTAGGAAGATATCACATTGCTATCAGTTACTGCAGCAGGAAGATAGCACATTGCAATCAGTTACTGCAGTAGAAAGATAGCATGTTGCAATCAGTTACTGCAGTAGGAAGATATCACGTTGTTATCAGTTACTGCAGCAGGAAGATAGCACATTGCAATCAGTTACTGCAGTAGAAAGATAGCATGTTGCAATCAGTTACCGCAGTAGAAAGATAGCGCATTGCAATCAGTTACTGCAGCAGAAAGATAGCACTGTGTAATTTCCAGGGGTCTCTAAGGAGACAAAGAGAGAACAAGATTACTGCTTCATTAAGCATGTCATACAAGGTCAATAATATGAGGTTGTGCTTGGAGCTGGTAACCTCATCATGTCAAACAAATGGCTACAATAATAACCACTGCCAGAGATTGTACTGTCACATTGGCTTCCTGCACAGGCACCATCTGCGGTGGTGGCTCCATGCTTCAAGGGAAGTGAAAAGAGAGATGATGATAATGATGATGATGATTGTAGTTAAGGATGAATTAAAATTGATATTTAGGAAAGAAAAGTTAAAATTTACCTTCAAGTCAAAAAGGCTGTCATCTTGCAGCATTAAGACCTTTAGGAAGAAATAAATGTTAAGTTCTGTATGATTGCAATGGCTTAAGATGTTATCAAAAATCTGGCAGTGTCAAATTTGTTTAGACAAAATCGTAAAACATCAAATAATATGAAATACAGGCGTTGCTGTTTAATTAGGGCTGCTGAGTTTACTGTGCATTCCCCACCATCCAAGGGGGCTCTCCACATATGATGAGCTGCAATACTGTGCTCTGGTTTTAGGCTCTCCCAAGGAATCATCATGTACTTCACAGAGCCACTTCGAAGCTTCCCCTGCCTATTATGGGGTCGAAATACAGGTAAAAGCTTTAATGTTTACTTGTTTCTGTCTATATTCCATACTAAGTGATATCTTTGCCGTGTTTGGGGAAATTCCAAACTCACAATGAAGACCAAGGCTGTGGAATATAATGCCTGCATCACCAGCATGCTTCTATATGGTAGTGAGACACGGACAGCCTATGTTAAGTAAGAAAGAAGGCTCAATACCTTCCATCTACTGTGTCTATGCCATATCCTTGGTGTTTCGTGGAAAGATAAAGTGAAAAACTGTCGAGGTACTGTCATGTGCTGGCCTTTAGAGCATGTATACATTGCTTTGTGCAGACTACGCTGGCTTGACCATGTCCATCGCATGGATGATGGTCGCATTCTCAAAGATGTTTTCTATGGACAACTGGCAGATGGCAAAAGAACAGCTGGGAAACTGCAAGTAAGGTTTAAAGATGTGTGCAAGAGACATATGAAGGCACTGGCCTTAAATCCAGCAACCTGGGAGAATGAAGATGCCAATCGCACCAAGTGGTGATGCTGCCAGCGGTGCCATCTCAGACTGGGCGAAAAGAAGCTCTCACAACAAGCAGAAGAGAAAATAACATACCGAATGAAACACCAGGAAAGAAAAGCAGATGAGAGCTATCACCTCAGGGGCGCATTCCCATAGTCAGTTATGACTGAAGGGGCTACTATACTGTACTAAATGATCTACATTTTCTATCAATATTCTTTGTTAAACAGTCTTGAACAAGTTTCCATCTACTTTCTTTACTAAATAGGATTGACTAAGTTTCTATCTACATAAATAAACAGTCTCAACTTTCTTGATCTTGGATTGACTAAGTTTCTATCTACATAAATAAACAGTATCAACTTTCTTGATCTAGGATTGACTAAGTTTCTATCTACATAAATAAACAGTCTCAACTTTCTTGATCTAGGATTGACTAAGTTTCTATCTACATAAATAAACAGTCTCAACTTTCTTGATCTAGGATTGACTAAGTTTCTATCTACATAAATAAACAGTCTCAACTTTCTTGATCTAGGATTGACTAAGTTTCTATCTACATAAATAAACAGTCTCAACTTTCTTGATCTTGGATTGACTAAGTTTCTATCTACATAAATAAACAGTATCAACTTTCTTGATCTTGGATTGACTAAGTTTCTATCTACATAAATAAACAGTCTCAACTTTCTTGATCTACATACAAAATCATGGTCTGATTAATATGAGACTGTGTATGGGTTGGTAACCTCATCATGTGAAACAAATTGCTACATAAACTATCACTGCCAGAGTCTGTGCTTTGGCATGTGCTTTGGCATGTGCTTCCTCAAGGGGACCATTGGCAGTGGTGACTTCACGCTCCACAAGTAGTGAAAAATAAGATGATATTCCCCCTCACTTTCTGTTCAAGTGCAGTGTCACATACAGAAAATATGCTACTAAAAGAGCTAATGAAGAGATTGAAAGAATAAGAGATAGCAAGCCTGCTGCCCCAGATGGTGTTCCGATAGAGCCCATCAAACCAGACATTGATACCTCTACAAAGATATTATACAAATTATTTGGTTAAATCTAGAAGGGTGAGAAATACCAGCAGACCAGTTTGAAAGATATCTGGTCAAGTTGACAAAGAAGAAGATATGCAAGAATGCACAAATTACAGAGGGATAATGTTACTATCAGTGCCAGCGAAAATATTAAACAGGTTCCTCCTTGAGAGATTAAATGTGGTCGTAAACAGACAATTAGCCCCTGTGTTGGACCTGGGTGTCACTGAGAAGATGAGGAAAGAACTTAGCTACTGTTCCCTCAGACATGTTGTAAGAGGCAACTGATATGACAGTGTACATGGGACTGGCAATCTCATCTTGTCAAAACGTATGTTTAAGAAATTACCACTGTAACATCACATGAATAATTAATTGGTGCAGGCTTCCTGCAAGGGATTAACTGCATTCATCACCCCATACTCCTGAAGCAGTGAAAACAGAAATGATGATAATGATAGATAACTGAGAGAAGAACAAGCAGGTTCTTGGACAAAAAAAAAAGATTCCCATCTGGACCAGATAGCCAAACTGCAAATAATAACTAAACAGAGCTTCATCACTTTATATTGGATTTGTACACTATGAAAATGCATTTAACAGGTTAAGCAGAGAATACTGGATGTAGACTGAATTATGAAATCAACACCATCAGCCAAGAGAAATGAAATTCAGTGGACTATCTAGATTTTAACAACTTCGCTCCTCTGTTCCTTAACTGTAACCAGATACAAAACAAAATGAGAATTCTTTATGAGAGGTCAAAGCAACTGGGTCTGAAAATACACAGGGAAGAAAGTAAGATTACAAGAATAAATGCGGCAAATGAAAGCCAGAATGCACTTGGAGATATATTCTTGCAGAATGTGGACTCAGACACATATCTTCGCAGCAACATATGCAAACTTGGAAGAATGGATAATTATATCAAAATAAAGATACAAAAGGCAAGTGCTTTAACTGCACTGGAAATGCATGGAGGCATATCTGGAGTCATCCTTATATGACCACCAGCTATGCACAATGCTACAATATACATACGTTGAAGTGAACCTCTGCCTGTGAGGCTAATTACATCCTCATTGACTCTTGAAATCATCCACACACTACCACTGATTCCCCCTGTGGTGAAACTTGTTGAGAAGACAGCCTTACACACTAAGCTTGGAGGTCACTTGAGCCCCAGATGTGATTCTTTCGCTTGGACCTGGTTGACTGCATGTAGGAGAATCTCACTATGGACCCAGTGATAGGCAGGGGGAGCTGAGAAGTGGCCCTGTGCAGGATGTGACAATTCCTTGGGAAATGCATAGTTGGAGAGCCCCCTTGGATGGCGGGGAATGAAAAGTATGCCACGCACTTCTTTTTCCTAGCTTGGGACCAGATGTGACAATCCTTTAAATGCAAGCCAAGCTGGAGAAACTGGAGCTCGTGACTTCAATTCAACACATTTCAGAATGGCAAAACAGCAACAGGAAACACCTAGATCTACAGTGTAGATAATACCAAGGAGTCTTCAACTTGATATTTGCTGCAAAAGAGCGAGAAGCTCAACAGCCCTAGTTAAACAACAACAACAACAACTGCACTGTAAATTAAAGGAAATCAAGTACAAAATAAGAGTCTTCAACTCAAAATGTCAAGGCAGTCCTATTGTATAGCTCATGAAAAACAACAACCACAAATTTACAGACTTTCACAAGTGTGTTTGTTGATAATTTGAATGAAATGTTACAACAAGATCACTAAAGTGGAACAGATGTAAAGAACCAGACAAATCACAGTAGAACAAGAGGTGAGAAGGAAACATAGACATTGAATAGGTAACACATTAAGGAAACTAGCTGACAGCATTACAAGATTTTGTTTTGGAATCCCAAGGATAAAAGAAACATAGGGGAACACCAAACGTATATGGAGAAGGGAACTGAAGGTAGACATGAAAAGAATAATAAATAGCACGTGGAAAGACCTAGAATAGACAGCACAGGAAAAGAAGCTTGGCATACATTTTCTGGACTGTAATCTATAGGACCTGAAGGCTAATGATGAATGTTGCAGATGGCAGTAGATGATAATCTTACACTTTGACAGATGGTAGCAGATGATAATCTTACACTTTGACAGATGGTAGCAAATGATAATCTTACACTTTGACAGATGGCAACAGATGATAATCTTACACTTTGACAGATGATAACTGATGATAATCTTACACTCTGGCAGATGTAGCAGATGATAAGCTTACACTTTGACAGATGGTAGCAGATGATAATCTTACACTTTGACAGATGGTAGCAGATGATAATTTTACACTTTGACAGATGGTAGCAGATGATAATCTCACACTCTGACAGATGGTAGCAGATGATAATCTTACACTCTGACAGATGGTAGCAGATGATAATCTTACACTTTGACAGATGGTAGCAGATGATAATCTTACACTTTGACAGATGGTAGCAGATGATAATCTTACACTTTGACAGATGGTAGCAGATGATAATCTCACTGTTGGTTTGGTTTTATGTTTGAATGAGTTGACGATGGTAGGTAATACTGCCAGTTCATGCCAATAACGCGGATTCTAAATGAACTTCAAGTATGTCAATAGAACTTTGATCAACTGGAGTATTCAGCAAAGGCTTGTCTGAAAGTTCAATGTATTTATTCACGGATACAAACACGATACGAAATAGTAGACGATACGTTTGATGCATGGACAATCAACAGAAATACATGACGGTGAAAATCTGTCGTAATGTTCATAAAGACAATATACATCTTCCCAGTTAGATCCATTGACAATATTCTTCCTCATTAAACTAATGCTCAGACAGTTGATTAAACATAAGATCCACACGTTCCTTACATCAAGATAAATACAAGTTAGCAACTATCCTTGGCTAACCTCTCCAATAAGTGCCATGACCGAGATGTCGGCACTTCGTAATACAATCCTCCAGTACATTTAATAATATTTCCTCTTGTAGGATTACCACTACGTTTTACAAGTGAAAAACCTCAGAAATGAGGTATCTGAGGAAGGTGGTTGAAGTAACAAGAAGAGACATGGTACGCAACCAGACGATACGTCAAGGCCTAAAATGCCACCCCCTACAGACCCAAGTAGAACAGTCCCAACTAAGATGGTTTGGCCATGTCTGCAGAATGGGAGAAGATCGGCTACCACGTCAAGCATGGGAAACAAAGAGCCAAGGATCCAGACCCCGAGGACGACCCAGAGTACGCTGGGAGGACAACATTAGACAATCTTTGAAGGACCGAGGACTAGAATGGAACCAGGCCAGGAGGAAGACAGCCGATAGAATAGTCTGGCGCTCTCTCTTCCAAACCTCTACACCTCACGGTAGAAGGGGAACGACTAAGTAAGTAAGTAAGTAAGTTTACAAGTGAAGCTACTAGCTCATCTGATCCATTCTTGAAATCCTGACATGAGGACTCCAGCTAGATGCCAGTAATGAGTAGAGACATCACTTAAAAATCATCCATAAGATCATTTATCAATACATGGGTACAAGACTTACTTATACATCTTGACATTGGCTTCTGAGAAGAACCAGTCATCCACTTTAGAAATAATTCCCATTCACAAGGGACACAAAACAATATAATACGGACGATCAGTCCGGCTTGACCCTTCAAGATCTCTGACGTCATATCTCTTTCAAGATCTTGGAAACCCGTGCGCTAAGAGTCTCACATACTCTACATAGTGCACACACGTGCGTGATAAATCATACGCACAAATAATATTCCTATCATAAGAATCGTGCGTAACTTTTTAACACAGGCAGGACCTGAGACTGCCATCTATGTAAAAGTACGCAACACTCACACTTTGACAGATGGTAGCAGATGATAATTTTACACTTTGACAGATGGTAGCAGATGATAATCTCACACTCTGACAGATGGTAGCAGATGATAATCTTACACTTTGACAGATGGTAGCAGATGATAATCTCACACTCTGACAGATGGTAGCAGATGATAATCTTACACTTTGACAGATGTAGCAGATGATAATCTTACACTTTGACAGATGGTAGCAGATGATAATCTTACACTTTGACAGATGGTAGCAAATGATAATTTTACACTTTGACAGATGGTAGCAGATGATAATCTCACACTCTGACAGATGGTAGCAGATGATAATCTTACACTCTGACAGATGGTAGCAGATGATAATCTTACACTTTGACAGATGGTAGCAGATGATAATCTCACACTTTGACAGATGGTAGCAGATGATAATTTTACACTTTGACAGATGGTAGCAGATGATAATCTCACACTCTGACAGATGGTAGCAGATGATAATCTTACACTTTGACAGATAGTAGCAGATGATAATCTTACACTTTGACAGATGGTAGCAGATGATAATTTTACACTTTGACAGATGGTAGCAGATGATAATCTCACACTCTGACAGATGGTAGCAGATGATAATCTTACACTTTGACAGATGGTAGCAGATGATAATCTCACACTCTGACAGATGGTAGTATAATCTTACACTTTGACAGATGGTAGCAGATGATAATCTTACACTTTGACAGATGGTAGCAGATTATAGTCTACCAGATGGTAGCAGAATATAAAGTTTCATAGTTGCATTTTGATAAACAGCTCAAACTTACATTCTGATAGACAGCTCCAGCAGTACAGTCTCTAATGCTCAGATCTTTAAGCCGTGACCTAATTATTGTTTTTGTGGGTTTAGCAACCACACTGCCTTCAAAACCTGCAATTAAGATATTAACATTCATGAGTAACATTTGTATGGGCAATGACATAAGGTCCATGCTAATTTATTTCTTCTTCTTCTTCTTCCATCCTAAGCCACCGACCGTCAAAGCAGTCAGTGGCCATTACGCCTAGTGGCATCTTAGGGCAACAGCAGATAAGTTTTCTTTGCCATTGTTTCCCATCATGCCTAGTGGCGTCTTTAGGGCAACGGCAAATCAACCCATTTGCCATTGTTTCCGTAATCGAAGTGACTGGCAAATGGGTGATCAGCCCGTTGTGCTAATTTATTTAGCTATAGATAATTTTTTTTGTTTTGTAGTACTTGCATTATGTAGGACTTTCATTACATTAATTTTTACTGTGAGAAAAATATGAAACAACAGGTAACTGTCAAAGCATATATTCAAATAACTAGTCATCAATAAATAAAATTATTTCACAGATTTTGTAGTGAATAATCACTAGTACCCATTCCGCCTGCACCTGGTTCAAATCACTAAATACTGAAATAATGGAGCTATGGAGGAAAAGACATCTTCAAATTCATTACATTGTCTAAATTTTTTTACATTTGCATCTTACAAACTGATTTTGTACATTATATCATTATAAAATCCACATGTATATTTATGTAAGTAATTTAGAAGGGCATAAATGTAAAGATGTTTTCTTAGGGGGTCTACAGTTTAAAATGTAAATGCAATTAATACTTAATTTTTAATTTATACGAGTTTTATATATTTAATTTTATTTGGAGAATTATCAAAGATGTTTTCATTTAAAGAAATATTTTTCTTTACAGATTTTTAAATATTTCAGAATGACTGTATGTAAGCTTAATAATTTGTTACTGTAATATAATGTACTATTTGTTTTTAAAATTTTAAATTATCCCTTTTTGTACATTTTTTACATGAAGGAGTCTGTGGCCTTCACTGGACAATCAAAGGGGTGCATGGCACACAAAAAAGTTAAGACCCCTGATATGAGGTGTTAAAGAGCATATAAATATATAACTTTGATTAGTGAAGACAATTAACTACACAGTAATCCCTACAAGTCTTCTCGAATTAACTAAACAACATCCCTGCAGGCCTCATCAAATTAACTAAACAGTAATACCTGCAGGCCTCCTCAATTGCTTAGCAAAGTTGCTGTATTTAATATCTTGAACTGTTGATGATCCATTACTCTATACTCGTAAGGAGTAATTAATCTTAATGATCATATATGCTGCTTGGTTCCCCATTGCAATACTATGTAGGCCACACCCCCAGTACTTGGGATGGGTTTTCAGTAATACATTCTTCTTCTTCTTTATGTACCATGCCTAATGGTGTAGGAGATCATGTCTCTCTACAACTTCCTGTCTCCAGTACAATTTATCAATTCTGTTGTTGACTTCTGAGGTGTTAAAGGGCATATAAATATATAACTTTGATTAGTTAAGACAATTAATAAGACAAATAAAAAAATACACGTTTTCAATTAGTGAGGTACCAATGTAGATCTGAAGTGTTGTTTTCTCTGAATTTTGTAGTTTTTGTCTAATATCAACTAGGAATAGTTGTTGACCAGCATCTAAATTGGAACTCACATGTACACGCACTGACCAAGCAAACGGCACAGAAAGTTTACCAGTTAGCTAAAATCAAACATTTCCTAGATGAAGACGCACGAAAATTGTTCTATATATCTCACATACAAGCAAACCTTTTACTATTGCTCCACAATCTGGGATGGTTGCTCAATGTCCGACACAAAGAGACTCCGTTCACTACAAAAGCGTGCAGTGTGTCTAGTCTCTGACAACTGCCTAACTCAGTGTGTAGGTCTATATAAAAATCTCCAAATACAGCCCTTAAGAGATCGCCTTCTGTTTAACAAAGCTAAATTTGTTCACAAAATCCTGTCACATAATGCTCCAGCATATCTGTGGCCAATGTTCAAATACAATAAAAGACGCAGTCAACGCTTTAACAAATTGCACATACTCAAGCCTAGGCTCGACTTATTCAAGAAAAGCTTAGCGTACTCTGCTGCTCATCTTTGGAATTGTCTTCCACATAACCTAAGAAACAACCTCAGTCCCTATTCATACAATTGTAGACTTTTCGAATACTTTATGAGTTCTGATTACATGCCCCCCTAATCGGATTATCGTTTCTTATAATGTCAACTGTAGGTTCTAATGACGATGTTTGTACTTTTCAATATATTTTATGTCATGCTTATAAGTAGTTAATGTTAATATGAGTGTGCTATTTTATTTTACTTTACAACGTTGAATTCCTTGACATTGATATGTAAAATGCATGTGAGAATAAATGAATTTAGTATGAAAGGTGAGAGAAAGGAAGGGCAGAATGTCAGACGGGCCTGCGTGCCCAATTCTCAACCCTTTGAAAATAAAGTTTGTTCGTTCCTTCTATGCCACGATGTCAAAATGTCTAGTATTTGCTCTCTTTGTCTTCGTCTATCTCTTTTTCCTTCAATCTTACATGCTGTTACGATATATTCCAGCTTTCTTCTTCTCATAACATGCCAAAAAAATTTGGATTGCTTCTTTTTAACTTGTGAAATAAGTTTCGTTTGCGCATTGGCCTCTTTCAGGAAATCCACATTACTCTTTTTTTGGCTATCCATGGTATTTTTAACATTCTTCTGTAAAACCACATCTCTGTGGCCTCTAGTGCTTTCCTTACTTGTTTACTAATTGTCCATGATTCACTCCCATATGTCAGGATTGGTTCAATATAACAGTGAAGAACTCTTTCTTACATCCACTGACAAAGAATTGTTGCATAAAATACTCTTCATTTGATAGAATGCTATTTTTGCCTCAGCTATTCTGTTCTTCACTTCAGAGATGCATCGTCCATCTGTTGTTATTAACGTGCACAGGTATTTGTTTAATATTTTCTAATAACACTTTATTAGAGACGTAATTTTACTTACTTACACTTCTCATAGCTATTTCAAACAGACACGATAACCACCTCATTTATGCTTCCCCTAATTCTTACTAACCTTTGACCTTGACTTCAGCAAGGCTGTTATCAGAATCTGTTAGCCTCACACAGAAATCCTGCATCTCAGCTATCAGGTTCACCTTTGTGCTGTTGACTGGCATGTTATCCACTGTAACAAAGAATAAAGGCAACTGATGTTGCTAAAGCAGTGTACTGCACAATTTTTTTGAAGCATGCCCTTGGTTTGGAATCCCCAGGGCAAGAGAGTAGAGAAAGACCAAAGAACACACGGAGAAGAGAACTGGAGACAAACAGGAAGGAGATGAAGAAGACATAAAAAGACCTTGAGCTGATGTCACATGACAGGGAGACTTGGCATAAGTTTGTTGGAGGTCTATGTCACGTGACAGGGAGACTTGGCATAAGTTTGTTGAGGTCTATGTCACATGACAGGGAGACTTGGCATAAGTTTGTTGGAGGTCTATGTCACGTGACAGGGAGACTTGGCATAAGTTTGTTGGAGGTCTGTCACATGACAGGGAGACTTGGCATAAGTTTGTTGGAGGTCTATGTCACGTGACAGGGAGACTTGGCATAAGTTTGTTGGAGGCCTATATTCCAAATAGTTCAAATGTGATATGTTTATCACTGGCTGACATTGTATGCTAAAGCAGTGTTCCTCACCATTTTTTGAAGCACGGAAACTGGGAAAACTGATGGACAATAGAATCTGGGTTGAAAAACGATTACATACTTCTTCTTCTTCTTCGTACACTCTCAGACGTCCACTTGAATGTTCTCAAAGAAAGCAGTAGTCAGTTTGAGGCTATTTGAATCCCCGTAAAGCTTTTCCACGAAAGAAGCTGGCGTCGGCCATAGGCACTTTCTCTGTACCGCATATAAGGGGCAACTTTGAAGCAGATGTTCAGCAGTCATTTTATCAGTGCCACAGTTACAATGATCGGTATTTCCTATCTTTAGCTTGTTGAATAGATGGTATCTCAATCTGTTGTGGCCAGTGCGGAGTCTGAAGATTACCACTTGTTCTCTTCTGTGGAGCTGGTAGTAAGCATCATTCTGTGTGAGCCCTGGATGTTCAACATTCCATTTGTTTCTGTATCTGATTCTGATAAAACTCTTTGATTAGATACTACTTAGCAACAAGGCACAGGATAAAATTAGTAGCTTTATTTAAAGAGAACATCAGGGGGCAGGAAGTTGTGCACAGTAGATAAGCCTGCTTGTGCATACACAGGGACAGTTTATGGAAAATACTGAGGGCTTATGGAATTCCAAGCTGCATAGTGTCAATCATAAAAAGCCTCTATGCCAACTTTACGTGTAGAGTTGGGCAGAGCAACCTAACCTTTGAGGTGAAGACAGGAGTACGACAGGGATTTCCCTTACCAACCACTCTATTTTTAACAGTCATAGATTGGGTGATGCGCCAGACAACAGAGGGCAGTCCAAGAGGAATAAGATGGACTAAATTTTCTACATTGGAAGATCTGGAATATGCAGATGACATTGCACTACTAGCACATTCACATCAACACATCCAGGAAAAAACGGATAGACTTAATAAGTTTAGCCAGCAGGTGGGCTTGAACATCAATTTAAAGAAGTCAGAGGTCATGACGCTCAATGTGAGCAACCCTGAGCCCATATCAGTAAGGAATCAGCAACTGGTACAGACAGACACCTTCACATACCTAGGATGCATAGTAACACCAGACGGCGGGGCAGGCAAAGACATCAACATTGGAATGAATAAGGCAAGAACAGCCTTTTTTAGCCTAAACAACATCTGGAAGTCCTCTCAATACAGCACAAGCACAAAATTAAGATTATATCAGAGCTGTGTGCTTTCTGTGCTTCTCTATGGTGCGGAATGCTGGAGAGTTACAGAGAAGGAAATGTCGAAATTGTCCTCTTCACACAATATGCCTAAGAAAAAATTCTCCGAATCTTTTGGCCGAATATCATCACCAACCAAGATCTGCTTACTTGGAGCAAGCAAGAGGACATGCACACCATCATAGCTGGCAGACGCTGGAGCTGGGTTGGCCATGTCCT
Source organism: Oreohelix idahoensis (assembly GCA_024509875.1). Taxonomy (NCBI): domain Eukaryota; kingdom Metazoa; phylum Mollusca; class Gastropoda; order Stylommatophora; family Oreohelicidae; genus Oreohelix; species Oreohelix idahoensis. The sequence continues at coordinate 139,707 of JAMPIV010001142.1, forward strand.
CAGAAGAGACCCCGATGCCACCACAAGAACAGCTATGCTTTGGACCCCTGAAGGAAAACGAAAGAGAGGCCGACCAAAAACAACCTGGCAGAGGACTGTGGAGGCTGAGATGCAAAGAATGAACCAGAGTTGGGGCACTGTACGAAGGATGGCCGCCGACCGAGCAAGGTGGAATCAATTTGTTGTTGCCCTACAAGACGCCACTAGGCGTGATGGCCCCTGACTGCTTTGACGGTCGGTGGCTAAGGATCAAAGAAGAAGAAAGAAAAATATATTGATGATGAATGAATGATCACTTACCCTGGTCTGCTATATTAACAATGCGGTCTGTCAAGGAAACCCGATCTTTGGCACCAACATCTGAAGATGTCATCACAGAACTGCTGCTCATTTTCATATCGAGGTTCTGAACACTGTTGGGATAATTTTCGACATTTAGTAATAATAAAGGGGATTCCTAAAGCTTGTTTTTTTTTTTAACCTGTACTTGTTATAAACTGATTAGTGATTGGAAAATAAGGACAGACAACTAAAACTGTTAGTTTTTTGTTAGCTTAATTTGCATGCAGTGTGAAAGCAACTCACTGGTTGTTGTTGTTTAACTAGGGCTGCTGAGCTTCTCACTCTTTTGCAGCCAATACCAAGTTAAAGGCTCCTTGGTTAAGTTTACATTTCTAAAAATGTACATGTAGTTAATAAAGTATGAAAGAAAGAACAGCACCAATATACCAGTTTAGTCTGGTTTTAAGGACTATCTTCATAGCATATGGACAACTCCATAAATGCGCTGATCTCCTCCCTTAGATCATACAAGGAGGATCTCAGCACAATGCACAAACTCCGTAGCACTGGTGAGAATCCTAATGTGTGTATACAGGAGTCACACATTCTATAAATATTTTTGTGGTGGGTAGGTTTCCAAATTTGTTAAAAGTTTTGCCAGTGCAGTGGCTGTATGGCCTACTCTTTATGATTTTCAACTGCTGAGGGATTTTTAACATGCGCAACTTGCACAGGGACCTCCTATTTTCTCACTCTTATCTGAGAAGGCTAGGTATCTGATCTCACTACCCAGGAGAGACATCATTAGGAACCAATGGTTCTGAAAAGAATTTCCATCAATTTTATTCCCTGTACTGGAAGCAAACTCTGTACCTTAAGAATTAGAGGTGGACGACATACCTCTTAGCCACTAACTAAGAGTTAGTGGCTATATAAACTCATTAATAATTGGAAAGTAAGGGCAGAAAAAAAAAACTGTTAATTTATGGTTAGCCTAATTTGCATGTTATGTGAAAGCATCTCTCTGGTTAAAGTATACTTTTTTTTGTTTTCAAGTAGTTAATAAAGTATTGTGATAGGGTGGGTGAGAAATGTTGATGCTGTTGTGATATGTGATCACTTTCTTGCACACTCGCACCCAACCCGACCAAGAATAAAACTCTGATTCTAAGGCAGGGGCTGTATTTATTTATACAACCCTTTCAGTGACAAAAAAGCAAATAAACGAACGCTAAACAAACACCAAACAATGAACCAGCCAGTGCTCAATTGCTAAAGTGCTCTGGTTTCTTTGTCCATCAGTCTTCTACCGGCCGCGCATATCTCATCGCTTGTTCTCTCTAGGCCGCTCTTGTGAAAAGGGCTTTTTCAGTGGGGCGCGCTCTCTTTATATAGGTGGCTTGATCAAATCACTCACGGTGTAGTGCGCGCGTGTAGTAATATCAGGCATCTGGTTCTTGTAGACGAGTTGAGGACTATTTACCAGTGTTCTTGCAAAACTTATACTGGGCAAAAACAAAACTATATACTTCAGGTATTAAATACATAAATATGAAAATGAGAGCGTTACTATGGCCCTCTCACATATCTCCCTCCTGAAGATGTTGTGGTCCCCACAACCTATTCTCCACCATTGGCCCTGCGCCTGATTCTTTCTGAGCGGTGAGGCTTGGGGCTCAGATTCTGTAGGATGTACCAGTTCAGCGTGGAAGAAGGACAGTTTCACAGGTGAGAGTGTGGTGTTTCTCATTAACTATTGATTTTAACTAGTCAGTGCTTTGTTTGCGTTTCAGATTAGCAATTGAGCACTGGCTGGGTGTTTGATTGGTGTTTGTTTAGCGTTTGTTTATTTGCTTTTTGTCACTGAGAGGGTTGTATAAATAAATACAGCCCCTGCCTTAGAATCAGAGGTTTATTGTTGTTCGGATCGGGTGCGAGTGTGCAAGAAAGCGATCACATATCACAACAGCATCATCATTCCTCACCCACCCTATCACAGTATGAAAGAAAGAAAGCACCAGTATACTAACAGACAGCTATTATAATGTCAGTGCAGTAGAAGAAAAGAAAAACAAAGTTACATGTATAGAGGTATTTCCTTTCTTGGTTATATCGGTCAAATGTTTTAAAAAATTACTGAACAACGAATAAGACCAGTGGGTCTCAACATTTTTACGACCACGACCCAAATTTCACAGCTGATGAAAATGGTGACCCATGGACCAAATCTGACTACTAAAAATTAATTATAGGAATTCAGCCAAAGGCATGCCACTTAAAACTTTGAAACAAGGAAAACATCAGGGACACATGAAGTGCATCTTCCATCTGTTGTTATTAATGTGACCAGGTATTTGAACCTATTGACCTATTGTGCATTCTGGGGAAGCCATTTTCTTTAAGACGACCATTACTTCTGTCTTTATGCTATTAAGGCTGAGGCCTTTATTTTCACTTTTTGTCACTACTGTATCAACCATTTCCTGCAGCTCCTTCTCACTTTTTGCTGTTAAGACTGTATCATCAGCGTATCTCAAGTTGTTTATATTATGTCCGCCAAATGATATTCCTGGCATGTCCTCTAAGGATCTCATTATATTTTCACTGTACATATTGAACAGATCTGGTGACAGCACACATACCCGCCTGACATCCTTTTTTGCTTGCTAAAACGTTTCTATTTGGCTGCTAATTCTTACAGCTCAAGTCTTTACCACCAGTGTTGATACTTTCTAACATTTTGATAATTTCCTCATGTTTTACATTGCTAAATGCCTTAGTGTAATATATAAAGCATAAGTACAGATCTGTTTTTACTTCTATGGCTCTTTCTATTAATGTTCTTATAATATATATAGCATAGTTTGTGCCTTTACCTTCTACAGATCCACAACGCCCATCACCGATTAATTTTATTTCTCACTCTTCTCATGATAATGCATAATAATATTTTGGTCACATGACTCATAAGACTAATGGTGCGATATTCTCTTCACATTCCATGGCTCCAGGTTTCTTTGGAAAAGCTATGAATATGGATTTTAGCAGATCATCAGGTATTTGACCACTGTTGTTGATGTCATTTATGAGTTTTGTTATCACTTCTACTCCAAATTCTGCCAAAGCTTCCATTTCCTCTACTGTTATATTATCTGGTCCAGGTGCTTTGCTTTTCTTCATGCGCCATTGGCATCCTCTTCCTCTGCCAAAGTATTGGTGGTCCTTCACAGCTGTCACGGTCATTCAAATGTGGTCTTTCATCATCATACAGCTCCTTGATGTACTCGCTCACCTTTCTGCTATGTTTTCATTCCCATTAACAATGTTCCTTCTTTTTCAAACAGCCAGTGGCTGTTTGTGTTCTTCTGCCTGTAAACTCATTTTTTTGATTGTACATAGATTTTGTGTCTTTTCTGTGTTGCACTTCAATCTCTCCACCCTTCTAGTTTAGTCATGCTTCTTTTTGCTATTTTACATTTGTTTACTATTTTCTTATTTAGTCTGTCATATTCTTCTTTGTCTTGCTTCTTCTTCCTTCTTGCATCCATCAGTTTTAAAATTTCATCTGTCATCCATTTCTTCTTTGCAGCCCTCTTTACTTCTGGTACGATTTATTTCGACGTTTGATGTATTGATTCCTTTAGCATTTCCCACTGTTCATCTATACTCTGTATTTTTTCTATTGCATTTTACCTATTATGTATTGTAATGTTGTATCTTTCACTCATTTCCTTATCTGATTTAAGTAAGGCTAAGTCTAACTTGATGTATTCTGTGTGCATTAGGTTAATTTTTTTAAATGTCCAAAAACTGGGTCACTTTAACCCGCACGTGAAAATTGCCATTGTTGCTGCAAAAACTTGTGGTTTTTGCAACACGCCCCACTAGTTCAAAAGGTGAAAAAGTGAGTTGAATTTCTTTTGTTAGTAAGTCACACATTATTTAAAAAAACTTGACTGATCTTTTCCACTGATGAATCAACTTTATTTTGTAATAAATTGTTTACACCTGGTTGCATTTAACTGGTTCATAGAGGAGTTTTTCTTGGTGGCCCTTAACTTTTGTCCAGTAGTATATTACTGGTACATGGTCGCTGTTGCACTCTGCTCCTGGCCTAGTTTTCACAGATTTCAAACTGTTTCTAAATCTTCTGCATATTAGTATGTAGTCAATCTGATTACGAACATTGTTTTCTGAACTTTTCAACGTCCAAAGGCATCTAGGATGCTGTTTAAATCAGGTGTATCCGACTACTTATCATGCATTCTTGCCCACTCTATCAGTCTGTAACCTCTCTCATTTCTTTCTCCCAGGCCATAACCACCAGTCACATCATCAACTTTTTCCATTTCCAACTTTTGCATTGAAGTCTCCAAGTATAACAGTTGTCTCATAAGATCTACACTGAGTCATTGCCATTTGAAGTCCACAGTAAAATATGTCAATTTCTTCTTTTGTACTATATGCTGTTGGGGCATATATTTGTAAAAAATTGATATCTATTGGTTTGCCATTCAACTTAACTAACAGGACTCAATCTGATATTGCCCAAAATTCCTTTACTGTTCTTGCTTTTTCTGCATCTAATATTATGCCTACTCCTCTTTCATGTTTATGTTACAATTAAAATTTACAATCTATGTGAACACCATTGTTAAAGATGCAAAAGTATAACGATGTTTTTTTTTTTTTTGTACGCCCGCTAATACTCGAGGCGAAATCTCAGGTTATTATTAATGTCTAACCTGACATTGATTTTACGTGAGTATCCCTTTTTTCTTGTACAGAGACAGGTGTCCCTAGCCATTCAGGCAGATACTCACCGATTTCGGAGGTACCCATTAGAGCTGGGTCGGCTCAGGAGCCGCCAATCCCTGGTCGACGACACTCCTTCAAATGTACTCGCCAGGTCTCGAGTTAATCCAGTCCAAATCCCGGTCGACGAAAAATCCTCAAATGCCGTCACCCGGGTTTGATCCTGGATCACCCGGTCGCCAGAGCGGTGTTGTAACCACTACGCTAGCGCGGCTCCGATATATAACGATGTAATAACAATTAAACGTGAGATCTCAACGACCTGCACTTTGATGACTATTAGTGCATGTTTGTCCCCAGGCAATTCCCAGGGTCTGTGATGAGGCAAAGAAAGCATAGGACATCAGCACATTCAGGCATGCCATATAAGGCATGGAGCTACTATGCCTTGCAGGAAGCCTGCACCAAAACATTCATGTGCTCTTGGAGTGGTAGTTTCTATAGCAATTTGTTTTACATGATGAGGCCTGCCAGCCTCATGCGCAGCCTCACGCTAATCACCTCTTATGACATGCCTGAGGAATCATCATCATCCTCACCAATACCCTGTAGCTCCCAATGAGAATAGGCCTTCAACAAACACATGCCAAGTCCTCCTGTCACATGACATCAGCTCAAGTTCTTTCCATGTTTTCCTCATCATTTTCACTTCTGTCTCCAGTTCTCTTCTCCATGTGTTTTTTGGTTTACGTCTGCCTCTCTTTCCCTGGGGATTCTAGAACAAGGACTGCCTTGTAATGCTATCAATGGATTCCTCAGTGTGTGTCCTATCCATCAAAAACTTCAACAAGCAATATGGATGCTTGAAGAAGCAACAGTGCTATTCATTCTTTGTGGCCTCAGCGACCTCTACGGAACCACACAGGTCTTGACATATTCATCACACAGCTTGCAGATACCATATAACTGTCAGAGCTTACCACATGCAGTATATACAGACATTACAGAACAAAATCAACATGATATAAACACACCTTGAAAGTATGCTCTGAATAAAAGCATTGAGGTACATCATGCTGGCCTGGTCAAACAGAGTGGACATTGACAGCACTTTGATTTTTACTGCATGCTCAACACTACCATAATAGGTGGCAAAATCTGGACAGTCTGGCTCAACCTGGAGACCAAAATAAAATATAGTTAATTTACAAATAGTAGTTATGAAAAAGAACAACTAGAAAACTGATAACAAATAGGTAAATTCAAAGATAAAATAAGAGGAAGATAAAATCAGACAAAAACCACAATAAACTTGCCACAAGAAATGAGAAGAAGCAAAAAGAAAACTAACTGAAGATGTTACAAATCACAATTAACTCTTTCAGTCCCAAGCAAAAAAAGTGGGTTTGGCCCAAGCAAAAATGGCCACCCCAGTGCGTTTTTATTGTTGTTGTTTGGAAATAATTTTTTAAAATGTTCATATGCATAAATAACTTTGTTATTGTATATGAAACTGAAGGTAATTGGATGTACTTTACTCTTGTGCTACAAGTACAAAAGCTTTCATTGAAAAATGATTAGTTATTCAAGGTAAAATGGAGGATATGCGCTTAAAAAAAATGATTAGTTATTCAAGGTAAAATGGAGGATATGCGCTTAAAAATATCGCTTTAAAAATCTAAAATAAATATCTCAAAACAGAAACACGTTCACTCTTAAACCCGTGCAGTATTTAAAAGGATGTACTTGCAGTCGGAAATGATGTTTTGGGTGGTTTGTGGGTAGTTATAATTAGAAACAGTCTCAAACAGAGGCACATATACTAAAGGCTTTTTAAAGTCGATTGGGCCAAGCGCGTCTAACCCCTGAGCCTTTATAAAGTCAATTGGGACTTAAAGAGTTAATAGAAGAACATGCTTGTTGCCATGGAGCTTTGTACTAACAATGACACTCAATGATTGTACAAGAATTTTAACTAAAGGAAAAACACTCCACCTATGTCCCAGTCTTGACATACGGATGCGAGTCATGGGCAATGATTACAACCCACAAAAGCCAGATCCAAACCTTAGAAATGAGGTATCTGAGGAAGGTGATTGAAGTAACAAGAACAGACATGGTCTGCAACCAGACGATACGTTAAGGCCTAAAATCCCACCCCCTGCAGACCCAAGAAGAACAGTCCCAACTAAGATGGTTTGGCCATGTCTGCAGAATGGGAGAAGATCGGCTACCACGACAAGCATGGGAAACAAAGAGCCAGGGATCCAGACCCCCAGGATGATGTGTGACAGTGCCTAGTATTATTACTCCCCTTGTGTTAAGGGATATAACTGCGAGACTTTCTTTACTGGAATTCTTCTGTGGAAGACTGGTCATACACCAGAGATGTTGCTTCCAGAAGTAAGGAAAAAAACCCAGGTAATAAGGAATGCCCGTAAATGCTTTTTGTTGTCTAAACCGTGCTTGAAGGTTTGATTGTAAACAGCAAATTTCAACAGTCAGGGAAAATTCTAATAGTGTAGTATATTTGAGAAGTCCAAGTAGTTATACAAAATATTCTTTATTCATTTTGTTTGACGAACGCTGGCATTTCCAACCTTATTTCTGGTGGGGAGGAAAGGAAAAACTGCCAGCTTTAGCCTCGATGGCAAAAAGCGTACTACTTTCCGAAGTCGTGTTATGGCATATCTGGATTCTGGAAAAACCTAACGAAATAAAACTTCGATTCAAAACTTTAAATAAACTAGATCGAACTCACTTGATGTGGAGAAAACCACATTATAATTTGTAGCAGGGGTCAGCGCTGGTTCACTGATGGCCCTGGTTGATAGTGGATGTCTGGACGGTTATACACATGTCCTAACGTGGGAGTCAAAGGCTTTTTGTTCTCTATAGGGGATGCGCCAGGCTGCTCCACACCTCAAGAGAGAACGCCTTATGTTGTTTTGACTCTTGCTACTGAGATAACTGTCTCAGGCTCTGACTGGTTACTATGATGCATCAGTCTTTATACTAGTCCAGTGCTATGGCTTGCCGGATGAAATTATTTCTATTTGGAGTTAAGACCGGAAACCTTCTTATGATTGGTCTTGGAGCCTAGCTGACTATTAAAATAATCTTTAACCTAACTAACTACGAAATTGTTACATGGTGGCTTGCTCTGAACAATGTTCCATGTGATGTGAATAAAACAATTATAAATTTCTGGCCATTGTTTTTTCTTTGATATGTTAGTTTTTTCATTCAGTGATAGTGCATCGTGCCTTCGATGGAAGATTAAGCGAATGCGGGGGTGGAAGATTCCGAACAATACTTGAACCTTGGAATACGATTGATTTGATAAGTCATTTCATTGAGTCCATACATTTAATTCACAGTTGTACACACAGGATGATCATTTCAAATAGGAGTAGAGCATCAGTCCATATAAGTCATGCATAAATTAATCAATAACGTAGACTGCTGGTTATGTGTCAATGTCCGTTTAAGGATACAATGCAGTATTGTCGTCAGAACATCACAGCTATATGCACGAGCAGATAGACATGGCTACCTGCCGACAGTGAGACTGCGAGTCTGAATATTTCATATGAATTTGACGATTATTCTCATCCTTCTGAGGATTCTAGTTAATTACTAACCTCCATAAATTTTCCTCTCATATAGAGTTCTAGGACTGACCCTGATCCATCAAAAAATGCATATATATGGCTATATCATGCCATTGAATTGGAAGGTTAGAAAAACGCAGCTATTCAGCTTGGCGGTCAAGTAACAAAGGGTAGCGTTTCTTAGTTACCGACTGTGACCCAAACAACGCTATACACGTCATAATCGATCGTGTATGGAGCGTTCAATAATTGAAATATCTATCGCAATATATTAAATGCCTTAACCTTTACAATTGCACGTCTGATAACCTTTAGCAGACGGCGTTAATATCATATACCGTAACAATTCCCTGTACACCGGGGAAAAAAAAAATCGATAGATTTTTTTTCAAGATCTATCCGACTTAACAATTTTTCAAAAAAAATTTAACACAATTGTGACATATGGCCGACGATGTTCTGAGTAGAACCGTGTCGCGGTCATGTCAACTAACTATTTGTCATAGTCATCTAACATTAATCACTTTATATATCAATATTATACATATTATTATATCAACTAAATAAAATGTCCAATGTTAATAGTGAATGATAGAATTAAATTAAAGTAAGGTCTGTCATATTAGTATGTCATATAGGAATTAATTTAACTAATTAACATTAAATTAATTAATTAAACTAAGAGTTAAATTATTAAGGTTCTAATGTAACGCGATGTTATGAGAGAAGAAAAGACAAAATAAGTGAGAAGAAATAGAAAGAAATTCGAATATAAGTTTAACTTAATTGTGTGTGTTAAGTGTTAGTGAATAATAACTATCTAATTTAACTAACTAAATAATGTATAGGTACATTAAAAAAAAAATATTAATCTAATACTTGTGTGAGATTTATTTTCTCTTTTCATAATTTCTTCTTTTTATATTTCGTTCTCTTTTTTTGTTCTTTCATTTCATTTTTTTTCTCACATTTCATTTTATTGATAATAATTCAATTAAGAAGTTAAGTTAACTAATTAATTAGTATAGGATATGATGATCCATCCGTAGTCTTGATCCTGATGAATTCTTTTAGGCAAAATGTTCAAACGTTTACGTTGGAAAGAAATGTCATTTATCCCAGCATCTAAGAATTAAGTGCACATAGGATAATAAGTTCGACTTGTCGTCGGATATTGTTCCATGATTGTTCAACGAATATTCATATATCGTGTATGGACGTTAGACGAAGTTCCAATAACAATATGTATACCTTGATTGTCTTTTAGTTCAATTCTGTGATGCATATAGTGTTTATAAAGTTTAAATTGAAGGCAAGGTTAGTTCCTTTATAGTTGATATGTTTTAGGAATGTTAATGTTGATTATTCGTCGTCAATAGGATTACGTGACAACGCATCCGCCACAATGTTTTCAGTGCCAGGAATATGTTCAATGGAGAATTCAAATGGCTGTAGGATAATTGCATATCTGGCGAGTTTCTGGCTTTTATGGTTTGATCGACGCAAGGATGCTACAGCACGTTGGTCCGTCTGTATGGTGAAGGGAGCACCAAGCAGGAACTTTTTGAGTTTAGTTATTGCCCATATCACGGATAACAGTTCCTTGTCAACTGTTGAATACTTTGTTTCTGCAGGCTTTAGCTTTCTTGAAATGTATAAGGTAGGATGTAGAATGCCATCATGGTTCTGGAGCAGGCATGCACCAATGCCGTAGTTACTAGCATCTGTTCGTAAGAAAAATCTTTTGGAAGCATCGGGAAGTCTTAAAATTGGTTCATGCGAGAACAAATTTATAATTTTGTTGAAAGTTTCATTGCATGTACCAGTCCATGTCACCTTCACCGGCATGTCTTTTTTTTAACAATGAAGACAATACAGCCGTGATGGATGACAAGTTTGGTATGAATCTACTGTAATATTGAACAAGTCCTAACAAACTCCTGACCTGTTTCTTCGTCTGAGGAACTGCTATGTTTAGAATTTTGGAGACTGTACTAGGTAACGTTCGGATATATCCCGATCCAATGATATGTCCCAAAAAGGTTATCTCATTACACGCGATCTGCACCTTTGTAGGTTTAGCAGTTAGATGATAATTCCTTAGAGTGTCGAAAACATATCTAAGTCCCAAAACATGTTCCTCAAACGACGAACTAAACAAGCATATGTCGTCAATATATGTAATAACGTCTGGTCTACCTGATAAAATTTGTCGCATCAGGCGAATGAAGGTAGCTGGCGCATTAACAAGCCCAAAAGGCATCACATTCCACTGGTATAGACCTTGTGGAGTGGAAAATGCGGTGTAGTACTTAGCCTTTTTCGGTCAGTGGTATCTGCCAATAACCTTTAGTTAAGTCTATCTTACTAAATATAGTTGCGTTGGATAGACGTGGCAGTAAGTCGTCGATAAGTGGATGTGGTTCGCTGTCAACTATAGTCTTAGCATTTAATTTTCTATAATCAACACATAGTCTGATGTTATTGTCCTTCTTCCGGACAATCACTAATGGAGAAGAGAATGGCGAATTACTAGTCTCAATGATTCCCAGAGACAACATCTGTTCAAGTTCCTTAGTAGTTTTAGCAAGGAAATGTAAAGGAACAGAATAGGGATGTACACGAATAGGTGTATCATCATTGAGAGTAATGTCATGACTGATAGCCGATGTGCGACCCGGGACGTCGGTCAATACATCTGGATAAGATTGTAATAGATTAGCAATCTGTAGACGCTGTTGCGGTGTAACCGTTGAAGAGATGGTTACATCCCGCCAAGATTCAGTAGGTTGAACTACTGGTACCGGTAACGGTAACTGTGTTATTATTCTAACTTATCTGTCATCCAGGAAAAGAAGATTCTTCTTCCTGGATGACAGATAAGTTAGAATAATAACAAGTAGATACTGTGTTGTCATCTAGTTCATGAAAAATTGACTGTAAGTGTTCAGGACGTGTATGAAATTGCTTGAGCATGTTAATATGAAATATCTTTTTGTGTCCCTTGATATCTAAGACGTAATCAACGTCGGAAATTTTATCAATGACTTTGTAAGGACCATTCCAAGATATCAATAATTTATTGTTATTGTGAGGAAGTAACACATAAGCCTCGTCGCCTGGGAATAATTGGCGTAATCGTCGAGACCTATTTTGTAGAGATCGAGCCTTAGCTTTTGCAGCCTCAGAAGAAGCTGTTGCCAACTGGCAAGACTCAATAATGTTCTTCCGAAGATTAATCACATATTCGTAAGATGACTGAGTGTCCTGAGTCATCTCCGCGTCAATTAATGGGGGAGCACCAAAAACTAATTCAAAGGGAGAGAAGCCAGTTTGTTCATGCGGTACCTCCCGATAAGCAAATAGAACAGCTGGGAGTGCTCTGTCCCAGTCATGAGGGTGCTTAGCAGTAACCTTATGGAGTAGTTGTTTAAGTGTACGGTTAAGTTCTTTCTAAACCGCACCATTACTCATGACGGATGATAAATACTACTTAAATTCTCCTATCAATGTTCCAAGTTTTCATGACTTCCTTTCATGGTGTCAGATTATAAAACTGTGACCCATGGTCTGATAAAAGTTTTTCTAGGAAACCCTATTCTAGAAAAGATGGAGATGTAGTGCGACCGCATGACGTCGGTCATCAGCTACATCTGTGTTAGCTAATATGTGGTAAGTCGGTCTTTGAATGGGTATAGCTTCCTGGCCAGCTATCGTGTGTGCACTAAATCAATGTCACGTAAGGACGAATCTAGATGTCCTCTGGCCGATGGTAGCAATGGACCAATAATATCTATTGTGGCCATCTAGTCAAACGGCTCTATGCTTAAAACCTTACTGAGGCACAGACGGGCGTGGAATTAGCAGCACGGGTGCCTGAATGTCACCATGTTCTAGGGGGTGGTGAAAAGCTCGAGAGACGTTGCCTTTCACTTCTTGGCATGTAGTACAGGAACGTACAAGACTAGGAGGAAATATCTCTCCTTGACGGTCTCCTGGCCAAAAGCTAATGAGGAGAAGACAGTACTCGAGATCGTGGTTTCGCATGAATCAGCTGGAGTATATCCCCATATGTCCAGTCACAATGTGACCAGGGTCATGTGCTTCCTGACATTTATGTTTTAAGAATTCTAGTGTACCGAGGTCTAAAAGTAATACGGAACCATAAGCTTGTTGATGTTTACCATTCGATGATGCTCGGGGCGTCAAAAAACATCTTAATCTCGTCATGTAGTATCATTTTAGTAACAAAGATCAGCCTAACAGCGTGGGCGAAATTTACTTCACTGGATTTCCAATTATATGTTTTACAATCATTGACATTTAGTGGACATTAATGATAATCCGTTCTTTGAGAAATATTTTTTTTTTTTTCAGCTCTGGGTTTGTGCAAGATTGTTATTATTTAGCTTTCATGTTGTGTACAGGGACACAAAAGATCGCTAACTACAATAGGATGTCTTACTGGCGGGCACATACCAAATGTTCTTAAGTTTCCGTATCATTACTGTCAATACGATTGTCTCACTGTAAGTAAAAGCCAGTTTTTTTAAATCATTTGTGTTAAAGTTTATCCTCCATTTTGTTTGGTTGGCAAAATGTTTTCCTAGTCAATAGGGGGTTTAATGTCCTGACTTCAGGTATTCCTGAAGTTGGTTGTCTGCATCCATTTTATTATCATCAACTTTCTCCATGAGTTGAGTCACTGCGCGTCTAGTCGTTGCTAGCGTTTTGGAACAGTGCATAGAGGTTATGTTTCTGCCCATTTCTATAATCTCATACTGGAGTCAGTACAATCTGTAGATACTTTACTGTACGCCGTGTATATACGACCAACCATCAGATCAGCTATAGGCTTTTTTAGCATACATACTTTTACGTTCCCTGTGAAAAAAGGTGTGTTAACATGCATAATAGCTGTGGGGTAAAACTCAATAGTTCCCCCAAAAGTCATGCAACGGACATATTCCCCCGTTGCACAGCTAGAATGTACCAGCGACTGTCGTACACCATTCGTTGTGGATCCTGAATCCCTCAGCACTGAGACGACGGATCCATTAACTAATCCCCTGTTAAAAATTAGTAGGCCTGTTCCATCGTTGACTGCAAGACCTACCTCTGGTGTAATATGTCCGCAGTTAAGCACTGTTTCTTTCGCCTTCTGAAAAATAAGATTGCATTGTTGGCAACTATTTGCCACATTATAATTAATAGCAAAACATGCAGCAGAAGACTGTGTTGTATTATTGTCAAGTGGGACCTGAGCTATAGGGTTAGTATTATTTGTAACTGCCGCCCCTGTATTATGGTTGTAATGAGATGATCCCCGAGAATGAGATCGATTCCGAGTATAATTGTTAGAATTATCTCGTCGTCTCAATATAGTAACCTATTATCTCTCGATGTCTTCGAGCCATGATTATTACAATTGTATAGTCTCCATGTAGTTATTATTATTATATGTGGGAGTATTGTGATCGATTCTATATAATTAGTGTTATTGTTGACCCATTGTGGTAGTTTGTGTTTTTGAGGTGAATAATTTCTAATCTCGTATGATCTACCTCTGTTGAAACTCATTTTTTATTGTTGCAGAATCATTATCCTATGTCCACTCTTCTGAAAGTTAACATTGTGATTTCTTTTGGAACCTGCTTCTGTCTTACACTTGTGATGTCTTTGTTTTGTTATTATGATTGTGGAGGCTCCATATTAGACGCGCCACAGGTAGAGGTTCGTCCTTCTCTCCAGTTAATTGTGGAGTTAGAAATGGTTGCATTCGGATGGTGCCGAACAGTAGTTTAAAGAAAATTTTTTCGATGAACCATGGGATATATGATGGGATTAACTCGCTGGGCATAAAGAAATCTTTTCTAAGTCGTCCATAGTACCGTATTTACGCTCCTGCAAATATGCAAAAGATGGCTGGCTAACCGAAGATAATACCTTATCCCGTAGTAGTAAATCAACTAATTTGTCGTATGATTTGTTGGCTTCTGCCAGTTCAACCCATCTATTAAATGTATTGCGTATGTTCGCCATGAATCCTGCAAAATCTTTTGGAGATTCAGGTAAAATTCCCTTAAATTTCAACCTACAGTGTTCCTCGTCCAGGTGAAACCTTCGTAAAAGCAAGGACTTAATAGCACCGTAGTTATTTGCTATTGATGGGTCAGCATTTTGAGAAGCCGTCAATGGTTCTCCAACCAAGAATTCATTTAACTTGAGTACCCATGACTCTTCAGGCAAATGGTTAGTTTTGCAAGTCTGTTCAAAACGTGACAGGAACGATGAAAGGTCGTCCACGTTCAAGTTGAGAGTGGGTAATTTAAAGTTGTAGAAATGTTTAGTTTGGCTGGATGATGATCCATTTTGTGCGTTATTATTCTGGTTTGCATCAGCACTTTGTGCTTGTAATCTTGCTGTCTCCAATTTAATACGCGCCAATTCCATTTCTTGTTGTAAAATAATTTCCTCTCGTTTCAATTTATTCTCTTCTTCCTGTCTGGCGATTGCTCTTTGCTCTTCTCTTTCACGTTGAGCAATCTCTCTCAATCTATTTTCCTTGGCAATTTGCTTCATCTCACGTTCTGCTTCCTCTTTCTTTAATGCAGCCTTTTGTTCCTCTTCCTCTTTCTTTAATGCAGCCTTTTGTTCCTCTTCCTCTTTCTTTAATGCAGCCTTTTTCTCTGCTTCTTTTCTTTCATGTTTTTCCAGTTCTGCCTCAGCAAACTGACGAAGTTCTTGAGATTTATAACCATATTCCCAACCAATTTTAACAAAATGGTCTATAGTAAGCATTTTGACTTTTATCTGTAAGTAATTATTGATAATTACTGATTAAAATAGTCAATAGTAGCTTCAGAGTAATTATTATACTTACTCAACTTAGAAATATTCAATATAAATAATCACAATAGTACTGAACTTAATGTCTAAGTTCAACTAATAGACAATATTTTGTAACAATATTGTATCTAAATAATACTATATCATAAATAGTTATGATATCTGTTAACTATTATGTAATTACTTCACACAATTAATCTTAATATCCAATAATGTTGGGTATGATTCCTAGTAATTATATTGTTGAATGTACTAAGTCACTCTCTTAGTACCAGAAAAGTATATTAAATAATATACAATGGGTCTATTACCTCAAGGTAGACTATAAGATTATTTTATTTGGTCAATATATATATTATATTATTATGCCCTAGGCATCTCTTATAAATTGTAGTGCTACTTTCTTGGACTATCACTGCATAATTATGCAATGTCCCATATTAACCTTAAATATCAGAAAAAAATTAATTAAATTAAATTACAAGTGTATTATTGCATATAATATCATATTATTAATGTAGTATTTAACATATATCATGAGGACAAACAAAACAATGATGCAACTAAAAGGTACAAACAATGTTAAGACGCAAACAAGACATTTTCACAATTAAAAATGAATTTATGAACTAAATAAAACAAGCGGAAGTGTTACAAGCCAATTGAAGGGTCAAGGTCTGACCCGAGGTCAACTTAATATTCAAAGTACAGAAAAAAAATGACTGCAAAAAATGATGACATCACAGGACTCATAACGGACGAACATTTAACAACCATAAAATAAATTATAGTGAGAGTAGTCTGGACGAAATAGTTAACGAACATGATACAAAACTGAATAAAATTGTTAACTGAGTACGAATAAAATACACCCGTTATCTACGGAACGGTACAGCTAATACAAATCGTCAAACGACAGCAGATTTGGACAGATAGTCCAATGGCAAACCTCAATGGGGCTTCCAAAAGTGCAATCGTTTAACTGCCTTAAGAAACGACCGAAATCAATTCAGGCATCGTGAGAACCACAGAATCTAATTTCGGTTCATCCTCCCTACCTCCCACGAATTAACAACACATTAAGACAACAAAAAGTACATTAAACATAGGTAAAAACATGCCGATGTAGGCAGAGGGCATGGACTCAGTTAGCACTGTTTGCAATAACAACAGTTAAACACCTAGACTTATCTTTTCCGTTGCTTAGATCAGTGCTAGAGGTCGTCAACAGCTAGGCCTGTGCCTTTGACTGTCTGCTCCTGATGGGCAGGCAACGGTAGTCCATCTTGTGCATCTTGATCAATTTGAAGCGAACTAGAGAGGCGTTGAAAAGATGTCTTCTTCACTGCGACAATGCAACAGTGACGTCATGTTGCTATTCATGATCACGTGCGTCACGTCAGCTTCGTAATGGTCATGTGATCGAAACTTGATCGTAAATATTTCATTCGAAAGTCATGAAAAAATTTTTGGTTTTTGGTTGTTTTTCGTCCCCACATACCGGGCACCACTGTTACATGGTGGCTTGCTCTGAACAATGTTCCATGTGATGTGAATAAAACAATTATAAATTTCTGGCCATTGTTTTATTTTCTTTGATATGTTAGTTTTTTCATTCAGTGATAGTGCATCGTGCCTTCGATGGAAGATTAAGCGAATGCGGGGGTGGAAGATTCCGAACAATACTTGAACCTTGGAATACGATTGATTTGATAAGTCATTTCATTGAGTCCATACATTTAATTCACAGTTGTACACACAGGATGATCATTTCAAATAGGAGTAGAGCATCAGTCCATATAAGTCATGCATAAATTAATCAATAACGTAGACTGCTGGTTATGTGTCAATGTCCGTTTAAGGATACAATGCAGTATTGTCGTCAGAACATCACAGCTATATGCACGAGCAGATAGACATGGCTACCTGCCGACAGTGAGACTGCGAGTCTGAATATTTCATATGAATTTGACGATTATTCTCATCCTTCTGAGGATTCTAGTTAATTACTAACCTCCATAAATTTTCCTCTCATATAGAGTTCTAGGACTGACCCTGATCCATCAAAAAAATGCATATATATGGCTATATCATGCCATTGAATTGGAAGGTTAGAAAAACGCAGCTATTCAGCTTGGCGGTCAAGTAACAAAGGGTAGCGTTTCTTAGTTACCGACTGTGACCCAAACAACGCTATACACGTCATAATCGATCGTGTATGGAGCGTTCAATAATTGAAACATCTATCGCAATATATTAAATGCCTTAACCTTTACAATTGCACGTCTGATAACCTTTAGCAGACGGCGTTAATATCATATACCGTAACAGAAATCTCTAGTCTAAAATTATTATTACTAAGTGAGAATGACCAACCATTGTTCTCTAATTTAAATGTTTTCTGGCCTAACTTGTATGGAGGCCACACAAGGTTTGATGACATCATGGGTTCATGTGTGCCCAAACTGCTGATGTCATTGATTCTTGACTAGTGTTTATTTTTTACTAACTAGTCATTCATAAGTACTTTACTATAATTCTAATAGTTGTAGCGACGTAGTAGGCCATACGGTTACAGACCCAGAGCTGGGAGGACAACATTAGACAATCTTTGAAGGACCGAGGACTAGAATGGAACCAGGCCAGGAGGAAGACAGCCGATAGGATGGTCTGGCGCTCTCTCTTCCAAACCTCTACACCTCACGGTAGAAGGGGAATGACTAAGTAAGTAAGTAGGAAAAACAAGTTATGCAATATAAATTCTGTAACAGATAATATAATCTTTATCCTACCTTTCTGTACATAATGGACATCAGATTGTTGTTGTTGACTGTATTTGTACTGATGACTTCCATGTACTCTCCAGAATGACCTAAAATATTTTTAATAATATTGATTAGAAAATTAAAGAACCCACTGTTTAGCCATTCATTGTATTTATATTTTTACTTATTTTCTACAGTTTCTTCTTTTAGTTGGATTTAAATGCTAAAAGACCGAAAGTAAAGCAAGCATGGAAGCTACGCTTGTGAAAAATGTGAAACATATGAAATACTCATCCTCATGGATCTGTCAATGAAATGTGATGAAACTAGGGCAAAACTAGAAACATCTCTGTGATCAGAGACACTCTTAAGGACATTTCATGATAAGTCTGCCAAAGACCTTCACAATGGTGAGAACACTTATTATGGTCTGGAACACTGATTTCTGAGAAAATTTATTTCAACAATCTCAATCATATAACAATCATATAACAATCATATAACATTTCAGAATAGTTATTATTTTGATATGGTTTGGTTTTTAAGGACCATCTTCCCTGCACAAGGATAACTCCATCAGTGCTCAGATCTCCTCTCTTAGAACACACAAGGATCTCAGCACAGTGCATGAACTCCATAGCACCAGTGAGGATTCCAATGTGTATGTACAGGAATCACACATTCTATAACTATTTTTGTGGTAGATAAGGTAGATTCCAATCTACCGATTCTGTTATTTCTTTCTTTCCAAGCCTGTAATGTTATGACGATCCAACTGTCCAGTAACTTCTCTCTTTGTCATCTTCCATCTTGTTTTTACATTAATATTTCCTATTTTCACAATATATTCTATCTTTCATCTTCTCACAACATGTCCACATAAGTGGATTACTTCCTTCTAATATGTGTTACTCATGTAGAGTCATGAATCATAGATTAGTAGGACCGTGCTGCAACATATAAGAATCTGAATATGCACACAAAGGATGATAGAATTGACAGATAAATCAAAACAATCTCTCTCACTAGACTTACGACATTCCAACTGCTACCACAGCGGCTCAAGAATTCACAAATCTCTATGAAAACTAAGTGATGGTTAATACAATGGACATTCATATCACCCTTTTGGTTGTCCATGTCAAACATAATGAAAATCACAGCTGAGGAATTAATGAAATACCCTATTTATTCATTCATTACCTTTCGGTTCCTCAAGGAGTAGCGGCCTCCAACCAACACATGCTAGGTTCTCATGTCCCATGCCATCAGGTCTTTCCTCATCCCTTTCAATTCTGTCTCCAGTTCTCTTATCCACATGTTTTTTTCCTTTAGCTCCCTTACCCTTGAGATTCCAGAACATGGACTGCCTTGTAAGGCTATCAATAGGTTTCCACAATGTGTGTCATATCCAACACCACCATCTTCTTCTCATCACATGTTCCACTGATACTTCTCTGGTTTTGGTCATCAACTTCACACTGGTGATTTTGGCATACCATTTAAATCCTATTCCATTTAAGAAAGTCTGTAGCTTGCTGATTAATTTTATTTTATTCTCCATGTTTCAGAGCCATACATTAGGATCAACTTGACATATGACTCGAAGATTCTGATTTCTGTGTTCTTCTAATGCCCAATAAAAGCTCTTAATTTCACCCTTAAAGACAAAATTTTAAGCTCTGACACCAGGGAGCTGGTGGGAACTACACTATGAATCAACTATGTAATGAGCCAGGAATTAGAATAATATAGTCATTTTTATATGACTTTTAGATATGTTGGAAGCCACTTTTGACACATATACCATACCATCATTCGATATGCATGGAGGTATATTTGGAGTCATCCTTATATGACCACCAGCTATGCACAGTGTTACAGTATACATATGTGGAAGTGAACCTCTGTCTATGAGGCTAATTACATTCTCATTGACTCTTGAAATCATCTACACAATTCCAGGGATTTCCCCTGTGGTGAAACTTGTTGAGAACCCAGCAGTGCACACTAAGCTTGGAGAAGTCACTTAAGCCCCAGACATAATTCTTTGGCTTTAACCTGCTTGACGGCATGCTGGAAGATCTCATTATGGACCCAGTGATAGGCAGGAGGAGCTGAGAAGTGGCTCTGTGCAGGATGTGACAATTCCTTGGGACAGCGCAGAACCAGAGCACAGTATTTTAGCTCTGCATAGTTGGAGAGCCCCGCTGGATGGCAGGGAATGCATATTATGCCACAAGCTTCTTACTCCTAGCTTGGGATCAGTTGTGATGATCCTTTAAATGCAGGCCAAGCTGGAGAAAATGGAGCTCATGACTTCAATTCAGTACATTTCGGAATGGCAGAAAAGCCGCAGGAAAAGCCTAGATCTACAGCGTTGATAATACCAAGGAGTCTTCAACTTGATATTGGCTGCAAAAGAGCGAGAAGCTCAGCAGCCCTAGTTAAACAGCAACAACACTATTTGATAGTGAAAAACATACTTTGACAAGAGAGGTAGAGGGAGACCAAAAAACACACCTGGAGAAGAGAACTAGAGACAGAAATGAAAGGAATGAAGAAGACATAGAAACACCTAGAGCAGACGTCACAGGACAGGAATGCTCAGAATGAGTTTGTTGAAGGCCTAAGCAGAGACACCACTATATATTAAATTAGTTTAATGTTTGCAAAACAAATTTATGAATTATTTATGATATGCTTTTAAATTCAGAGCTGCAACTATACATTACTGCATAGAAGTCTTTTTTTTTTTTTTCATTTAAAATATACTTCTTCTTCTTTGTTTGCTCTCAAATAACCACATGTATCTCTCTTTTAAATTTGGCAGTCTGTCTCAGGCTTCTCTCGTCACCATATAGTTTCTCCCTCAACTGGGCTGGAGAAGGTCATGCTGACGACCTTCTCCCCTCATGGAGCAGTCAGTCTTACAGGATATGTTCTACACTTTGTTTGTCATCCCCGCATGGACACATATTTGTCTGTCCAACTTTCAGTTTGTTGAACACATAGTATCTGAGTCTGCAATGGCCGGTTTTCAGTCTGAAAATTATCACTTAATCTCTTCTTGGTACACAAAATATATAACTGTGGGCATTAATGAATCACGAATAACATCAGATCATTAAGTCCAATTCGAGAATAGTCCTGCTAATTAACAAAGAACAACTCACCGACATGGATCTTGTCTACCAGCTGTATCCCGCCTAAAGTAGCATAGGCTGCATAACCATGAACTGTGAGTGCCGAGTCTATTCTCAGCCTGTCTATTCTGAACATCAGGTATGCCTTTTCTTCTTTGTCCATTTCCTGGGTTTCAGTTCAATAAATATAAAAATTTAGGAAAGAACCATGGGGCTGGCAATCTCATTAGGTACAAAAAAATCAATCAATCAATACCCTTTAGCTCCCCGAGGAGCATAGGCCTTCAACAAACACATGCCAAGTCTTCCTGTCCTGTGCCATCCGTTCAAGTTATTTCCATGTTTTCCTCATCATTTTCACCTCTGTTTCCAGTTCTCTTCTCCATGTGTTTTTTGGTCTACCTCTGCCTCTCTTTCCTTGTGGATTCCAGAACAAGGACTGCCATGTAATGCTATCAACAGGTTTCCTCAATGTGTGTCCTGTCCATCGCCAGCGTCTTCTTCTCAACTTCTTGTTCCACTGGCACTTGTCTGGTTCTTGTCATCAATTCCACATTTGTGACTTTGTCATACCATTTCAGTCCTTCTATTGTACGCAAGCACCTGTTTATAAAAGTCTGTAGCTTTTTGGCTGTTGTTTTTGTTGCTCTCCATGTCTCAGAGCCATACAATAGGACTGACTTCACATTTGAGTTGAAGATTCTTATTTTTGTGTTGGACTTGATTTCTCTTGTTCTCCATATGTTTCCCAATGCAATGAAAGCTCCTCTTGCTTTTTGTATTCTTATTTTGATATCATTGTCTGTCCCTCCAACTCTGTCTATATTACTGCCAAGATATGTGTACGATTCTACATCCTTTAGTGGTGTTTCTTCAAGTTCAAACTTGTTATCATTTCTTGCATCTATTCTCATAATCTTTGTCTTTTCCCTGTGTATTTTCAGGCCCACTTGTTGTGATCTCTCATTGAGAATTTTCATTTTCTCTTGCATCTGATTATGGTTATGGGACAGAAGAGCCAAATCATCTGCAAAATCCAGATCAACAAACTGTTTAGTCAGATTCCACTGGATTCCATTTCTGTTGTGTGATGTCGATGTTTTCATAACCCAAAGTAAAAAAAGAAATGGAGAAAAAGAGGCATCCCTGTCCCACTCCCGTTCTAATCCTAAACGGTTCTGTAAGTTGTCCTTCATGAAGAACTCTGCATGTCATGTCTTCATAGATCTTCCTTATTAAGTTAATGATCTTCATGGGAACTCCAGAATGCCTCTTCAATTTCTAGGATAGGACACACATTGAGGAAACCTGTCGATAGCATTACAAGGCAGTCCTTGTTCTGGAATCCACAGGGAAAGAGAGGCAGAGGTAGACCAAAAAACACACGAAGAAGAAAACTGGATACAAAAAACACACGGAGAAGAAAACTGGATACAGAGGTGAAAATTGTGACGAAAGTACTGAGATTCTGTCTTTCAATTGGCCCATATTCTGTCTTTCAATTGGCCCATGTCTTTTTCTCATTGCATTTTGTTCACTATTTTTAGGAGGGATTACAGGAAATCCTTCTCCATGTTTCTTCTCCTTCTATTATTTACGTTTTTTCAAGATGAGATCACGAGGGAGTTTGATCTCATCTGCTTTATAGTTCTTCTTTATGTGTTTAGAATGGGGGTGTAGGGAATTAGACAGTATTTTTCTAGAAGAAAGATTATAGATGCTAGATCAGGATTGGCACCAGATTGTCTTTTTTTAAAGATATTGCGTGGCCATATACGCATTTTTCGGGAGTTAAATTATTTGCGGCCATTTTTGCTTCATTTCCGCAGTATAGGGCTAGGACCAATTCCCGGTTCTTTGTCTAGCAGAAACTGGTTGCATCAGAAAGATCTAAGGTTCTGATTGGCTGAGAGATAACTGCAGTTGAAATGCAGAGCTCCGATTGGCTTTAGAACCACGCCGCGCATATGACGTCATGAAGTCGGCGCGTGGGGGTCTTGATTATAAAAGGCCTATATTTCATAGCCTCTTTCTCTTTTAATGAAAAATTGCCAAAGCCGGGTGCCAGAAGCATATTGTCGATTGCCTTCAGTTGGACATTCGAGATTTGGTAAGCATGAATTTTTGCGTGAGGACTTTATTTAATTTTTCTAGTCCTAGCCGATCATTTAAGTTTCTTTGGGCAGTTTAGTTTAATTTAATTCTTAACTCCAGAGCCATCAATTCGATCTGAGTGATAGACATGAGAAACTAGGTCCATTTAATTCCTTGTTGAAAGAATAGCGGCATGGTTTAAAAGTTGAGATATCACCGCTTTGTATTATAGCAAAGTCGGTCGGGAGAGAAACTCGCATCTGTGAATCATATGTATTTACAGAATAGTCGGGAGCGTGTGTAATGTGTATTTTTATTTGTGATTTTAGTGAGAGTATTGATGCTCGCTATTTATATAGTTACGCATATATCTGTGGACGGAAGTGATAGAGGTATTAATTGGAGCACATGTGTGCTATCAGTAATGAATGTATGCAGGAGCGCTGTGACAACTTGCCCAATCTTCTCTTCATTTTTTTTATTATTTACGTGACATCGTTTTTTTTCTCATCCTCAATGCATGATCGCAAAGTCCCGGGAATTGTCACTGGCGGAAATTCTCCTAGCATTCAGTATTTCTCCTCGCTATTTTTAGATACGACGTCATTGTTGACCAATGACCTCGGTAGCTAGGAACCTGTTTTAATTTAAGACTGCTTAAGCTGATAAAACCAGTTTATGCCACTTTAGGAAGACCCCACGTGACTTTTAACGCTATTGATTGGAGCGTTTATTTGACGCTAATGTCACATGATGCACGCTATGGATCACGTGTCCAAGCGGAAATGTCCCGCTAAAAGTGCGCCAAACACGGGCAATCTTCACTTGCCCGGAACCCTTGAGACAGCTAGGTCTAACCCAATTATCGGCGAATTCTCGCATTAAAAGCACTGAAGCCACGTGTCTAATTGCGGGTTAGCGTCCATCTTTGAGTAGTCTATGGTGGAGCCTTGCACGACAGTCCAATCTCAGCGCAGAATACGGAGTCGAGCACAGAGAAGGCAAATCCGAACCATTCAAGACCTACCGGGGCAACGTCAGGAGACCGGAGAACTAACCACACTTCACTATCAGCCGGGGGCTGAAAAGCTAAGTCCACGACAAAGGAAACTCACCTAATCAATGCCACAAAGTTTAGTCATCCATGATGAAAAAACACGTGAATTGTGAGACACATAATACATACAGCAGACACTAATTCCATCGACAATACTATCATTCACCATCTATTCACTTTATTGCAATAAACCAATTGGGTGTATATACTGTACCCCACGCTTTGTTCCTTCCATTAGATGTTGAATATTGTCTATGTTTATCTTCCTTTATAAGGGAGGGGGGGCTCGTAAAATATAATATAATTTAAAGAATAATAATAATAGATAACTGAGAAGGGGACGACGGTAGCGAGAGACCAAATATCTCCTTACAATCTTTTCCAGACCTGTCGAGTTAGGAGAATTTACCCTCTTCGTCACCCTTCGGAAGTGGGAAAACCCAGCAGGGATTCCTTGAGCCAAATCTTCCACATCAGATCTATTATTTCCTCTAAATAATTCTCTTATCCTTTAAACGCTACGTGACACTGGTGTCTCGGTCCGGGATTTGAACTTATGTATTTTATCATACCTCTGGGATAGTATCATCCATTCAGTCATTACAGTATACCATTTTAACACATGTATTTTCACACAGTGAGCTCTAGAAAGACAGAAAACATTTTTTCTAGAAATTCAGGCATTGATTGGTGAATCCCTTTATATATGTTGTGTTTAATTAAGTTAGTTCTTGATTTTGTATTTCATTGAATTACAGACCTTAAGTCTCCATAACTGTAGTAATTTCATTCTACAGCAGTCGGATAAATAATTAGTATTTACTTGTTGCTAGAAATACTATTGGAAGGTAGCACTAGCTTACTCAGTGTGGACTTTAACTGCAAAAGATGGCTGAAATAGTTAAGCTTAAGGCAGCACTAGGGGAGGCCGGTCGAGATCTAGGTTATAGTGGGGTGGACCTTGCAAATTATGTCAGTGTCGAGACTGATAAGTATTACGCTCGAGAAACAGCGAAAGCTGAAAGAGAAGAGCGAATAAAGTTAGCAGAAATAGATGAGAGGATAAAAGCTGTAGACGCTAGAGAAAGAAGCGAGAGAGATGAACGCGAGCATGCATTGAAGATGAAGCAGTTAGAGATGCAGGGACAAGCTCAAAGAGTTGAACCAGTAGCCGGTGCGACAGCATCTACCTCCTCAGGCAACCTATCGCCACGGTCAGATGATATGCCTTCCTTGCACGCAGGGGGCACCGGACCTTGCCATCCTCACTCATGTCAACTTTGGGACCTTTGACGTTTCCATTTGAAGCTTTCTCGGAACAAGCCGACTCGATCGATAGGTATCTCGACAAATTTGAGAAGTTTGCCACCACGTTTGGTTTGGAGAGAAGAGCAAATGGAACCTGAAACTGTCGCAAGGGCTTAGAGGAACTGCTTATGACGTGTATAGCAAGCTTCCTCCAGGTTTACAGGATGACTACGACTCTTTGAAAAAGGCACTATTGGTTCGTTATGAGCTACATGCTGACGCCTATAGGAAGAGGTTCCGTAACTCTAGGAGGGAAGTCGGAGAGAACTTTGCTCAGTTTGCTGCGAGACTGGATTCCTACGTGGAGAAGTGGGGTGCCCTAGGGAATTTTACTCATGATTGGGAAGGCCTGAAGGAAATGGTCATGATCGAACAACTGAAGGACACCATGACTTCCGACATGAGAAGATTCCTGACAGAGAATGGGGCCAGCACTTTAGAATCCATAGTCCAGTTAGCGGAACGATATCAGGCAGCACTATCAGAGAATCCACCACCCAGACGGAAACAACCAGATTACGTACCTAGACAGACAGCTCAGTCACACATGGACCCCCAAGTGAAACCACCGTATACTAACTGCAAAAAGCATGACAAGCCAGACTACAAGACTACTCAGAGATCTAATTTCCAGCAGCAGAGGCAAGGGGAAAAATGGTGTAAGCACTGTAGAACCATCACCCACAATACGCAGGAGTGCAACCGGAAAAAACCCACCTCATCATGCTGCCTGCTTACGTAAAAGTGCCGCAAGGGGAAATGGACCGGAAGAACCTCTGGACAAACCCCGACATCCCCGGTCGTTGAGACAGTCCTCGTAAATGACCAAGAGGTGACCTGCCTTTATGATACAGGCCTTGCATTCGACGCAGTTGTCTGTGCATCCCTAGTCAAGCCTGACCAGATGACAGAAGACACTATAGAAATACAAGGACCTACTAAAAGTGCAGCACCTATGCGTTTGGCCATAGCCAAGATTAAGGTCAAATCAAAATATGTGACTGGGGAAATCCGTGCAGCGATCTTGGACGACCCTATTTATCCCTTGATCTTAGGGTGTAGGTATGTGTTCTTGGGAGAACCCATTCACCCTCTGGTTGTGGCGGCTGTCACCACTAGAGGACAGGCCAAACGGAATACGGAGTTGGAATCCCCACCCAACATCCTTCCTGAGGAATTAAAAAAGGCACAAACGGAGGATCAATCTCTAGCACCCTGCTACAAAAAAACTACCGAGAGCGCACACTCCTCTCCAAAAGGGAGACTTCTACAAGAAAAATGGGCTGTTGCATCGGAAAGCAGGAAATGGAGGACAGGAACATGGGCAACTTGTGGTTCCATCAGCATACCGAGCCCAGGTCCTAGAAATGGGCCATGCCCTTCCGTTTAGTGGCCACATGGGCATAAGTGCCACGATTCAGCGTATTTCATGTCATTATTATTGGCCAGGTATCAACGCCGATATCCAGAGATATGTGAAATCATGCCCGCAGTGCCAGAGGACAGCGCCGAAACACTGGACGGCCCCAGCCACTCTGGGAGAAATGCCAATCTTGGGCACACCCTTCGAACGAGTAGCGGTGGATATTGTGGGTCCACTTACTCGTAGCAAAAAAGAGAAACAGTTATATACTCACGTTAGTGGATTGTTGCTCCATGTGGGCAGAGGCAATTGCTATGCCCGCCTGTGATTCTAAGCATGTTGCTGAGGCTCTGCTCACCATATTTACTCGGCTAGGGTCTCCGTCACAGATCCTGACAGATAACGGTTCCCAATTCCGAGGAAAACTCACCGAGGAAGTGTTTAGGATATTTCAGGCCCGACATATCCACACCTCTCCCTACCACCCCCAGGCAAATGGCCAGGTGGAGCGGTTTAACGGGACCCTTATTTCCATCCTTCGGAAACTTGCGCAGGAAAAACCAGAGAGCTGGGATCAATACTTACCCGCAGCACTATTTGCTTACCGCGAAGTACCCCACAATTCTACTGGGATGCCTCCTGCCACATTGCTGTTTGGTAGACCTATAAAAGGACCTTTAGAGGCACTGTTACGTACTTGGACAGATGATAAAGCTGATGAGACGGTCACCTCTGCATCCCAATACGTGAAGGAGTTGACCCAACGCCTTAAAACAGGATGGGAACTGGCAAAGGAAAATGTACGCCGTGCCCGTCGTAAACATGCGCGTTACTACAACCGCACTGCGAAGGATAGGGAGCTAGAAGTAGGAGAACAGGTATTATTCCTCCTGCCCAGTAGCAATAATAAATTGCAAATCGGGTGGAGAGGTCCATATAAAATTGTTGAGAAAATGTCGCGCACCAATTACAAGATTGCCAAAAAGGGGAAGCAGAAAATTTACCACATAAACCTGCTGAAGCGATATTATGAAAGACCAGGTGCAGAACCAGCACATTTCCTGACACTGGCTATTGCGACGGAAACTGAGGCAGAACCCCTGACCTCCTGTGAATACCCTCTTCGTCAGTGCGAAACTCATCAAGATGTTCAGATTAGTTCAACTTTAACGGAGGATCAGCAGGCACGGGTTCAACAGTTGTTGAGAAAACACACTAGTACACTCACGGATAAACCTGGCATGACCAACCTGATAGAATTTGATATGAAGCTAACAGACCTCGCCCCGGTACGAGTTAAGAACTATCCTGTTCCTTATGCTAAAGCAAAGGCATTGAGTGAGGAAATCGAGTACCTGCTTAAGGAAAATATTATCTCTTATAGTGCGAGTGTAGTGTTGCTTAGAAAATCCACAGGAGAACATCGCCTCTGCATAGACTACCGAAGGCTCAACGCTGTAACGGAATTTCAAGCGGAGCCCTTACCGGATCAGAATCAGCTTTTCACCAAGCTGAGTAGAGCACGATACTTTTCGAAGATAGACCTTAGCAAAGGGTACTACCAGATCCCGGTAAAAGAGGAAATTCGACATATGTTAGCATTTAGTACTTCTGAAGGCCATTATGAGTTTAATGTATTGCCATTTGGGCTAAGCAACGCCCCAAGCGTCTTTACTCGTATGATGAGGAAGCTACTGGAACCCCTGAACCACCCTGGGATAAGTAATTTCATGGACGACATACTTATTGCCACGAACACCTTTGAGGAGCACCTGGACGCAGTTTCCCTACTCTTCGAAAGACTTAGAGAAACAGGACTCACCGCTCGCCCTACAAAATGTCAAATTGCCTGCGAGCAACTAGAATTCCTGGGACACACTATCTCGCATGGATGCATGTTCCCAGATGCGCGTAATATTGAGAAGTTACAGCGGGCCCCACGACCCCAGACTAAAAAGGATGTAAGGTCATTTGTGTCTCTATGTGGCTTCTACCAGAGATATATTAAAGATTTTAATACCCTGAGTGCGCCATTGACCGCATTAACCAAGAATGGGAACCCGGACAAAGTAACCTGGACAGCGGAGTGCGAAAATGCCTACACGCTGCTGAAGGAGAAACTCACAGCTAGGCCAATTCTGCGACTGCCTGACTTAACTCTGAACTTTACGCTGCGAACAGATGCTAGCAATATAGGGATAGGAGCCACTCTCCTGCAGCCTAGTGATAGACCTTCTGCAACTCTATTCCCCATCGCATATGCTAGTAGGAAATTGAACCCTGCTGAACAGAACTACTCTACCATCGAACGAGAATGTCTGTCGCTAATATGGGCTGTGCAGAAGTTTCAACCATATTTATACGGGAAAAAGTTCACGGTGCAGTGTGATCACCAACCGTTGATATTTCTTGCAGCGTCGAAGAACCTTAATGCCCGGCTTATGAGATGGTCACTCCTGTTGCAGCCATATTCCTTTCACATAGAATACATACCTGGGAAGAACAACGTAGGGGCAGATTTTTTTGAGCAGACATCCGGACGCAACCGAGGAGATATGAGAAACTGGAAAAGAAGAGGAAGACAGGACAAGAGGAGTTGGACGGAACGTCAAACTTGAGGAGGGGCTTGTGTGACAACTTGCCCAATCTTCTCTTCATTTTTTTTATTATTTACGGGCATCGTTTTTTTTCTCATCCTCAATGCATGATCGCAAAGTCCCGGGAATTGTCACTGGCGGAAATTCTCCTAGCATTCAGTATTTCTCCTCGCTATTTTTAGATACGACGTCATTGTTGACCAATGACCTCGGTAGCTAGGAACCTGTTTTAATTTAAGACTGCTTAAGCTGATAAAACCAGTTTATGCCACTTTAGGAAGACCCCACGTGACTTTTAACGCTATTGATTGGAGCGTTTATTTGACGCTAATGTCACATGATGCACGCTATGGATCACGTGTCCAAGCGGAAATGTCCCGCTAAAAGTGCGCCAAACACGGGCAATCTTCACTTGCCCGGAACCCTGAGACAGCTAGGTCTAACCCAATTATCGGCGAATTCTCGCATTAAAAGCACTGAAGCCACGTGTCTAATTGCGGGTTAGCGTCCATCTTTGAGTAGTCTATGGTGGAGCCTTGCACGACAGTCCAATCTCAGCGCAGAATACGGAGTCGAGCACAGAGAAGGCAAATCCGAACCATTCAAGACCTACCGGGGGGCAACGTCAGGAGACCGGAGAACTAACCACACTTCACTATCAGCCGGGGGCTGAAAAGCTAAGTCCACGACAAAGGAAACTCACCTAATCAATGCCACAAAGTTTAGTCATCCATGATGAAAAACACGTGAATTGTGAGACACATAATACATACAGCAGACACTAATTCCATCGACAATACTATCATTCACCATCTATTCACTTTATTGCAATAAACCAATTGGGTGTATATACTGTACCCCACGCTTTGTTCCTTCCATTAGATGTTGAATATTGTCTATGTTTATCTTCCTTTATAAGGGAGGGGGGGGCTCGTAAAATATAATATAATTTAAAGAATAATAATAATAGATAACTGAGAAGGGGACGACGGTAGCGAGAGACCAAATATCTCCTTACAATCTTTTCCAGACCTGTCGAGTTAGGAGAATTTACCCTCTTCGTCACCCTTCGGAAGTGGGAAAACCCAGCAGGGATTCCTTGAGCCAAATCTTCCACATCAGATCTATTATTTCCTCTAAATAATTCTCTTATCCTTTAAACGCTACGTGACAAGCGCGTGGTTGAAAAACTGCGGCACCACGTGGCTGAACTACGGGGTTTTCAATTTGATAATCGGGGGTTATGTATAACTTTTGACGGCAGGTAGATGCTAGCGTAAACAGGATTATATGTTATTGATTGTGCATTATTGTTCTGTGAATTCAGAAGATGGGAGAAGTAATTTTAAAGGGAATTATTTTGTATTACATTTTGAATGTGATTACTATTATTGACGGGAATTTTAGGAATTCCTAGAGAAGGCTAGTTTTAGTTGTGTTAAACATTACGGCATTAGTGTCAGCGTAAGAAGTAGGCCACAGTACGTCTGCCCAGACGGGCCATTGAAAATATTGTTGTTGCTCGGAGTTAGTCAGGCAGAACAAGCGATCTGGGTTAGCCAATGTTTACTTTGTAGGCTCAGGTAGAGAGGGGAGTTACATGGTGAAGAGTAAGGAAGTTAATTGTTATTTGAAATGTATTATTATGGTTTGTTTAGCTGTTGGTTTGTTTTGTCTAAAACAGCAGGTACCGGCTTTGTGGGAATGAGAGCGGAATTTTGAGACCACAAAATTTCTCCCACGGCAAAGTTGGGGCATTCGCAGAACCGCAAGGGTTTTACGTTAGTTGCCAGTAGTGGAAGGAGAGGAAGAAAATACGTTTTCCCAGCCAGGGGAAGACATTTTCCAGCGAATAGGATTTTTGTGGATAAATCCTGAGCTCTGACGCTCGTTACACACGCAGATTTGGCAGCCTGCCAAATCTGCGTGTGTAATTTTATGTTCGTTTCTTCACGGCCATAATAAAGCCGACGGCCCAGTTATAGGTACTCGGGCAGGTAATTTCAGAGTGGTAGAAGTCAGCTACAGTTCCAGTCCAGAATCCAGTGGGGTTCTGTTAAACCTCAGTCATCAATTCCAGAGTTAGTGGAGAGAGAGAGGGTAAACATTCTCTCTACTGAAGTCAGCACAGATAGGCAGAACTGTTAGTTTTGGTGAATCATAGCAGAGGACAGCTGCTGAAGTTTAGAGGTGCAGTTAGTTGTGTTCAGGAGATTCCAGGATAGGCTGTGTAGAACCGAAGTCTGTGCAGAGATTGTGTAGTCACTTCGCAGTCGTTCCAGCTATCAGTGGACTTAGAGTTAGAGTTAGAATTTAGAACAGCTAGTTTGGAGTGTAGGCGACATCAAGTGCAGTGTAGTTCATTTCAGTTAACCTTACCTTCTTTCTCCATACAGGTTGCAATTGTGGGAGAAGGGTTGGGGTTGATGCATTTTTAACTGTGCTTGATTTTGTTTCAGGTGTGCATCCTCGCACTTGATGTATTTGACATGTATATGAGTTTGTTTATAGGTGTATAATAAACTTGTATAAATTGTAGCTGGCATCAGTCATTTCCTTTAGTACAGTAGCTATATGTTGTCTGTACCTTGGTGTTTGTGAATCTTAATTGAACCTTATCCCATAGGGTAGTTAGAGGTGGTTCGAGGCCATAGCAATTTAAACGTCCGAAGTGGCGAGGAAAGAATCAACCTCGGTTCTCAACCTCGGAGCCAATGGTCTCAACTTTCACATTTTGCACTATATTTCTATCTGAATCTATCATTTCAGTCTTTCTTCTTACTATTGTCTTGTCACTATATGTAGAGTCAGTCCATTTCTGACAAAGTCCTAAATCCATTTCTGTGTGACAAAGTGGGTGCTATCGTCCGGTGAATCATCTTTGTTACGTTCAATTCTGTGATCTTGACAAAGTGGGTGGCGTCGTCCTTGGGATCATCTTTGTTGGGATCAATTCTAGATTCATAGATTGTCTCTGTAGGAAGTTCTGAAAAATAGATTTTCTTTATAATATCCCCTAGACTTGAGCTATATTAAGACTGATCCAGCTATAAGTTTTTTTCCACAGGTTACAGTTAGTTAGATGATAGTTGTAGTAAGGTTGTTTATGACTTAGAGGTAATTGATGGCTAATTGAATTTTTTTTTCTTAACAGGAAAGTAAATTCGGGTTTTGGGTAGCTGGATAACTTGAATTTTTTTCAGGTAGTTATTAGTCAGACTTGGTGCTAGTCTGAGTGCGGGTTTTTGCGACAGCATATTCCTAGTAGGTAACAGTAAATTTTTCTTGTTCCTTTTTTGTCATTTCCCCTCGTGGTGAGTTACAGCAGTTCACAAGTAAGATGGCGGAATTGGTCCAGTTACGAGCTGCTTGGCGGGAGGCAGTCGAGGAGATGGGAATAGATAAGGCCGAGACCAAGGCATACCTGGAGGCGGAGGAAAAGGAGCAGGCAGCAGAGAGACAACATGAACTTGCCATGCGTTCTCTGGAACTGCAAATTGGAGCCTCGGATGACATTTTAAAGAAATGGGAGAGAGAGCGACAAGAAAGCGCCAAGAAACGGGAGATGGATCGACTAGCAAAGGCGATGGAGCAACTAGCAAGGGAAAAAGAGCAACAAGAAAGAGCCGATGAATCTAACCACTCTATTTCTCAAGTTATGTCGCCCATATTGGACCACCCCTCTGAAAATCTTGCGCCCATAGCAAACGTGTCGGCTCAAACCGCGCCCCAACTCCAGGAAAAGGACTTTCCGTTGGAAATGGACCCGAAGCCCAAACAAGGGAGGGAGTTAAGTAAGGAAAGCAGACCTTGCAACGCTGGGAAGATTACGAAGCGATCCCAGGCGTGGAAACTGCATAACAGGGGGAATAATGCGAGCAAGCATTATAATTCGGATGGCTACCGATTCTCCCATGCTCGTGAGAGAGCACAACATACTCGACACGGAAAGTCGAGGTCAGGGTTCGAATCCCTAATAAGGCATGTTTCGCCAGCTCCCCAGTGGGACAGCGAAAAACGACAGGCAGAGGCGCATTCGCCTGACATCCCTGTGCAGCCTAATGGCAAAACAGTGGTGATTGTGGAAGTACATTCTTTGTCGTCGGGAATTAGGCCCCCGATGGTATTAGCTCCTTCAGGAGAGGGACATACTGACAAGAACTGTATTCAAGGAACAGTAGAACAAGTCACTGAGAGCTTTATCTCAGATTCTCCGCGATCTAACGGGATCTTAAACCGTCAAGTGTCATTGCAGGACACATTCCAACTGACGCCAGTAACTCTCACAGGGGAGGGCAAGGTTGAAGGTAGAACCAGGGTGTTAGACGGAGAGCTCCCGTGGTCTACAGTTTCATCTCACCAACTTTTCAGGCCAGAAAAGAGTGAGAAAAGCGACCTTACGCATTTGCAAGGAGCTATTTTGGAGAGCTCTGTCCCGCTTCATATTGGTAGGGGAAGAGCGATCACAGAACCACTGCCAGGGGCAGATATTACCTATCTTTTCCCCAAGATAGAAGCTACTGGGATCAGTGAGAATTCAGTAGAAACCAAGCAAGAGATCGGAAACTCGACACCAGAGGAACCCGAAATGGGGTTCTCATCTTCATTTTAAGGTACCAGCGGTTTCAAACCCGCTGATGAGCAGCAAGGTAGTCGCCATCGCCAGGCCTCTACATAGCAATTCGGTCATGTCAGTTGACCAAGCCAGCATTGCGCCGGACAAGGCAAGGGAAGTTCCAGACCCGCCATTGGAGGGCACAGGTCTGAAGAGAGATCGACTCTCCCACCGGAGCATGGGAGTAGTTATGGAGAGGAAGAAGAAGAAACAGGTGCGCGTTTCTTTGGCCAACAAACTTTTCCAATTTTGGAACAGTGATTCTCGCTCGAGGGACATTACAGTCGGCCGCAGGTATCTCAGGTCAACCAGGTACAGGCCATACAAACGTAAACACCCAGCGGATAGCCTTTATCGGACAGCACATAACCCGCTAATTACCTGTACAGTGGTCAGGGAGTTGTGCGGGAGCTGTACTCCACCAAGGCCAAGGACACTTATCAGGAAGAAACCCTGGAGGAGAAAATTAGGTAAACATGGCCAGGTGCACACAGGAAGGAAGTATGTTATGGTTGATTGGCCCAGCCGCCTGCCAGTTGCAGAGCGACTCAAAGACAGAGGGAGAGAACAGGCGAAGAGCGACCATTTGTGTTGCAGTCGCCAGGTGGAAATCACCAGTCGTGACCATGAGACTTCAGGACTGACAGGCAGATCTGTAGACTTATATAAGGGCCAGTGTGAAACACAGAGATTTCAGTAATGAGATCGTTGCTCAATCTTTGAGGGTGGGAGTGATGTGACGAAAGTACTGAGATTCTGTCTTTCAATTGGCCCATATTCTGTCTTTCAATTGGCCCATGTCTTTTTCTCATTGCATTTTGTTCACTATTTTTAGGAGGGATTACAGGAAATCCTTCTCCATGTTTCTTCTCCTTCTATTATTTACGTTTTTTCAAGATGAGATCACGAGGGAGTTTGATCTCATCTGCTTTATGGTTCTTCTTTATGTGTTTAGAATGGGGGTGTAGGGAATTAGACAGTATTTTTCTAGAAGAAAGATTATAGATGCTAGATCAGGATTGGCACCAGATTGTCTTTTTTTTAAAGATATTGCGTGGCCATATACGCATTTTTCGGGAGTTAAATTATTTGCGGCCATTTTTGCTTCATTTCCGCAGTATAGGGCTAGGACCAATTCCCGGTTCTTTGTCTAGCAGAAACTGGTTGCATCAGAAAGATCTAAGGTTCTGATTGGCTGAGAGATAACTGCAGTTGAAATGCAGAGCTCCGATTGGCTTTAGAACCACGCCGCGCATATGACGTCATGAAGTCGGCGCGTGGGGGTCTTGATTATAAAAGGCCTATATTTCATAGCCTCTTTCTCTTTTAATGAAAAATTGCCAAAGCCGGGTGCCAGAAGCATATTGTCGATTGCCTTCAGTTGGACATTCGAGATTTGGTAAGCATGAATTTTTGCGTGAGGACTTTATTTAATTTTTCTAGTCCTAGCCGATCATTTAAGTTTCTTTGGGCAGTTTAGTTTAATTTAATTCTTAACTCCAGAGCCATCAATTCGATCTGAGTGATAGACATGAGAAACTAGGTCCATTTAATTCCTTGTTGAAAGAATAGCGGCATGGTTTAAAAGTTGAGATATCACCGCTTTGTATTATTGCAAAGTCGGTCGGGAGAGAAACTCGCATCTGCGAATCATATGTATTTACAGAATAGTCGGGAGCGTGTGTAATGTGTATTTTTATTTGTGATTTTAGTGAGAGTATTGATGCTCGCTATTTATATAGTTACGCATATATCTGTGGACGGAAGTGATAGAGGTATTAATTGGAGCACATGTGTGCTATCAGTAATGAATGTATGCAGGAGCGCGTGGTTGAAAAACTGCGGCACCACGTGGCTGAACTACGGGGTTTTCAATTTGATAATCGGGGGTTATGTATAACTTTTGACGGCAGGTAGATGCTAGCGTAAACAGGATTATATGTTATTGATTGTGCATTATTGTTCTGTGAATTCAGAAGATGGGAGAAGTAATTTTAAAGGGAATTATTTTGTATTACATTTTGAATGTGATTACTATTATTGACGGGAATTTTAGGAATTCCTAGAGAAGGCTAGTTTTAGTTGTGTTAAACATTACGGCATTAGTGTCAGCGTAAGAAGTAGGCCACAGTACGTCTGCCCAGACGGGCCATTGAAAATATTGTTGTTGCTCGGAGTTAGTCAGGCAGAACAAGCGATCTGGGTTAGCCAATGTTTACTTTGTAGGCTCAGGTAGAGAGGGGAGTTACGTGGTGAAGAGTAAGGAAGTTAATTGTTATTTGAAATGTATTATTATGGTTTGTTTAGCTGTTGGTTTGT
This sequence comes from Oreohelix idahoensis, assembly GCA_024509875.1. Taxonomy (NCBI): domain Eukaryota; kingdom Metazoa; phylum Mollusca; class Gastropoda; order Stylommatophora; family Oreohelicidae; genus Oreohelix; species Oreohelix idahoensis. The sequence continues at coordinate 176,471 of JAMPIV010001142.1, forward strand.
TTTGTCTAAAACAGCAGGTACCGGCTTTGTGGGAATGAGAGCGGAATTTTGAGACCACAAAATTTCTCCCACGGCAAAGTTGGGGCATTTGCAGAACCGCAAGGGTTTTACGTTAGTTGCCAGTAGTGGAAGGAGAGGAAGAAAATACGTTTTCCCAGCCAGGGGAAGACATTTTCCAGCGAATAGGATTTTTGTGGATAAATCCTGAGCTCTGACGCTCGTTACACACGCAGATTTGGCAGGCTGCCAGCGTTGTAATTTTTATGTTCGTTTCTTCACGGCCATAATAAAGCCGACGGCCCAGTTATAGGTACTCGGGCAGGTAATTTCAGAGTGGTAGAAGTCAGCTACAGTTCCAGTACAGAATCCAGTGGGGTTCTGTTAAACCTCAGTCATCAATTCCAGAGTTAGTGGAGAGAGAGAGGGTAAACATTCTCTCTACTGAAGTCAGCACAGATAGGCAGAACTGTTAGTTTTGGTGAATCATAGCAGAGGACAGCTGCTGAAGTTTAGAGGTGCAGTTAGTTGTGTTCAGGAGATTCCAGGATAGGCTGTGTAGAACCGAAGTCTGTGCAGAGATTGTGTAGTCACTTCGCAGTCGTTCCAGCTATCAGTGGACTTAGAGTTAGAGTTAGAATTTAGAACAGCTAGTTTGGAGTGTAGGCGACATCAAGTGCAGTGTAGTTCATTTCAGTTAACCTTACCTTCTTTCTCCATACAGGTTGCAATTGTGGGAGAAGGGTTGGGGTTGATGCATTTTTAACTGTGCTTGATTTTGTTTCAGGTGTGCATCCTCGCACTTGATGTATTTGACATGTATATGAGTTTGTTTATAGGTGTATAATAAACTTGTATAAATTGTAGCTGGCATCAGTCATTTCCTTTAGTACAGTAGCTATATGTTGTCTGTACCTTGGTGTTTGTGAATCTTAATTGAACCTTATCCCATAGGGTAGTTAGAGGTGGTTCGAGGCCATAGCAATTTAAACGTCCGAAGTGGCGAGGAAAGAATCAACCTCGGTTCTCAACCTCGGAGCCAATGGTCTCAACTTTCACATTTTGCACTATATTTCTATCTGAATCTATCATTTCAGTCTTTCTTCTTACTATTGTCTTGTCACTATATGTAGACAGTCTTTAGTCCTAAATCCATTTCGTGACAAAAATGATGAGGAAAACATGGAAAGAACTTGAGCGGATGGCACAGGACAAGAAGACTTGGCATGTGTTTGTTGAAGGCATATGCTCCTTGGGGAGCTAAAGGGCATTGATTGATCCATGTTTCTGTACACAACAATAATGAAAAGTATCAAGTTGGATGTCATATTTCTGAACTATTCAATAATCAAGAGTATCTCATTGAGTGTTCATGTTTCTATACTATACAAATACAATAATGAATATCTAGTTGTGTGTTAATATTTCTATACTATATAATAATGCAGTGTATCTAGTTGAGTGTTCGTTTTTGTCCTAAATAATAATGAAGTGTATCTAGTTGAGTGTTAATATTTCTGGACTATATAAGAATGAAATGTATCTAGTTGTGTGTTAATATTTCTGTACTATATAATATTGAAGTGTATCTAGTTGAGTGTTCATGTTTTTGTCCTATATAATAATGAAGTGTATCTAGTTGAGTGTTCATGTTTTTGTCCTATATAATAATGAAGTGTATCTAGTTGAGTGTTAATATTTTTGTCCTATATAATAATAAAGTGTATCTAGGTGTGTGTTCATGTTTCTGTACTTTATAATAATGAAGTGTATCTAGTTTTGTGTTCATGTTTTTGTCCTATATAATAATGAAGTGTATCTAGTTGAATGTTCATGTTTTTATCCTATGTAATAATGAAGAGTATCTAGTTGAGTGTTCATATTTCTGTGCCATTCCATAATGAAGAGTATATGGTTGTGTGTTCAAATTTCTGTGCTACACAATAATGAAGAGTATATGGTTGTGTGTTCATATTTCTGTACCATACAATAATGAACAGTATCTGGTTGAGTGTTCAAATTTCTGTGCCATTCAATAATGAAGAGTATCTGGTTGAGTGTTCAAATTTCTGTACCATCCCATAATGAAGAGTACCTGGTTAAAGTTTCTGTGCCATTCAATAATGAAGAGTATCTGGTTGAGTGTTCAAATTTCTGTGCCATTCAGTAATGAAGAGTATCTGGTTGAGTGTTCAAATTTCTGTACAATCCCATAATGAAGAGTACCTGGTTAAAGTTTCTGTGCCATACAATAATGAAAAGTATCCGGTTGAGTGTTCAAATTTCTGTGCCATACAATAATGAAAAGTATCTGGTTGAGTGTTCAAATTTCTGTGCCATACAATAATGAAGAATATCTGGTTGAGTGTTCAAATTTCTGTGCCATACAATAATGAAGAATATCTGGTTGTGTGCTAAAATCTCTGTGCCATACAATAATGAAGAATATCTGGTTGAATGTTCAAATTTCTGTGCCATACAATAATGAAGAATATCTGGTTGAGTGTTCAAATTTCTGTGCCATACAATAATGAAAAATATCTGGTTGAGTGTTCAAATTTCTGTGCCATACAATAATGAAGAATATCTGGTTGAGTGTTCAAATTTCTGTGCCATACAATAATGAAGAATATCTGGTTGAGTGTTCAAATTTCTGTGCCATACAATAATGAAGAATATCTGGTTGAGTGTTCAAATTTCTGTGCCATACAATAATGAAGAATATCTGGTTGTGTGCTAAAATCTCTGTGCCATACAATAATAAGAATATCTGGTTGAGTGTTCAAATTTCTGTGCCATACAATAATGAAGAATATCTGGTTGTGTGCTAAAATCTCTGTGCCATACAATAATGAAGAATATCTGGTTGAGTGTTCAAATTTCTGTGCCATATTAATGAAGAATATCTGGTTGAATGTTCAAATTTCTGTGCCATACAATAATGAAGAATATCTGGTTGAGTGTTCAAATTTCTGTGCCATACAATAATGAAGAATATCTGGTTGTGTGCTAAAATCTCTGTGTGTTCAAATTTCTGTGCCATACAATAATGAAGAATATCTGGTTGAGTGTTCAAATTTCTGTGCCATACAATAATGAAGAATATCTGGTTGAATGTTCAAATTTCTGTGCCATACAATAATGAAGAATATCTGGTTGAATGTTCAAATTTCTGTGCCATACAATAATGAAGAATATCTGGTTGAGTGTTCAAATTTCTGTGCCATACAATAATGAAAAGTATCTGGTTGAGTGTTCAAATTTCTGTGCCATACAATAATGAAGAATATCTGGTTGAGTGTTCAAATTTCTGTGCCATACAATAATGAAGAATATCTGGTTGAGTGTTCAAATTTCTGTGCCATACAATAATGAAGAATATCTGGTTGAGTGTTCAAATTTCTGTGCCATACAATAATGAAGAATATCTGGTTGAATGTTCAAATTTCTGTGCCATACAATAATGAAGAATATCTGGTTGAATGTTCAAATTTCTGTGCCATACAATAATGAAGAATATCTGGTTGTGTGTTCAAATTTCTGTGCCATACAATAATGAAGAATATCTGGTTGTGTGCTAAAATCTCTGTGCCATACAATAATGAAGAATATCTGGTTGTGTGCTAAAATCTCTGTGCCATACAATAATGAAGAATATCTGGTTGAGTGTTCAAATTTCTGTGCCATACAATAATGAAGAATATCTGGTTGTGTGCTAAAATCTCTGTGCCATACAATAATGAAGAATATCTGGTTGAGTGTTCAAATTTCTGTGCCATACAATAATGAAGAATATCTGGTTGAGTGTTCAAATTTCTGTGCCATACAATAATGAAGAATATCTGGTTGAATGTTCAAATTTCTGTGCCATACAATAATGAAGAATATCTGGTTGAGTGTTCAAATTTATGTGCCATACAATAATGAAGAATATCTGGTTGAGTGTTCAAATTTCAGCATTTTACATCAAGGAAGAGTTTTTAAAACACATGGCAACTCTCAAGAGTTTCTATACAGGGAACTAATTTGATCATTAATGAGTTTCTCATTAATGACTACACTTATAATAAATACGTAGATAATGAGAAACAGCAAATCAAGAGTTCACATTCAACAGTAATTTTTCTGACACTCAGCTGACCTTTGATAGGTTCACTAGAAGTTCCCCAAGAGACATTCTCATAAGCATGTTAATGGTGTTTGCAACTGAGGCATTGTCATCTACTGGTTTGATGGTCAACATGCTGTTAATTTAAAATGCAAACAATTGTCACAATGCAGTTAGGTGGAAGAGTAGATTATGTATGTTGAGGACTGCTGAAAACAAGTTAAACATTTAGCAAATAATGCATTGTCTTCTACCAAAGATGATAGGAAACACTATACAGAGCGATACAACAGGAGGCAATCTGATCATCAGAAGTGTCCCCCCCGTCAATCAAGTGTTCTGGCCCCTTAATCTCCTTTCCACTCTAGGGGGTGGGTCATGTCTCCCAAGTGTTAGCCTGCTGTTGTCTTGTGCAGAGAATTGAACCCACTCCACCTTGGTCATGTTGCTGTTAATTTAGCATATAAAAACAGTCACAATGCAGTTAGCTTGAAAGATATGTTTAGTATGCTGAGGATTGATGAAAACACGCTAAACATGCTGATGGTAAAGAAAAAGAACAGACACGCTGAGATTTCTAAAGAAAGGAGGTCAGCGCACTTAAAGGTTTGATATAAGAAAGATCAGTATAACAAGTTTTAATTCAAACATTTTCAGTATCAACATATTTCAATAGCTTGAGAGAATAAAGATGAGACAACACGAATTATTGTTTGCACATATGGCTAATGTTTAAGCACTGTTGTTTACTTGCTTAATGAACATAATTATGGCTTAATATGTTTGTATGTATGTATGTGTGCGTGTGTGTATGTATGTATGTGGTAACAGCCCTCATTACGCTGTATGAATTTATTTAAATTTACTTTATGCAAATTCGAATGATTCTCCTATAAGCCATGTTGTATTTTATTATATCATGTCAGTACATATCAATGTATTTTCTGGAGAATAAAGATATATGTATGTGTGTGTGTGTGTGTGAGTGTGTGTGTGTGAGTGTGTGTGCGTGCGTGTGTATGTGCATGCGTGCGTGCATGCACATGTGTGTGTGTGTGTGTGTGTGTGTATATTTATTTATTAATTATTCTTAAGTAGAACAAAGTATTATAGCTTTACAAACAAAATAATATATAATAAAGAATTGCAACTAATCAGCATATTTAAAAAAAATAACTGCATACAAACTTTCAACAGTACTACTTGAAGTAAACCAAGTAAAGACTTACTCGGAGAGTTTATCCAGATCCTCATCAGAGTAATCAGACGCAGAGTAGAAAGGCTCATCACCTTCATATGATGTGACGATAAAATGTAAGTAATTTACAGTGATCAAATTTTATCGGGATAAGCATCTGAATCTTAGGTCAAAATAGACAAAACTATGACAATTTGGGATTAGTCTATTTTCTGATAATATTAATAACAGGATATGTGAAGGCACTATGCTCTATTGAGACAAGACAAACAAAACCAAAGACAAAGGCAAACGAGAAGACCAGAACAAATAATTTGCAGAAAATAATGCAGAAAAAGTATGTGCACTACAGAAATTAGATTTTTCAACCATTATATAAAGGTTGAATACCAATTTCCTAAGGGAGCCAAGAGAGGCTATAAAGAAGATGGAAATTGTGTTTACTTAAGAGCGTGAAGGCAGGGGTCCTCTTTTGAATAACGCCCGTTAAATTCTAATACTTTTATTTATTTGCGTGAACTAAATTCAAAGATTATCTAATCTCCTGTAGTATAATGATTATGTAGATTAAATGAGCAGCATGCATTCAAAGTGACCTAATATAATCATCTAGTCACCCCCCCCCATCTAAACATGTCAAAACTAAACGCCATATTTTGACTGATGTGTATTCTGACTTTGAGCACTGCATTCTGTTATTCTTATTTTTCTTCTTCATCGTTCACTCTCAAATAACTACATCTATCTCTCTTATAAAGCTGGCAGTTTGTCTCAGGCTTCTCTCATCACCAATACACTTTCTCCCTCAAATGGGTAGGAGATGGCCATGTTGCCACCCTGATCATTCTCTTGTGCTTTTTGCTATGAAGAAATCCAGAAATTTTCAGAACATTGTTTTGTGTTACGAATTTTCTTGTATCTTGTTTGTTTGTTCATCAAACTACTTGAGATGTGGTGCAGAAACTTTCCAGAAATACAAAAAAGCCAATATCAATCAATACCCTTTCACTCCCCAAGGAGCATAGGCTTTCAACAAACACATGCCAAGTCCTCCAGTCATGTGGCATCAGCTCACGTTCTTTCCATGTCTTCCTCATCACTTTCACGTATGTCTCCAGTTCTCTTCACTATGTGTTTCGTCTACCTCTGCCTCTCTTTCCTGGGGGATTCCAGAACAAGGACTGCCTTATAATGCTATTAACAGGTTTCCTCAATGTGTCGTATTCATCACCAGTGTCTTCTTCTCATCTCTTGTTCCAATGGCACAGAATGGGAGTCCTAAATGAATAAAGGACAAACAGCTCATATTAAAACTACAAGGTCCTGGTCTGAGAACCCAAAATTGCCTGATCTCTATGATGTATAACTTTGTTCATATGGATGAGCAGATCAATCAAAACAGGATCACTTTGTCCTAACAAGTATGTCAGTCATCATGTGATGTATTTTCTCCAGACCGTTGTCTCCATTGCAGCTGCTCTGAACACATCATGATTCTGGGCAAGTCAACCTGCATCATCCAAAGACAAGTTCAGACTCTCTGTAATGTCCTGGACCCACCGTCATCTAGGTCGTCCCCTTCCCCTTTTTCCAGGGACCATGCTTTCCATTACTAATTTATCCAGACTGTTATGTCTTTTTATATGACCGAAAAATTTCAGCTTCCTTATTGCGATGGTATTTAGGAGCCAATTTTCCTCTACATTTAATGAGTGCAGTACTTCTCTGTTGGTCTTTTTTTTTTGTCCAGGGTATTCTCAACATCCTTCTGTAGCATTTCATTTTGAATGATGTAATCTTTTTTGCAACTGTTTTATTATGTTTCCATGTCTTGCAGCCATATGTTGCTACTGGGAATATACATGCTCTGATCAGTTGTAACTTTGTTTCTTTGCTTGTGTCTTGCCATAGGTAATAAGTATGTCATAAAGGGAAATTAAGAAGGATTGGGCATTGGGCTTGCAGCCTTAACTGTGTAAAATAAACTGTTAAGAAACCAGTACTTCAAGTGTACTCGTACATGAAATGTTCTGGCACAGGATTCCTGCATGAGGGCCAACTGCAGTAGTGGCTCCATGTTTTTAAATGGTAAAGACATTTGCTGAGGGAGACTGAGCACCTATGGGTTTGCCCGGAGTGCAATGACGTTGATTCTCATTAACATTAACAGTAGTCATATGCTGCTGTATGGAAATTGAAGTGTCAGAGACTTTACTATACTGGGTCTCAGCTTTATGAGGTGGGAATTACCAGTCTGCTTCCTCACTTTGCCTTTCCTAACTCAAGAGCATAGCCAGGAACCCATTTAATTGCTGATGACTTTGCCTTGAGTAGCAAGCACCCATGGTTCTTAAAGAGCAAAAATGAAAATAAAAATCATTTCCTACGACTTACCTTTTGTGTACATGAGAATGGGGACTTTGGACATTGATCGCCGTGTACTATCCCTTCTGTTAACCACTTGTCGGCCCAACATGGACCTTCTAACTGAGCGCAACATGTTGGCATCTGGTTCTAGCTGAGTTTCAGCTACATCCTATAACATAATAATTCCCCCTGATGTGTTATGCATGAAATTACTGTGAACCTATTGTTATAAGTGCAAATGTTCACAGATGAAGAAGGAAAGGGAGTTATTTTATAATTTGATACTTAGTTTGGAAATGGTCAATGTTTTTACCCTGGCACCATTTCTTGTGAAGTTTGTTCATTAGATCTTAGATAGTAAAGTACCCCTTATAGACGTTTGCTTGTGTAGTAACTAAAGAATTGTGCTTGTGAACTACATGTTAATGACCTCTGTTTGGGAAATTTACTCTGTAAAGCCTTTGTCTGAGAAATTCACTTTCTAAAACCTTTGTTTTGGAAATTTACTATGTAAAACCTTTGTTTGAGAAATTTACTCTGTAAAACAATTGTTTAGGAAATTTATTCTGTAAAACCTATGTTTGAGAAATTAACTCTGTAAAACCTTTGTCTGAGAAATTTACTATGTAAAGCCTTTGATTGGGAAATTTACTCTGTAAAACTTTTGTTTGAGAAATTAGCTCTGTAAAACCTTTGTTTGAGAAATTTACTCTGTAAACCTGTTGTTTGAGAAGTTTACTTTGTAAAACTTTTGTCTGAGAAGTTTACTCTGTAAAATCTTTGTTTGGGACATTTACTTTGTAAAACCTTTGTTTGAAAAATTTACTTTATTAAGACCTTTTGCATGTGAAGCACATCATCTGAATGATCCCTCAAAATTAACACTGAATCTGGGTCTTTTTTTTTTTTTTTTTGCACAAAAAAAAAAAAAAAGTATACAAACTTTAACAATTGGTCTCAACAGCATAAAAATTCCATTTATTTGTTTGCCTTTAACAGATCAGCCTGTTTCATTGTTTTACAGGCCATAAACAAAAAGTCTGATAGAAAATAAAACTAAAAAGCTATGCCTCTATTTGTAATAAAAATTATGTCTTGCTCTAAATAAAAAAGTTACAAAACTGAAGATTTCTCTCCATGTGCTCTACATTTATATTTTCTATTAAACAACCACAATTATATGCAACAATAACCAGGATTTGTTGAGAGTGTTCTGCAACTTGCTTAAGGAAGAATCTGGAGGCTGCTTGAAAACAAAGGTGTGTGGGTGAAAAGTGTCCTAAACTAAACTGAAAGGTAGAAAAAAAAAATCCACCTTCAGTAAAAGTCACATAAAGATAGCTCAAACATGCCAAGCATGGTGTGGTGAAAAGTCAAAAAGAAAGAAAGAAGACTTAAGCAAAAGGAAAATCTAGGCCACGAAGCATTTGATAGTGATATGGAAATTTAAAATTACTAATAGGTTTTTTTCTTGAACAAATCTGCATATAACACATACAATACAATCAAATATGTGCAGGTTGTGCAGGTTATATGCAGTTTATACATGCAAGTTTAATATCATCCTCATCAAGTACCATGTCTAGTGGCAAAGGAAATCATGTCTCTCCACAACTTCCTGTCTCCAGTACAATTTATCAATTCTGTTGTTGACCTCCCTCCATGCCACAATGTCAAAATGTCCAGTATTTGCTCTCTTTGTCTTCCTCTATCTCTTTTTCCTTCAATCTGACCTGTTGTTACGATATATTCCAGCTTTCCTCTTCTCACTACATGCCCAAAAATAGTGGATTGCTTCTTTCTAACTTGCGAAATATGTTTAGTTTGCACACTGGCCTCTTTCAGGACATCCGCAATACTCTTTTTAGCTGTCTATGGTATTTTTAAAATTCTTCTGTAAAACCACATCTCTGTGGCCTCTAGTGCTTTCCTTACTTGTTTACTAATTGTCCATGACTCACTACCATATGTCAGGATTGGTTCTATATAAAACTGAAGAACTCTCTTTCTTACTTCCCTTGACAAAGCATATTTGCATAAAATACTCTTCATTTGATAGAATGCTGTTTTTTCCTGACCTATTCTGCTCTTCACTTCTGAGATGCATATTCCATCCATTGTTATTAATGTGCCCAGGTATTTTAATCTATTGTTTAAAATATAACAATCACAAACATAAATATGTAAATAAAAGACTGAATTCAAGAACTGAACACATGCAAATTACACAGAACTTAAACACAAGTTTAAATGTTATATCACACTGAAGTTTACACTTTGATTTTATGTAATGTATGCAAAATTTTATTTCGTGATAACATGATAGCTATTTGTGAAGTGCTCAGAAAAGATATGGCAACCAGCTACTAAAGGTGGTGATCTACCAAAACCTCTAACAAGAACAACAAACACAGCAGCTGACACATCCGGAGATGTGAGATCCATTATCTATGTGGATAAAGCACATTCAACCAAGCTCTGTGTGGTGGACAAAGCCTTTTTTTCAAATTTCCAAGACAAAGCAGTGTCAAAGATATATACCCTCTAAAAGCTTCATTAAATTAATGATCTCACCAAAAACAAAGGCATCTCTTCCAAACTAGAAAACTGATATTTCTAAAACAAACAAAAAATCAAAGAAATAAATTTTAAAAAACATGGCATAAACAAACAAAACAACTCATACACCATTTGTAGTATACAATTAATATGTTATCATCATCATCAGCTGTCATCTTCATAATAAAAACTTTTTACAATTGTTTAATGTTTTAATAGTATCCCTAGCTTCATCTCCTACCTAGGACTAGTGATTAGATGTTATGGTAGGTCTAGTTTTGTTGCTTTTCAATCGGCCAGAATATGACTATGCCCACTCTTCAACTAAATCTAATGTGTCTAGCTTTTCTGCACCGATTCCGTCTTTTGACAACAAACTGTGACTACCAAACAATCATCATCAATGTCAGCAATGTTTCTAAGTAGTTCGACACAATTATTCGCGAATCGTCACCGTGATAATAACATCAAACTCGCACACGTGCTGCTTAACTACACTAAAATTAGTTGTTTAAATAGTAGCGGAAGTCATTCTACGAGTTTTAAAATATGAACTGCATTAAATGGACAATTTTTGGGGTTTATTCATGATAAACTAAAAACAACGCTCTTACCGTTGCGCGGGCACAGCGCTTTGCATTTTGCAATGCTGTGAGTGTTGGTCAGGAGTCAAAGAGTTAAAAAACTATCTTGTAATGCATCTAGGTTTTTAAGAATTCTCAGTGTATTCATTATGACCCTATTACATAGTTAATTATAACATGTTAGAAATATTTGCAATAGCCAAACTGTAATATCTTTGATGCCATTAGGAACTCATCAATACAGTACTTTGCTAATTCATGTAACATCTTTGTTTTTTCAATACTTGTTTAGACTAAATCCAACAGCTGAATCCTAAGAGCTATCCGTAAGAAAAAAAAATTGTGCCAATGATTCAGGATTTTAAACATTCCTCTTCCATCATCTCTTTAGTAATGGAAATGACCAGGGATAATCCAGCCTCTTTTAACTCTTTGACTCCAGACCAACGCTCTGAGCGTTGCAAAATTCAATGCGCCATGCCAAAGCAACGCACAGAGCGTTGTTTTTAGTTTATCATGAATAAACCCCAAACATTGTCCGTTTAATGCAATTCATATTTTTAAACTCGTAGAATGACTTCCGCTACTATTTAAACAACTAATTTGAGTGTAGTTAAGCAGCACATGTGCGTGTTTTGATGTTATTATCACAATGTGTGTGACGATTCGCTTGTTTGCGTTTTTCGTTGTTGTTGCTAGAGAAATATGTCACGCTTTATATTTACATTTTCTAAGTCTCTTAAGCGAATAGTTGTGTTAAACTACTTAGAAGCATTGCTGACATTGACAATGATTGTTTGGTAGTCACAGTTTGTTGTCAAAAGACGGAATCGGTGCAGAAAAGCTAGATACATTAGATTTAGTTGATGAGTGGGCATAGTTGTATTCTGGCCAATCAAAAAGCAACAAAACTAGACCTACGGTAACATCTAATCGCTAGTCCTAGGTAGAAGATGAAGATAGGGATACTATTAAAACATTAAACAAATTTAAAAAGAGTCTATATTCTTCTTTATTTGTTTGAAAATTACGTAATGCACGATTGCATAATTTATTTTTTTCTTATAAGGGACCACAGTAAAAAATGGTGTGAATAACACTAAATGTACTAATTGTGGTCATCACCAATGTTTTTTTACTTTGTAAATGGATTAACTTGATGTTTGAAGACTAAAAAGAAAGTTTTTTTGTCTACAACAGTAATTTGTCTTTGGTAAGATCGTATTCTACAGTTAACTTTTTAGTGTTTTTCAATTTTACATGCAAAATGTTTTAAGTATACTGAACATACTTGTGTTAATACTACCAAAGACATTATATATTTCAATTCTCCATCCATTTCCCTACAGTTTGGTATATAATAGGTACATGTTCACAGAAAAGATTAACATACAATTTACACTAAAAGACAGTACACTTCACCGTTTAGAATTCTTCAAAAAATAACTATGGCACAGGGTGGAAAATAATTATGGAGTCAAAGAGTTAAGCAAACTAAAAACATAGACTTGATATTTTAAGCAGCAATTATTTGACGTCTTATGCAGTTTTCTTGGACAGTCAAGAATGGTACTTTAGAAAGAAAAACAATTACCAAAAAAATAAATTATTATGACTTCTGTCCAAGTTTTCATGGTAAGGGGAATTACTGTCTTCATCTTCTTGGATCTTTACCAATTTATGATAAAGCAGTTAGTGGCCATCACGCCTAGTGGTGTCTTGTTGGGCCACACCAAACTGTCCCCATTTTGCTCGGTCGGTGGCCATCCTTCATGCCTTGCTCCAACTCTGGTTCATGCTTTGTATCTCAGCCTCCAATGTTCTCCACCAGGTTGTCTTTGTCTGCCTCTCTTTCACTGTCCCTCTGAGGTCCGTAGCATAGCAGTTCTGGTGATGGTGTAAAGGTCACTTCTGAGGACATGGCCAACCCAGTTCCAGCGTCTGCCTGCAATGATGGTGTGCATGCCTTTTTTGACTGTACTATGTAAGCAGTTCCTGGTTGGAGATGGTTTTCGGCCAAATAATTTGAAGAATTTTCTTTAGGCCAGTTGTGTGAAATGAGGATAATTTGGACATTTCCTTTTCTGTTACTCTCCAGCACTCCACACCATACAAAAAAGTACAGAAAGTACACAGCTCTTGTATAATCTTATTTTATTACTGTGAATGTGTCCAAAAAAGAATGTAAAAATCTAAGACTTCAGTTGCGAGGACATTCTGACAGGAAGCAATGAATGGATACTCACCACATGCATTGCCATCAGAGAAGCCCCTCCATGACCATCAACCATATCTTCTCCAATTGTTGCCATGCTAGAACTTGTTGGGATAGGAAAGTTCTGGAAAAATGTGGCCAAAAGGAGCATTCTTTTGTCTGAGATGTTTACTTCTAAAGATGGGACTTTGGCATCTAACTTGTGCCTGCAAGAGAAAACAAAGGTAACGATAGTTCCATAGCGAGCACTGCTGTAAGGGAGTGAAGTGTTAGAGACATCAATATACTAGGTCTAAGCTTTATAAGGTGGGGGGGGGGGGGTGATTGCTTCCCTTCTTTGCTCTCTTTGCCTTCCCTAACTCGAGCAGGGTCAGGTACCCAATTACAGCTGGGTTGATTGGAGCATGATGCTACCAGGTTTTGAGCCCTGCAACTTTACCTCTAGAAGAAAGTTCTCTAATCATTCTGCCACTCAACACTCCTGCAAGACATAGATATAAATAAACTTTGAGTTTCTACTTCTTTTTCTTCTTCTCCAGCTCTGTCCCTAAGGTTTTTACTACAAACCACCTTTTCAAATATTCAGGAACTGGTGTGGATCTACTGTCCTGATCATGCAGGGGTTTGCGGTAATGACAGAGCTGACAGACTACCCTCAAGAGCACTCATATTGGGGAAAATGGATATGGATAAGGGAGAGATACTGAGGACAATTAATGATCATCTATTAGAGAATAACACTGCAATAGATGAATCAACAAGGCTAAGATTGCAGGAATTTTGCATAAAATGTAAGGCTAGCAGGGAGGGATGTATGAGAGTATGCATCCGTTTGTGTATACAACCAGTGCGCAACAGAAACAGTTAGCATTCATGCCCTTCGACATATGCTGAGGGAGACTGAGCACTTATGAGTTTGCTCATAGTGCAATGATGTCAATTCTGTTCAAAAATAATAAAAACAATGACCTCTTCATTTCTGCCTTAGTCACTTCTCAGTTGAAGTTTTCATGATTTATTAGCTGCCTTTCTCACACATCTAATTTCACTATTGTTGAATGAATTTAAAAAAAAAAAACAAGAGAAATAAGCACAGACCTATGAAAAATCAATCACTGTTTTGCAGAAAAAAAATGCAGGGCACATAACAATGAGAAGATGCTACATGAACATAGACAGGTTCTCAATAACAGCTAAAATAGGATCAGATGTGAAGAAAAATTGCATTTTGAAAGTAGATACTGTGAATGTTAGTAGAATAAATGAAAACTACAATTAACACAACAAAAACATTGACCTGAAGCATTAAGATGCCATTACAGAAAGGGCTGATGACTTGATATACAGTATAACAAGTTAATGCTATCATCTATCATGTGGTTTATACACCGTGAGAGACAGTGACATCACACTAGTAGCAAAACAATATGTTTATTCATAGAATCGTGCCCAATTAAAGTCAATTGTCATCAAACAAACACAATTAGACACTTTCTAGTGGACTGCAAAAAATATGACCAGCAGAGGCAAAGCATTAACACATTAACTACCGCAAGCCGATGGGACCGGCTTTTGAAATCCTATCATTTGGACCGCAAGCCGCTCAGAGCGTCAATCTAATTTTAGTAATAAAACGAATGAAAAATGTACTGAAACACTTTCTGATCTGGTTCGAGATTTTAAGTTGCCACCGGAAAACAATTCCCAAAGCATGGTTGTTGTAGAACACTGGAAAATTGATATTATGTTCATATTTTTCATCGTTTTGGGTTAGTTACCAAATCGTGTAAAACTGTTTGCCGTGGCAACTAGTGATAGGACCACAAAAAATGCGTGTACATCTCGTCTAACAGCTGAATAGGCTAGAAACTTGTTTCAACAATTGACTGATAGATCTAGCAACAAGGACAAGAGTGAAAACGGTGTGCACATTGTTTGAAATAGTGATTTTGATAGAGATGGGGCGCACGAAGTTATAATTATGAAAATATTGCAAGTCCTCGGCCATCGGACAGCCATCAAATAGCAACAACCAATATTAGAGTTACAAATGGTGCTTATTGTAATAGTACATTCATTTAACTTTAAAATGATGTATAATTCATAAACATATGTAAACAATTACAAAAACTACAGCTTACTTTGTGCAAACAGCTACTGGATGAAAATGGGGAAACATTTTTATTCGGCCACAGTGTGTTTTTCAATTCGGTAGTTAATGTGTTAAGACATACTGTAGAAACCACTAGGTAGAAATGAGTGTAGAAAATCTCATAGGCACTAAGACCCCATCAGAAGTACAAAAGCTAACAAAACACTATATTACAAAAACGAAAGCTAAAATATAAAAAACAAAAATAAATAAATAAAGATGCGAGCCAGTCTACAGTGGTGGAAGATTCTCCCCCAGATAAATAAGGATTGACTATGATGATAGGAAACTCTTTACAGAGCGATACAACAGGAAGCAATCTGATCATCAGAAGAAGTCCCCCCCATCCGACAAGTGTTTCGGCCCTAAATACTCAATCAGGATTGACTAAATAATCCTCCAATGAAGATTAAATGCATAACAGTTTAGACAATATCATTTTTTAATAATAAAACCATACTGAACTATAACTACAAAAGGAAAAATTCCTACTAGAGATAATTTAGTATTAAGCATAAAATAAACACACACACACAAAATTTCAATAAATGAAACACGTCCTGATATAACCAACAGCTCCATGTAAATGGTAGATGGTTGAAAGGGGCGTGCCACAAAAATAAGTGGCAAACACCTTAATTTTAAAAAAAAAAAATTGTCATCAACATCATTTTCATTCTTCATGGAGCATACAGCAATGACTCCAGCAGAAAGTTTGCACCAAAGCATTTGTGTCCTCTTGGAGTGATGAACTCTGAATCAACCTGTTCTACATGATGAGGTAGCCAGCCCCATACACAACCTTATTTAACTGCCAATTTTGACTTGCCTAAAGGTGAGGTAGACCTGTATCCTTTCTTTGTCTCCTCAAAGAACTGTGGGATCTACACAAGACAAAGCCAAATGTGGACATGGAATACAGTACACATGCATAAACTTACAACTACAGAGAAGTACTACAACAGAAGAGTGATACATAATGCAGCCAGTGACATAGTGAGAAATACAGTAGACATTCAAAAATCCGGCAACCTCCGGACCTGAGGAGTGCCGGATTTTTGAAAATGCCGGATTTTTTATGGTTATATATTCTGTATATATTTAACAGAAAATGACTACCTGTACACTTTATCTGCGATCGACAATGCACGATGTTTACGTTTTACACCACTTCTTTTATTTGCTGAATCCATAATGGGGCTAAACAGCAGCAAATAAATGATAAAATGAGAAGGAATGAGCAGGAATGGCTGTTAACACGTGCAAGCAAGACCCAACAGCTGCATCAAAACATAAACTGCTCCAGAAAACAGTGGCGCACCAACGCGGTAAATTTAAAAATGCGCTCCGAAATCCATGCCGGAAATCTGAAGGAACCGGATTATCGATGGCCGGATTTTTGAATGTCAACTGTACAATACCAGAGGCTAGAACTGAATACACAGCACAGTGTGAAATGTTATAATATAAGCTAAAAGTAAATATATAGCCCTGGCAGTGATATAGTGAGAAATAATATACCAGAAGCTACAACTGAATACACAGCACAGTGCAAAATGTTATAATATAAACTAGAACTAAATATATAACCCAGACAGTGATACAGTAAGTATTATAATAGAAGCAAACTAAAAAAACAGCACAGTGTGAAATGTTTTAATATAAGGGAGAACTAAATGGATAGCTCAGACAGTGAGTGACACAGTGATAAGTATTATAATAGAAGTTAAACTGAAAACACAGCACACAGCAAAATGTAGTATAATCTAATACTAAATAGGCAGCCCAGGCAGTGACACAGTGAGAAGTATTATAATAAGCTAGAACTAAATACATAGCAAAGGCAATAACATAGTGCAGGATGCTTTAATATAACTAGAACGGGAATACATAGTAAAGGCAGTGACACAGTGATTGAATCTAGAACAAAATGCATAACCCAGGGTGTGACGCAGTGAGAAATACTATAAATGAAGCCAGAAATGCTTTACGCCGTGCTTGAAATCAACAGATGAACAGAAAATAGAATGGCATGGAAACAAAGGTTTGAGTGCAAACATGTCACCAGGTATAATATACCATAAAATGACAGGATGTAGGATTCATGAAGATTAAAGACAACTAAACTGATGGAGTAGATGAGGTATGATGTAGCAGAACAACCAGAATACAAGGTTCTACTACCACAGTAATCTGAACTTGGTACCTAACAGTAATAGAAGAAAAAAGAGAATAAGATTATATTTGGGGGCTTGAAAAGCAGATATACTTCTTGCTTCAGTTCTTAATTCTTCAAGTGCGGATGTTGAATATTTGTTGACAGTCCATACAAATATCTCTGTATTCTGTGATCAGAATATCTGTATTATAATTTGGAAACTGCTGCTTCTGGTCTCTGATGAGATCTTCTTGGCATTTAAAGATGTTTTTAATGGGATACATTCAAGAACTGGTTAGCAGTAATTCCCAAATAAATTTCAATTAAAAAAATCTAACAATAAAAAAGTAGACAACTCAACGACATATTTTATCTCCTATAAATAAGACATTCAATATAAAATCTGATGTCTGGTTACTATTTCTTCGAAGTCACATATCACAATATCTCATGAACTAAAAAAATGAAGAAAAAAAACCTTCTGATTTTTTTCTTGAAGATTTTAACATTCTGTGCATCTAAATCAATCTAAATTCAGACCTTCTGTTTCAGTAATAATAATAATAGCCCCTTCAGTCATAACTGACTATGGGAATGCGCCCCTGAGGTGGCAGCCCTCAGCTGCTTATTTTCCTGGTGCTCCTTTCGACGTTTTCTCCTCACCTCTGCTTCTTGTGTGAGCCTCTCTTCGCCCAATCTGAGGTGGCGCCGTAAATAGCATCGCCACTTAGTGCGATCGGCAGCTTCATCCTCCCATGTTGCTGGATCCATGTCCAGTGCCCTCATA
This sequence comes from Oreohelix idahoensis, assembly GCA_024509875.1. Classification (NCBI taxonomy): domain Eukaryota; kingdom Metazoa; phylum Mollusca; class Gastropoda; order Stylommatophora; family Oreohelicidae; genus Oreohelix; species Oreohelix idahoensis. Next base: position 194,596 of record JAMPIV010001142.1, read on the forward strand.
TCTCTCTTGCACACATCTTTGAACCTCAGCTGTGGTCGCCCAACTGTTCTCTTGCCATCTGCTAATTGTCCATAGAAGATATCTTTTGGGATGCGACCATCTTCCATGCGACGAACATGGCCAAGCCAGCGAAGTCTGCGCTGTCTAAGAAGCGTATACATACTTTGAAGGCCAGCACGTGACAACACCTCGACATTAGTCACTTTATCTTTCCACGAGATGCCGAGGATGCGGCGTAGACACCGCAAATGGAAGGTATTGAGCCTTCTTTCTTGCTTAGCATAGGTCGTCCAGGTCTCGCTGCCATATAGGAGTGTGCTGGTGACGCAGGCATTATATACCACAGCTTTGGTCTTCATTGTGAGTTTAGAGTTTCCCCAAACACGCGATGTGAGGCAGGCAAAGGTAGCTGCAGCTTTGCCAATGCGGCTGTCGATTTCTGTATCCAGTGAGAGTTTGTCATTGATGGTAGACCCTAGGTATGTGAAGTGGTGCACCACTGCCAATTCATAGTTATCGATAGTGATAACTGGTGCAGCACCCACATCCTGACTCAGCACATTTGTTTTCTTTAGACTTATTGTGAGGCCAAAGTCCTTGCATGCTTTAGTGAAGCGATTCATCAAGCTCTGAAGCTCCTGTTGGCTTTGAGTGACGACTGCAGCATCATCAGCGAACAACAAGTCTCTTATAGTGACCCTTCTGATTTTTGTTTTTGCCTTCAGCCGTGAAAGATTAAACAGACGGCCATCTGACCTAGTGTGAAGGCATATTCCTTCAGTTGCATCTCTGAATGCATGTTTCAAGAGTAAGGCAAAGAAGATTCTGAAGAGGGTCGGAGCCAGAACACAGCCTTTGTTTCAGTAAATAACTAAAGATCTAAGGACAAAGATATAGAGCAACGGTCATCCCTAACATGACATTTATTGTAGTCTAATTTTCGTAATAAAAGGGCTGAAATACTAAATTGATGGAGGACGCCTTCTGAAGATCACATTGCTGCCTGTTGTAGAGTTCTGAATAGTTTCATACTATTAGCTTGAATTTATAACAGAGCAGCTATCATGGTTTATAATTATCTGGATAATATTAAAATGTAATGCATGTTTCACTGTTTAAGTTTTTTTATTTTTATTTTTAATAAAAGAGTCTCAGAATTAGTATTTTGAACATAATCTTACATCGTTCAAGATTTGCTAGAAAACAGATAAGATGCAAATTAGCTTGAATTAGTGGTGATGCTTCACAATTGTCAATCAAGTTTTTACTAAACATATTCAGTAGTTGAGTTCAAGAGATTTTTCCCATTATTCTTCTATCCCAGTTCAGATGACGAGTATGTTATCCTACCTTGGCAACTGAGTAAAGTCTGGTTTGACAGCATTGAAGAAGGTGATAAGAAGCTGGACACTTGGAAGTATGTGGTACTCTGAGTTTTGCTGGATTTGAGCAGTGTGCCAGTCATCCGCTGTAAACAGGCATATTAAAATTAAATTCACTGTTAATAAAGCAAAAATGCATCATCAACATCACCATATAACCTGTCTAGTGATGGGACAATTTAGTCTCTCTACAACTGTATGTCCTCTGAGTTTTCTAGAACACCGGACAACTGCTGTTATCTCTGCAACATTTCATGTCATTTCAATCCTCGATCTCAGTCTAAGGATATAGAATTAGCCCTCAGTTATCATTAATGTCCCATCATTTTCTAAAATTTCCATTCTAATAATGTGACCAATGAACTTGTGCCTACTTTCTTATTTACTTTTGACAACAGTGCTCATGAAATAAGCAAAGATTATGGTCCACTATTAACCGAACAAGCCCTGTGTAGTAATTATATTACACAGAACTCAAATTTATTTGAATAATATAAAACACTGACAATGTGGATTCAATTAATATACTGTATTTAAAGTATTAACCTGCTTTAAAACGTTTTGAGTTCAAAGAATTATTTTCACTGTCTACAGCTAGCTGTATGAAAATGTGCTGGAAATTAATCATAACAGTGCTTCTAACAATCTGCCTATGATGATTTTCCCTTCTAAATAGTAGGTATGTCTCACACCCTAAGTTAAGAAGCACTGTTTAGACTAGTCTTTTCAAACAGTCTTAACTTGTCATGATATTAACTCTCACTGTGCAAAATTTTTCACCAATATGACAGTCACAGAGCAATCTTTGCTGTCAGTAAGAAATCACATTATTTCAAAGTAGTGACATAAATCTGACTGTATTATGATGTGTAAAATGTTATGGGAAAAAAACATTATAACAGTTCATAAAGTGAGGAGCAGGAAATTTTAAAACTGTATTTTCTTAAGAAATAGTGCTTTTCCTATGAAACAATTGTCAGTCCCCATTTTAAGCGAGTGTATTTAGACTCTGAAATTTGTTTTCTTTTAATAAATTGTGCTTTTCATTGAAGAAAAAAAAAACTAATTTTTCAAAACCTTGTTTTCATTGCAAATTTTCTTATAACTTGCTTATTTATTCATCACGCAACATGAGAATTGGCATAGATAAGATAAACATAGGATCTACTCAAGTTATCAAAAATATAATCTGACAAAAGTTTTAACACTATAATGGTAAGTTTTCAATTCAATGTTGGGGTTCATAACTAAAAAAAAAAAAAAAAAAAAAAAAAAAAAAAGGCCTTAGTGAACTGAAATAGAGGATGACATCCAATATGGCCACTATCTCCCTGGCAACCAATAACATTATACCATCAAAGGCTTTGCTATACATAACTATTACTGTTTTAAGTTAATCTTGTGCATTTTAATTAAAATACTGCAAATTATGTATAAAAACACCAATTCTCTGTAGCTCCCCCCTTCACAAAAACAGTGACTTCTAATTTTGTCAGTTAATCTCACCTGAATCAGCTAATAATACTTTCACATCACTAATCTTGACACTGAACTGGTCATACAGTCTGGACTCAATTTCAGACATAGTAGCATCCTGAATGAAGACAGAAGACATGAATCAAAGATAATAATTAAAAAAAAAAAACAGGCATAAAACTCTCTAAGAAAAAAAAAAAGAGAAAATTTCACCTTTTAAAAACATATAACCCACACATTGTTCTCAGGAAGAAATTCAGCAAGGCATAAGATAATAGAAAAACTCTATACAGAGTGTTAAAACATAGGCAATCTGATCATCAGAAGTGATTTACCATCAGACGAGTTGTGGCTCTTTTATCTCCTTTACACTCTAAAGAGAGTGGGTCTCCCTGGGTCATAACTCCAATCTGTCAACCTCCTATTGAATGTTCAGCCTGTGCTGGGAATTGAACCCACTCTAATTACCTGCGCTTCATTCCCATAAAACCAATAAAAACTCCTCACGCTTGTTAAACAGCATTAAATCTTCAGATGTGGCTGAGAGGTTTCTAAACTGTGTCATAACTCGCCTTTGCTATTCAAGCATGCATTTTCTTTCTTCTTTTTCTTCTTCCGTCCTTAGCCAAAGACCGACCAAGCAGTCAGAGGCCATCACGCCTTGTGGCGTCTTAAGGGCAACAGCAGATTGATTTTCTCTGTTGTAGTTTCCCATCACGCCTAGCGGCGTCTTTAGGGCAACAACAAATAGATCCATCTGCCGTTGTTTCCGTAATCGGTGTGACAAGCCAACGGGTGATCAGCCCATTGGGCCATTTTCTTTCATTTACTTTAAACAGTAATGATATTATACCGTCACATCTAAAATTCTTGTGGTAACAGAGTCTAGCTGTGCAAAGTTTGGCAGTCATGATCAACTTTACACCGGAAATATCTACCGATATCAGAGCATTTAAGAAGGATAAATTCAAACGAAAAATAATTAACTCTTTCATTCCAGAGTTATTTTGCACGCTGTGCCAGACTTTTTTGTGGGCAGAATTTTATAGAGTGAAGTGTTCATCTTTCAGTCTAAATTTTTTTTGTGAATTTTCCCTTGTACATGTACTTATTATATACCAAACTGTAGGGAAATCGATAGAGAATTGTAATATATAATGTCTTTGGTAGTATTAACACAAGTATGTTCGGTATACTTAAAACATTTTGCATGTAAAATTGAAAAATGCTAAAAAGTTGACTGTAGAATACGATCTTACCAAAGACAAATTACTGTTGTAGACAATAAAACTTTCTTTTTAGTCTTCAAACGTCAAGTTAATCCATATACAAAGTAAAAAAACATGCTTATGGCCACAATTAGTGCATTTAATGTTATTCACACCAGTTTTTCTGTGGTCCTGTGTAAGAAAAAAATAAATTATGTAATCGTGCATTACGTAATTTTCAAACAAATAAAGAAGAATAACGTCATATAAAAACTTTTTTACTCTTGTTTAATGTTTTAATAGTATCCCTAGCTTCATCTTCTACCAAGAACTAGTGATTAGATGTTACGGTAGGTCTAGTTTTGTTGCTTTTTGATAGGCCAGAATATGACTAGGCCCACTCATCAACTAAATCTAGTATGTCTAGCTTTTCTGCACAGATTCCGTATTTTGACAACAAACTGTGACTACCAAACAATCATCATCAATGTCAGCAATGTTTCAAAGTAGTTTGACACAGTTATTTGCTTAGGAGACTTGGAACACAAAGATGATAACATGGTTGAAAGCCACTGCTTTGTAATTCAACATTCAATACAATTTCAAAATTCAGAGTTATTCTGAAAGTATTAAGATATAATGATATTATCTCTAATTTACTTCAACTGACAAAATTGCAAATTTAAAAAAATGAACATTACAACATATGGTATTCAAATGTGAGATGTGTAAAGTAGCAATGGCCCTGAGCAGTTCCCATGGGTCTCTGAGGAGACAAAGAAAGAATAGGAAAGAGGAGACAACTAAAGAATAGGAGAGAGAAGACAAATAAAGAATAGGACAGAGGAGACAAATAAAGAATAGGAAAGAGGAGACAACTAAATAATAGGACAGAGGAGACAACTAAATAATAGGACAGAGGAGACAACTAAATAATAGGACAGAGGAGACAACTAAATAATAGGACAGAGGAGACAACTAAATAATAGGACAGAGGAGACAACTAAATAATAGGACAGAGGAGACAACTAAATAATAGGACAGAGGAGACAACTAAATAATAGGACAGAGGAGACAACTAAATAATAGGACAGAGGAGACAACTAAATAATAGGACAGAGGAGACAACTAAAGAATAGGAAAGATGAGACAACTAAATAATAGGACAGAGGAGACAACTAAATAATAGGACAGAGGAGACAACTAAAGAATAGGACAGAGGAGACAACTAAAGAATAGGAAAGATGAGACAACTAAAGAATAGGACAGAGGAGACAACTAAATAATAGGACAGAGGAGACAACTAAATAATAGGACAGAGGAGACAACTAAATAATAGGACAGAGGAGACAACTAAATAATAGGACAGAGGAGACAACTAAAGAATAGGACAGAGGAGACAACTAAAGAATAGGACAGAGGAGACAACTAAAGAATAGGACAGAGGAGACAACTAAAGAATAGGACAGAGGAGACAACTAAATAATAGGACAGAGGAGACAACTAAAGAATAGGACAGAGGAGACAACTAAAGAATAGGACAGAGGAGACAAATAAAGAATAGGACAGAGGAGACAAATAAAGAATAGGACAGAGGAGACAAATAAAGAATAGGACAGAGGAGACAAATAAAGAATAGGACAGAGGAGACAACTAAAATAGAGAGAGGAAGACAAAGAAAGAACTAAAGAATAGGACAGAGAAGACAAATAAAGAATAGGAGAGAGAAGACAAAGAAAGAATAGGAGAGAGAAGACAAATAAAGAATAGGACAGAGAAGACAAATAAAGAATAGGACAGAGAAGACAAAGAAAGAATAGGAGAGAGAAGACAAAGAAAGAATAGGACAGAGAAGACAAAGAAAGAATAGGAGAGAGAAGACAAATAAAGAATAGGAGAGAGAAGACAAATAAAGAATAGGACAGAGAAGACAAATAAAGAATAGGAGAGAGAAGACAAATAAAGAATAGGACAGAGGAGACAAATAAAGAATAGGACAGAGGAGACAACTAAAGAATAGGACAGAGGAGACAAATAAAGAATAGGACAGAGGAGACAACTAAAGAATAGGACAGAGGAGACAAATAAAGAATAGGAGAGAGAAGACAAATAAAGAATAGGACAGAGAAGACAAATAAAGAATAGGACAGAGGAGACAAATAAAGAATAGGACAGAGGAGACAAATAAAGAATAGGACAGAGGAGACAAATAAAGAATAGGACAGAGGAGACAAATAAAGAATAGGACAGAGGAGACAAAGAAAGAATAGGAGAGAGAAGACAAATAAAGAATAGGAGAGAGAAGACAAATAAAGAATAGGACAGAGGAGACAAAGAAAGAATAGGACAGAGGAGACAACTAAAGAATAGGAGAGAGAAGACAAATAAAGAATAGGACAGAGAAGACAAATAAAGAATAGGAGAGAGAAGACAAATAAAGAATAGGAGAGAGAAGACAAATAAAGAATAGGACAGAGGAGACAACTAAAGAATAGGACAGAGAAGACAAATAAAGAATAGGACAGAGGAGACAACTAAAGAATAGGAGAGAGAAGACAAATAAAGAATAGGACAGAGGAGACAACTAAAGAATAGGACAGAGGAGACAAATAAAGAATAGGACAGAGGAGACAACTAAAGAATAGGAGAGAGAAGACAAATAAAGAATAGGACAGAGAAGACAAAGAAAGAATAGGAGAGAGAAGACAAATAAAGAATAGGACAGAGGAGACAAATAAAGAATAGGACAGAGGAGACAACTAAAGAATAGGACAGAGGAGACAAATAAAGAATAGGACAGAGGAGACAAATAAAGAATAGGACAGAGGAGACAACTAAAGAATAGGACAGAGGAGACAAATAAAGAATAGGACAGAGGAGACAACTAAAGAATAGGACAGAGGAGACAACTAAAGAATAGGACAGAGGAGACAAATAAAGAATAGGACAGAGGAGACAAATAAAGAATAGGACAGAGGAGACAAATAAAGAATAGGAAAGATGAGACAACTAAAGAATAGGAGAGAGAAGACAAATAAAGAATAGGACAGAGAAGACAAATAAAGAATAGGACAGAGGAGACAACTAAAGAATAGGACAGAGGAGACAAATAAAGAATAGGACAGAGGAGACAACTAAAGAATAGGACAGAGGAGACAAATAAAGAATAGGACAGAGGAGACAACTAAAGAATAGGACAGAGGAGACAACTAAAGAATAGGACAGAGGAGACAAATAAAGAATAGGACAGAGGAGACAACTAAAGAATAGGACAGAGGAGACAAATAAAGAATAGGACAGAGGAGACAAATAAAGAATAGGACAGAGGAGACAAATAAAGAATAGGACAGAGGAGACAAATAAAGAATAGGAAAGAGGAGACAAATAAAGAATACAAATGAGGAAACAAATAAAGAATAAAAAAGAGACAAATAAAGAATAGGAAAGATGAGACAACTAAATAATAGGACAGAGGAGACAACTAAATAATAGGACAGAGGAGACAAATAAAGAATAGGACAGAGGAGACAAATAAAGAATAGGACAGAGGAGACAAATAAAGAATAGGACAGAGGAGACAAATAAAGAATAGGACAGAGGAGACAACTAAAGAATAGGACAGAGGAGACAAATAAAGAACAGAACAGAGGAGACAAATAAAGAATAGTACAGAGGAGTCAAATAAAGAATAGGACAGAGGAGACAAATAAAGAATAGGAAAGAGGAGACAAATAAAGAATACAAATGAGGAAACAAATAAAGAATAAAAAAGAGACGAATAAAGAATAAAAAAGAGGAGATGAATAAAGAATAGGAAAGAGGAGACAACTAAATATAGGAAAGAGGAGTCAAATAAAGAATAGGACAGAGGAGACAAATAAAGAATAGGACAGAGGAGACAAATAAAGAATAGGACAGAGGAGACAAATAAAGAATAGGACAGAGGAGTCAAATAAAGAACAGGACAGAGGAGACAAATAAAAAATAGGACTGAGGAGACAAATAAAGAATAGGACAGAGGAGACAAATAAAGAATAGGACAGAGGAGACAAATAAAGAATAGGAAAGAGGAGACAAATAAAGAATACAAATGAGGAAACAAATAAAGAATAAAAAAGAGACGAATAAAGAATAAAAAAGAGGAGATGAATAAAGAATAGGAAAGAGGAGACAAATAAAGAATAGGAATGAGGAGACTAATAAAGGATAGGAAAGAGGAGACAAATAAAGAATAGGAATGAGGAGACAAATAAAGGATAGGAAAGAGGAGACAAATAAAGAATAGGGCCAAGGAGACAACTAAAGACTAGGAAAGAGGAGACAACTAAAGAATAGGAAAGAGGAGACAACTAAAGAATAGGAAAGAGGAGACAACTAAAGAATAGGAAAGAGGAGACAAATAAAGAATAGGAAAGAGGAGACAAATAAAGAATAGGAAAGAGGAGACAAATAAAGAATAGGAAAGAGGAGACAAATAAAGAACAGGACTGAGGAGATAAATAAAGAATTTGAATGAGGAGACAAATAAAGAATAGGAAAAAGGAGACAAATAAAGAACAGGGCTGAGGAGACAAATAAAGAATAGGACATAGGAGACAAATAAAGAATAGGATAGAGGAGATAAATAAAGAATAGGACAGAGGAGACAAATAAAGAATAGGACAGAGGAGACAAATAAAGGATGGGACATAAGAGACAAATAAAGAATAGGACCGAGGAGACAAATAAAGAATAGGACATAGGAGACAAATAAAGAATAGGACCGAGGAGACAAATAAAGAATAGGACATAAGAGACAAATAAAGAATAGGACCGAGGAGACAAATAAAGAATAGGACATAGGAGACAAATAAAGAATAGGACACAGAAGACAAATAAAGAATAGGACATAGGAGACAAATAAAGAATAGGACATAGGAGACAAATAAAGAATAGGACTGAGAAGATAAATAAAGAATAGGAACAAGGAGACAAATAAAGAACAGGACTGAGGAGATAAATAAAGATTAGAAATGAGATAAATAAAGAAAAAGACTAATGCTCCATTAAACATGTCATATGAAAGAACTAATATGAGGTTGTGTATGAGGCTGGGAACCTCATCATGTGAAACAAATTGCTACAGAAACCACTTCTGCAGGAGCATATAAACATTTTGATAAAGGCTACCTGCAAGGGAACCAGCTGCAGTGGTGTCTCCATGCTTTGTAGGGAGCAAACAGGGGAACAATGATGATGACAGTGAAAATGATATCAAATATGACAATATAGAATTATATTCCAGACTTGCCTCTAGGGACACATCTTTTTGTTGCAGCTCACTCTCAATTCTCAGTGTACCCAAGTCAATGATAAGCACATTACCTCCCCTGAAATTTCAAAATGGTGACCATAATGTTAGTTTAAGGCTTTATTCCTGTTAAAAAAAAAAATGAAGCCATAGAGATAATGTTACTGATTTATACATTTACCTTATGGGTACCACATCAAGTTAGCTATTTAAATAACTGACTTGACAGTGTGTATTCAGATACTACACTAAGTCAGCTTTTGTAGAAAGATTATATATTTAAACAATTCTTAACATTATTTTTGTTAACTAAAACTTACAAAGATCTAACAAAAAAATATTCTTTTAAAGATTATACATTCCACTCGGAATAACACCTAGAATCTTCTTTATTATTCAATGCCTTCCCTGCATACTGTTTACATCTGAGACCAGTTACAGCCTGCATGGGAATAGCCTTCAAATGTTTGTTCCCATTAATAAGAGACAAATTCAACAGTGTTTGAACGTCTGGACTGTATTTGACAGATGGGCTAGTGGCTTAATTATATTTCTTCAAAAGAATGGAAAGATTCTGGGCCTCACTTGGGTCAAGTTATGATATATAAATCTCTTCTTTGTTTTTTTCCCTATGATTTTAATTTATTGATTATCTTTATTTAGTTTTACCACTGCGCAAAATTTATTGAAGTTACTACCTGGACTACTAGGGGATAATGACAAATAAAAAAGTCAATTTTTTTTTGCATGAACAAACCTGTGCAAGGTTCCAAATTCAGGAATGACAATGTATGGAGACCTCATGTTAAGGGCGATTTGTATTGTCTGAAAGTAACAGATAAGCGTATTTAAAATTATCCAGGACAGGAAATATACAGTCCTATCTTAATGGCTTAAATAGACAGGTACATTGTTATAGTGGACATGCTTAAAGCTATTCAGAATAAAAACTGGGTCGTGTTCTAACGTCTTTGTTACTGTTTATGTTGTAAGGTACAGACTGTCCTTTACTTATGACTGGATACCACTCCGATGACCACGTCATAAGTCAAAAATCACTACATACAATATGAACCTGAAGAATATTTTAATTGTTAACATGCCTGAATACTAAAAATACATAGGTCTACTTTGTAATATTTTGAAAGCAAATTTTGCTTTTTGTTTATTATGAAATAAAACAATGTACAAATAGAATTACTGTACTTTGCAGTACTTAACTGTAATAAATACATGTAGTGAATAAATACAATTTACGACAAGAACATTGGGAAAAAATAATAATCAAAAAATAATGTAACAGGATTAATGGGATGGCCGTCATAAGTACGAGTAGTCGCAAGTCACATAAATCATCAGCTGAGGACAACTTGTATTATAGAACGTTGATTACAATGGACAACAGCCAAAATGTATCCGAGACAAAAGTAGCTATTTTTAACTAATTTGGACATGCTGATCACGAATATGAACTTAAAAATCGCGAATTAGCTCTATTTTCAAGATCCGGGGGGGGAGGGGGGGGGGGGGGGGGGGTTCAGTAGGCTGGTGCAGACGTGTCGTTCAAGATGCCTCGTGAATGTGTTAACAGTGCGTGCTATATCTGCGGACAAATAACTTTGCTATCACAAAGGCGACCCATTACACCAATGATAAAGAAAGTTTACAGCCTTTATTTTGGTTGTGAGATCGGTGACCAGGACCGGTATTGGGCCCCACACATGTTGTCAATCCTGTGCAACGAATCTGCGCTGCTGATTGAACCGAAAAGGACGATCGATGCATTTTGCAGTTCCAATGGTGTGGAGGGAACCGACAAACCATCTTAATGATTGTTACTTTTGCATGACTCCTCCAATTGGACATGGTATTTCTAAGAAGAAAAAGCGGCCTGTGACCTATCCGAATATTCCCTCTGCTATGCGGCCAGTGCCTCACGAGGAAGGACTTCCTGTTCCGGACCCACCAGAATCTTATACTCTGGATGATGATGAAGATAATAAGGCCAGTGGACATCCGTCACCTGTGAAAGCATCTACATCAAGAGATCCTGATTTCTTGCCTATTGAAAGGTCTGCACAGCCACATAAAATTACCCAGAGTGAATTGAATGATCTAGTAAGAGATCTGGAATTGCCAAAAAATAAAGCAGAGCTGTTGGGGTCCAGACTGCAGCAATGGAATCTTCTAGAAGAGAATGTGGCATGTGTCTGTGTTTCGTGCTCGGCAAAAAGATCTGCTTCCATATTTCAAAATGACAGATAACCTCATTGCTTGCGTTGATATAGTGGGTCTGATGGCAGCACTACACATCAACTACAAAGATGACGATTGGAGGCTGTTCATTGATTCATCCAAGTTGAGCTTAAAAGCTGTGCTGCTCCATAATGGTAAAGTTTTACCATCTGTTCCACTCAGGTATGCAGTCCACATGAAAGAAACGTACAACATGAAACAACTGTTACACACCATCAACTATGACAAGTATAAGTGGCAGATTTGGGGTGACCTGAAGGTCATTGCCATCTTGATGGGGCTACAGCAGAGTTAAACAAAGTTTTGCTGTTTCCTCTGTCTGTGGGACAGCCGTGCCAGGACTTCCCACTACAAGAAAAAGGATTGACCCCAACGACAATCACTTGAACCGGGGAAAAAGAATGTACTTAACGAACCACTTGTAGAATCCCACAAGATCTTGCTCCCTCCTCTCCACATCAAACTTGGACTAATGAAGAATTTTGTAAAGGCCATGGATCGAAATGGGGCAGGATTTTTATACCTTCGTGATAAATTTCCAAGACTTAGTGAGGCCAAAATCAAGGAAGGTGTATTTGTCGGTCCACAGATACGTCAGCTCTTCCGAGATCAGCGTTTTGATGATATCCTCACAGGTGCTGAAAAGTTAGTTTGGAATGCTTTCCAGCAAGTGGCCACAAACTTTCTAGGAAACGATAAGGCTGACAATTACCAGAAGCTTGTAGAACCCTCTTGCAGCGCTACGAGAGACTAGGGTGCAACATGTCTTTGAAATTACATTTTTTACACTCTCATCTGGATTTCTTCCCTGCTAACTGCAGTGCTGTCAGTGACGAGCATGGGGAACGATTTCATCAGGACATTACTATCCTCGAAAAAAGGTACCAAGGGAAATGGAATGCAGCAATGCTAGCAGACTATTGTTGGACCCTTGTGAGAGATGCTCCAGAAACTCATTACAAGCGACAGGCAAAAAGGCCTCGCAGTGAAACATTTCCGCTATGAGCATTATTATCATATGGCACATATATGCAAATGTGTAAAACTTGTTTTATAGATATTTTAAAAACTAGAGCTAATATGGTGTTTTAACGGCCATTTTCATATTCAGCAGCCCAAACAACATAAAGGTAACTTGGTTTAATCTCAGATACACACAAAAAGTCAAAAACTGTTGTCCAGTGTTATTGGTTTCCAGCAGAGTGCAAATAGTGTGGTCTGGTGTCATACAGTCATTTATGTCTGCCATTGTCTTCTCCTGCGTGCACTTGACTAGACATCCCTACAAGATGTGGACTCATATCTTGGTAACAAGACAGACAAAGCTGGATGAGCAGACAGTGAAATGAAAACAATAATACAAAATCTAAGAGGAGCTTTTACTGCATTAGGAAATATCCTCATCATCATCAGCTGCCATCTCCACAATGAAGGTTGGCTGTAATAGATCTCCAACGTCTTCTGTCTCTTGTCTTGGTGGTGCACTCTGACAGACTCTTTCCTGTCCATCTCTTGATGTTATCTTCCCACATACAGCGTTGTCTTTCCCTTGCACGTTTGCCTTCAACTCTCCCTTCTATTATGGTCTTCTGCAAGGTGTTATGCCTTTTTATGTATTTTAGTAAAGTATTTTAGCTGCCTAACTTTGATCTCCCTCATTAGTTCTCTTTTCATACCTAGATTTTGTAGGGCCTCCTTATTTGTTTTCTTCTCTTTCCATGAGATGTGCCCCATTCTTCTATATATCCACATCTTAAGAGCCTCAATTCATTCTTCCAATTGCTTATTCATTGTCCTTGTTTCTACACCAAACAGTAGTGCAGAATATATATAACATTTTATTGGGAGATATATGGAAATCAAGTCCAAACAAAAATAAAAATATTCAACTCGAAAGTCAAGTCAGTACTATTGTAAGGCTCTGAAACATGGAGAACAGTAAAAATAACAACCAGAAAGTTAAGGCTTTCATAAATGGATGTTTTCACAAGAATAAATGGACTCAAATGGTATGACAAGATCACCAAAATGGAGCTGATGGACAGAATAAAATACTAGTGGAACAAAAGGTGAAGAGAAGTGTTGGATAGGACACAAACTGAGGAAACCAACTTAAAAGGCAGTCTTTGTTCTGGAATCACCAGGGTTAGACAGATGAATGGAGACCCCAAAAAAAAAACATACTCAGAAGAGAACTGGAGACAGTATGAAAGGAATAAAGAAGACATAGACAGACCTTGAGTGGATGACACAGGACAGAAGGTCTTGGTGTGAATTTGTTGAGGGCATAATTTGGAAAAATCTATAATTAGGTGGGGGAAAATAATCTTCCTTATCTGGTTAACTCTTTCTGTACCAAGTAGTTGTTAGGTATTTCCCAAGCACCAAAATGGATGCCTTTTGTTTGTTTCCAGCGCTGATGGGTTAAAACTAGAGGTAAATGTTTATATCTATAAGGAAATATCTCATAATAATCATTGTAAATTAAATGAAGAATAATGGGGCATATCGGAAGTCCTGTCACATGCTACAATTTAGTTTGTTTTATAAAACATGTAAAGTGTGTGAGTAAATCTAACTGTAACCAAAAGGGCGTATTAGACGGCTTTTAGGAGAATAATCTGCTGTACAATGGCATACCATACGGCTCGTGGGATAGAAAGAGTTAAGTACACTAACTCTCAGATTGTAACTAATTTATCAAATATTATTTTGTCAAGTGAATATGTGTTTTTTTTTAGTTTTTGAGTATTTTTCATGCTTAATTTTTCGAATGAAACTATTTTCTTAGTTTCTGTTTTCAAATGGCTCGTCTTGGTTTCTGCGTACATACCGTATGTGTCTCAATTGCATACTGCAGGCCTGCCCTACTGACTTTGGCAACACTGCTCAGGGTTTCAACAGCTGTTGTCTTTATATCCAGCCCTCCATGGGGCAGCTGGAAGAAAGCTGTCACTTCTGAGATAGAGTGCTGAATAAGCAAAATGAGAAGCAGGTAAGTTATGGGACATCATATATAAGGTATAAGGCAAAAGAAAAGGTATTTTCTTCTACTATAATCATGACCATCATCACCAATCCTGCTCATTCATAGCAAATCTAACTATAGCTCACCAATGATTTCTATTCTGAGCAATCTTCTTCAGCTCTGCCAATAATGCTCTTGCTGCTTTAGCTCCATCATCTGTCATTCTTCTCCAGATTCTCTCTGGCATCATCAACTTTCCATTCCCCTGTGGTTTCCAATCAAGGAATGCTTATTTTTCCTGACAGGTTTGTGAAGGATTCAGAGGTTTCTAAGTTTTCTGAAAGTCACCATCATGTTGGATGTGTCATGCTTCCCAGTGACTAGAATTTCAGTCCTGTGTTCCTGTACAGTTGACTTTATAGAACATTAAAAAAATGACTCAGACACCAAAATGTTTCCCTGTAATTATATGTGTATGTATTTGATCTATTAGATGTGTTCAGGTTGCTACAGGGGAAATCCTTATTAGTGGCCAACAGTACAGTCAATCTTTTTGTGCTTATTGCTGTAATGGTTGTTTTCTTTTATTTGTTTGGCACTGGAATCCAGCATATATGGATAAGACAAAAGATAATCACCTTTGTATATTTTGTACAATAACTGCATGAAAGCTATTTGGTATTAACAAAAAATTAGCAGCACTGTTTGAGTATAAAAATTCATTCTTTTAAAACCAGTAAGGATTTGCTCATTCAATGCAAATTTAAACAGAAAAATACAATATGAAATGTCAATACAATGTTGGTTCTTATCAGCTCAAATCTAAACTTACTTACTTACTTAGTCGTTCCCCTTCTACCGTGAGGTGTAGAGGTTCAAAACTAAAATAAAATATAAAAAATTCATCCTAAACAATACACTATTATCTTTCCCTTATCAGCTCAAAACTAAAATAAAAATTCATCCTAAACAATACACTATTATCTTTCCCTTATCAGCTCAAAACTAAAAAAAAAAAAAAAAAAAAAAACATCCTAAACAATACACTATTATCTTTCCCTTATCAGCTCAAAACTAAAATTAAAAAATAAAAATTCATCCTAAACAATACACTATTATCATTTCCCTTTATGCTCCTTTTGGAACAATGAGTCACTACTGCAGCTGTGTGCTTTTGCAAGATATTTCCAACATAGCATTCATTTGCTCTTAACGTGGTGGTTTCTGCAGCCATTTATGTTATCTCATGAGACTGTTAGCTACATAAACAACCTAATATGGACTATGCTTTTGGTTGAATGAGAATATGTTCAACAAAAGTCAAAATTCCCACAAATTTAACAGTATTAATTTAACTCACAGGGCTCAGGTTTCCTTCATTATTTATTTGGTTTGGTTTGGTTTTAAGGACTATCTTCATTGCACATGGACAACTCCATCAGTGCTTCGATCTCCTCCCTTAGATCACACACTGAGGATCTCAGTACAGTGCACAAACTCCATAGCACCAGCAAGAATCCCAATGTGTGTATATAGGAATCACACATTCTATAAATATATAAAAATATTAACGATTTCCAACTGCCGTGGGATATTTAACATGCACAACTTGCACACGGGACTCCTATTTTTTTCGCCCTTATCCGAGAAGGCTAGGCATCCGATCTCACTATCCATGAGACGAGGGGGGAGTATGACATGATTAGAACCCCTGGTTCTAAAAAAAAAAAATTTCCATAAATTATATTCCCTCAACTGGGAATCAAACCCATTACCTCTAGAATTCGAGATGGACATCATACCTCTTAGCCACTCCGACCTCCATTTATTTGTCATTATTAATTTATACAAATTTAACAGTACTCTATATCTACATTATCAGCATCATTTTCCTGTTAGCTCCACACGAAGCACTGACCCATCAATGCAGCTGGTCTTTTTGTAGGAAGCCTGCGCCACAGCAAATCTGTGCTCTTGAAGTGGTGATTTTTGTAGCAATGAGTTTTACACAATACAGTAATGTTGCCAGCCTCATGCACAATCTCATGTTAGTCACCTTTTACCAGATGACTGAGGATACAGTAGTCCTATTCTTTCTGTGTCTCCTTATAATAATAACAATAATAATAGCTCCTTCAGTCATGACTGACTAAGTGAATGCGTCCCTGGGGTGAAAGCCTTCATCTGCTTTTTTCCTCATGTTCCTTTCGACATTTTCTCCTCTCTTCTGCTTGCCGTGAGAGCTTCTTTTTGCCCAATCTGAGGTGACGCCGTAGAGAGCATCGCCACAAGGTGCGATTGGCAGCTTCATCCTCCCAGTGATTGTCTCCTTAGAGATACCAGAAACTACTCAAGAATACATCTACTACCATTCTGTTTATGATGCATGAAGTATTTTATATTGTTTGATAGTTGCTTACTGTTGGGATATAGATTAGTAGTCTATCTTCTCCCCGCCGAGTTCTTCTTCAAATCATCAAGTAGCTGGTTCTTGGTTTCCAGCGTGTCTAGGGTATATTTTGTAACAGGCCTCTAAGTCCAACTTTTTAAACAGCCTTAGAACGTGTAATCAGTCTTCACCAGTCAGAAACTTGATAAGGCCAGTTTGACGTTGAAGAACATATATTCACTTTTAATATAGGACGAAGCTCCTTATATAGTTGCATCCATTATAATATTAAACAATGGCATTCACTAGCCAGTCCATGAAACCAGTCTATCGTCACGTAGACTAAGGACAAGATGTCTTATGCATACTGCTAAAATCTTTAACGAAATAGTTCCACACTCACTTCCTTCTATTCAGCATTCGCTTGTCCATTTAAATATAATCAAGCATAGACTCCATACTGTAGGACGACCTAGCTGATATAAATTCACAAAGACTCTATCACAAGAGTACACTTTCTGGAGATCGTCAAAAACACGTCTTCTCACACACAGTAATACACATCGAAAAAGGACGAATACTAGCTCAGATTTGCCACGCAAGGCCGGCAAAGAATCGTCTGCCAAATATTAGCAGACTATGTGACGTACTTCTGGAGTAGTCCGGGCAACGCATATCAACAAGGAAGTATGTATACAAACCATGTCGAGTGCGATAAAACCTGTTATGATTTTACACATAACACTAACCTCATCGTAAACAATCTCAACAGGCTGTACATTAAGTGTCAGTGAGTAGTCTGCATCAGTGTACAGTGGTTTCATCTCAAAGTCTAAGGTAAACACTTGGTTGACTGATGGGGCTGAAGAAGAAAATATATGGCTATTCAACAATTCTGTGGAAAAAAGTAGGATTTACATACTGAAGCACAGTGACATAAGTGTACAGCAGACTGCTCACTTAGTGTTGAGAACACACTGTGGAATTAAACTGAGTGGAAACAAAGATGTCTGAAGAGAATATTATGTCTGAAATTATCAAAATAACTCAGCAACATGGAAATGTAAATAAAAGCATATTAGAAGAAAACTGAGAAAGAGTTCATCAAACAGGTCACATCAAGAGTGAAAACACGAAAGAGATGATGTGACATTTCTTAATCCTTCAACTTGTAACCAAGGTGAGAATTGGGGAGCTCATTCTATTCATCATTTTATTATTTTTTAACTACTTGTCTGTCATATGTCAGTATCATATCTCTGCAAAGGTTCTTCCTGTCCATTCTGAACAATATCTGAGCACTGTGTCTTTTGTCTACCCCATTTCCTTCTTCCAGGTAATAATAGGCTGTCCTGTTTCACTCCAAATGTGGTGCATAATATGATAAAAGGACACATTAAGAAAAAAAAAACAATCAGCAATAACAAATGAAAGAACAAACTTTCTTTTAAAATGGTAATAAAAACAGACAAAAGGTTAAGTTAAGAACACAGTTTGAGATCATCACATAAGGGCAACACTGGACAAGATAATCAGAGATAACAATAACTACAGCAAATATAAGAATTCATAATTAGATAAGAGGAGATGCACCAAACACACTTCAAGATACTACAAGATATTTCACTCAGACAATTAGTAATGGGGAGGAAATGGGGGAGTGGTTATCACAAACACAAATGCAAGCATGTTACAGTATCTCTTCTTCTTCTTCTTCAAGTATCATGCCTGGTGGCGTAAGAGATCATGTCTCTCCACAACTTCTTGTCTACAGTACTATTTATCAGTTCTGTTGTTGACTTCTTTCTGTGCCAGTATGTCAAACTGTTGTCTCTCTTTGTAAAAGTTTCCCTTAGCACAAATAATGTCAGGGTAAAAGTCTTACCATAAACACCAATGTCAGACGTCAGAATGGGAATAAGCTCATGCTCTATGGAAGCTCCTTCTATAGCAAAACTTTCAGTGTTGCATGAAACCCTGCACATAAATAATGACATGTGTCAATTAAATTATAACTTATGACTTTAAGAGTTTTAAGCAAGAGGTGTCAGAGTTACCACAGGGACAACTGGCTTGTGGCAGTCAAGTGTTCATAGCGACATTGCTATTTGATCCTTCAATGTCGGCTCTTCCTATCATTATGAAGCAGAATTCGCCAAGCGTTGGATTGTTCACCCACTAATAGGGAAGGACTGGTGACTCTGGATAACTTTTTGCTGATCGCATGGCGACGCATCTTTCAAATGTCTGCCCTATCGAAATAACTGAAAGGGAAGATAGCTACTACATGAGTTGATACGGTAACCCTACTTATGACAGGTCATTGCTACGGTGATCCTACTGATGACAGGTCATTGCTACTGGTGTCAGACTGTAACGGCCAGTCCGTTCCTCTGACTATGCCAGCAGGGGCATGCTGCATGGGCAACAGCTTGACCTCTTTATCCAAGTGCTCAACCTCGCGCCACCGAAACTTGTTTCAGGGGTGCGCTCTTATAGATAGAAATGACTGAAAAGGAAGATAGATAGATATCTGCTGCTTTGTAATCCCCAGGGTAAGAGAGATACGCGAAGATCAAAGAACACATGGAAAAGAGAACTGGAGACAGGCATGAAGGGGATGAAGAAGACACGGAAAGACCTTGAGCAGACAGCACGGGACAGGAAGACCTGGCATTATATTTTTGAAGGCCTATGCTCCTTGGGGAGCTGAAGAGTGAAAGAGCTGGTGGAGTTTCAAAAATTTTGCTGTTACTGTTTAACTGTACTACTACTTCATACTGAGACTTGTGTTTTCATCCTCTGGCTTCCTTTCATGTATCTATTCTTGAATGATAAAAATAATTACCATCACCAGACTACTTACTTACTTACTCGTTCCCCTTCTACCGTGAGGTGTAGAGGTTTGGAAGAGAGAGCGCCAGGCTATCCTAACGGCTGTCTTCCTCCTGGCCTGGTTCCATTCTAGTCCTTGGTCCTTCAAAGATTGTCTAATGTTGTCCTCCCAGCGGACTCTAGGTCATCCTGGGGGTCTGGATCCCTGGCTCTTTGTTTCCCATGCTTGTCGTGGTAGCCGATCTTCTCCCATTCTGCAGACATGGCCAAACCAACTTAGTTGGGACTGTTCTACTTGGGTCTGCAGGGGGTAGGATTTTAGGCCTTGACGTATCGTCTGGTTGCGGACCATGTCTCTTCTTGTTACTTCAACCACCTTCCTCAGATACCTCATTTCTGAGGTTTGGATCTGGCTTTTGTGGGTTGTAGTCATTGCCCATGACTCGCATCCATATGTCAAGACTGGGACATAGGTGGAGCGGTATACAGCCTTCTTCGTTTTCTTACCAACCTCTCTCTTGCTGAGAAATCCTCGATTTATGGCCTGAAAAAGTCTCCCAGCTGCTGCTTTTTGAGTGGCCAACTCTTCTTTGATGCCTCCCTTTTGGTCTATAATAACTCCGAGGTATTTAAAGTGGTTGATCTGCTCCAGGACCTGTTCTCTCAGCTTAATCTGATGTCCTCTTTCTTCTCGTGATATCACCATGGATGTGTTTCATGCATATTGGACTGTTCCCTTCATGTCTTTGTGGAATGACTTTATTATTTCCAGCAATTCCGTGGTACTGCCTATTTTCAGGAGGATTCTGAAGAGTTCACCCATGCTAACGAGGTCAAATGTTAGTAATATTAATAATGGTATTATTTAATATAATATTATTAACTCTTACTATCCGGCAAGCCCCGTGAAGTGGCGCGTCTTTAGTACCAATTTTACGGCTCGCCACTTCACGGGGCTTTTTACATGAAGTCTCTATCGGCAAAGAGTTAATGAATAATTGTCGATGTTTTATCCAATCCAACATTTATAGTCACTTCCTGTATTCAGTCTGTTTACAAATATTAGCGTGGTTATCGTTTTGATAAGTTATTAAGTTCGATTTTTAGTGTTTTGTTCGGCTGTTGATTGATCGTAAACAAATTTGTTCTAACCAAAATGGCTTCATCTTCAAACGATTGTAAGCAAAGGTTATCGGCGATGCAAGCAGCACGACTTATTTCTTCTTGGATCGAACATGAGGATGATCAGTTATCGAGTGAAGGTTACAGTTCAGATTCAGAATATATCTTGCCCAGCGAAGATATATGTAATCAAAACACTGAATCAGATGAGAAGGGGGCGTTTCCCCTAGCTGGTTCTGTCAGTAGTACTAGCACTAGAAATGCCAGGCCAGTGAAAAGACAAGGAAAAGGTAAAGCTCCCATGAAGAAAAGATTAAGAAAAGATAGGCCTACATCTAGATCAACCCATAAAGAAGCAGAATCCACAAGTACTGATGGTAATACAAGTACAATGAATGAGGAAATTAGGTGGAATGAAGTTGATGCTGGCTCAACACAAAATGCTTTCCGCTTTGTACCGCCTCATGCTAGGATTACAGGTGTGAATCCAAATATTATACCTGATGATTCTTCTGCATTTTATTGTCTCAAAGCTCTTTTAACTAATGAGATTATAGATGAGCTTACTGTTTCTATAAATGAATATGCTGATCGACTCTGTCAGTCAAATTCAGAAATGGCGACAAAAAGATCTGTCTATCAAAACTGGTATCCAGTTACATCTCCAGAACTGTGCAAGTTTTTTGCTGTGATAATAGCAATGGGAATTGTGAAAAAACCAGCCGTTAGTGATTATTGGTCTAATGAAGGCTTTATGCAAACTCCCTGGTACAGACAGATGTTTACACGAGATAGGTTTCAGATGTTATATCACACGATGTTTCATGTGAGTGATGTAGACGCACAAGGTAAAGCAAAGATCGAACCATTTCTACAGAAAATGTTATCTAGATTCCAGGAAGCATTTTACCCTTACAAGGAGCTGTCTTTGGATGAAATAGTAATTGGGTGGAAAGGCAGATGGGCTCACAAAATGTTCAATCCAAAAAAACCATGCATTCTTGTTTCAAGTTGCGCAACAGTGGAAAGCAAGGACATCACCAATCGCTTTGGTGAAACAAAAAAAAAACCACTGATGATTGATTATTACAATCAACACATGAATGGATGGATGTGACAGAGTGGACCAAAGTATTGTAACATATGGCACATTTAGCTGAAGAACAAGAAAAAAATTTTCTTCTGGATTTTTGAAATAGCTCAGCTCAATGCGTATATATTATTTGCACTGTCAAGAACAACAAATGCCAAAAAAACAGTGCCTTCTTCAATTTAAACGGCAACTTGTCAATGAGCTCTCTCTTGTTGCTGCTGTGGATTTCCAGCAAATTTCTCCCAGGATTGGACATGGCAATTTAGTGAACAATCCAGTCAACAGACTAGGAGGAACAAACCATTTAATTAAAAAATTCAAATCTCATCGCAACTGTGTCGTTTGCAGCACCCCTCAAGTAAGGGTCAGGACATCCTTTTATTGTGAAGGATGCACAAATAATCCCCATCTACATCCAAATAACTGTTTTGCTGCTTATAGTGAAAGAAAATAGTTTGTGGTAAATATCAGTTGTGTATAAAGTGTGTACATAGTTTATTTTCGTCATGATTTTTCAATATGTGACCTGAACATTTCAAAAGGAAACATTTTTATTTAGTATTCAAAACAAGTGAAACTTGTCTGTGTTCCGTATAATTGGATGAAAGTGGTTCTAGGAGTTCCAGGCTTCCAAATTGGATTATTTTTGTGGGTAAGTACAACTTTTTTCCAAATTTTTTAATATTTTAAAATTGTTCTGCACTCATTACTGTATATGTTGCATGCATGTTTAACACCACTTAACAATTAAGTTAGGTGCATGTCAAAGGGGTTTCATTTCTCTATATTTAGATATATAACACTTCATGTTATCATTATAAATAAATTATTTAATGCAAAATCAGTAACGGTAGTCATGTCTGTGAATAAAGGTTAAAATATTTGTGCGCTTTATCTAAATATACCCAAAAAATTCAAATTGTGATAAAAACTTTATTTGTGCTCAGAAAATACTCCAACATTATGTGAAAATGGATGTACTTTAAAATGAAAGTAGGTTTAGGGGTAGAAGTTTACCAGAATTAATTATACATATTGATAAGGACAATTTGTTTTTCAATTTTTTATCTTTTTAAATTTTTCTGCATTCATTACTGCATATGTTGCATGCATGTTTAAAATCATTGAATAATTCAGTTAAGTGCATGTCAAAGGGGTTTCATTTCTCTATATTTAGATATATAACACTTCATGTTATCATTATAAATAAATTATTTAATGCAAAATCAGTAACGGTAGTCATGTCTGTAAATAAAGGTTAAAATATTTGTGCGCTTTATCTAAATATACCCAAAAAATTCAAATTGTGATAAAAACTTTATTTGTGCTCAGAAACAACTCCAACTTTCCTACATTATGTGAAAATGGATGTACTTTAAAATGAAAGTAGGCTTAGGGGTAGAAGTTTACCAGAATTAATTATACATATTGATAAGTACAATTTGTTTCTCAATTTTTTTCAATTTAAACATTTTTCTGCACTCATTACTGCATATGTTGCATGCATGTTTAACACCACTTAACAATTAAGTTAAGTGCATGTCATAGATGTTTCATTTTTCTACATTTTAATATATAACACTTTATGTTATCATTATAAATAAGTTACTTAATGCAAAATCAGTAAAGGCAGTCATGTCTAAAAATGTACTCTCTGAAATCAGCTCGTAAAAACGCGGTTTTTGAGCATGTATACTAAGAGTTAATAAAGTATAAGTTTTAATTAACATTAATATTATTATGTTAAGCTAAATTATTAATAGCTGAAAGTTACAAGAGAATAAAGAGAAACAAACTTTCAAAAATTCTGAAAGATACTGATAAGAAAATGAGAAACAGAAAACTAAAGACTGAAATATTCAGATACAGACAGATATCCAAAATTAAAGACAAACACACATACATACACAGACAGTGGGAAGAAACAGGCAGATAGATACAGATAAACACTCAGAGGGAAGTGATAAGCATATATTTGTGTATATATACACACACACATATATAAACCTACCATCCTACGATCTCACCATAACAATGAGAATGCTCTAAACCATACTATAGTAGTAGCTCCCTTCAGTTATAACTGACTATGGGAATGATGTATCTCTTGCGCACATCTCTGAGCCTAAGCTGCGATTGCTTGGCTGTACCATACTATAACACCTAAAAATCGGCTTCCATTTGATTTGCGATTTTAAATAATTTTTCACTTTTTATTTTCTTTTCTCTTGTTGTCTATGTGTGTCTTTGCTAGTGCTGACAAAATATGTGTTGCCACATTTGTAATTCCACCTTTACAAGTGGCTTGTCTTGTAAGTACTGACAATCTGTATATACAAAGAACGGTTGATGCTACAGTTCTGATTCTTCTTCAAGTACCATGACGGGTGGTGTAGGAGATCATGTCTCTCCACAACTTCCTGTTGCCAGTACTATTTATCAATTCTGTTGTTGACTTCCTTCCATGCCACGATGTCAAACTGTTCAGTATCTGCTCTCTTTGTCTTCCTCTATTTTTTTTTCAATCAATATTTTCCATACTTACGATATATTCCAGCTTTCTTCTCATAACATACCCAAAGAAAGTGGATTGTTTCCCTCTAACCTGATGAATAAGCTTCGTATTTGTATTTGCCTCTTTCAGGACATCCTCATTACTTTTTTTAACCACTCCATGGTATTTTTAACATTCTTCTGTTAAAAACACATCTCTGTGGCCTCTAGTGCTGTTCCTACAATTGTTCATGACTCCTTACTGTATGTCAGAATTGGTTCTATATAAGAATGAAGAACTCTCTTTCTTACTTCCACTGACAAAGAATTGTTGCATAAAATATTTTTCATTTTATGGAATGCTGTTTTTTTTGCCTGGGCTATTCTGCTCTTAGCTTGTGAGATGCATCTTCCATCCAATGCCATTAACGTGCCTAGGTATTTAAATCTGCAGCCTCTAACTTCACAATCATTGAATATAACAATACAGAAACAAGGGCTTGCCTGAAAGCATCATTGCCTGGTCTATGTTCAACGGTGGACAGAAAGTGGGTCACTGAGATCTGGAGAATCTTTTTGCTGTAGTTAACCATGGATACGCAGCATCTTTTCAGGATGACTTGTATCTTTGAGGCAACATACTGAAAAGCAATTTAACAATGCTGTCTACTGTATTCTTGAGGCAAAAATAATGAACTGATTCAACTGATGGTAATGGAATTTACTGATGCTGTCTCAATATTTCAGAAAAATTCAGAACTCACAATATGGAGTTTACTGATTCAAATTAGATTCATTCATTATCACTAACCTTCAGCTTCCCATGGAGCATAGGCCATCAACAAACATATGCCAAGTCTTTCTATCATGTGCCATCTTCTCAAGGTCTTTTCATGTTTTTCTCATCGCTTTCATCGTCCACATCACTTTCATTTGTCTCCAGTTCTCTTCTCCATGTGTTTTTGGTCTACTTCTGCTTCTCATAGCTTCATGGTTCCAGAACAAGGACTGCCTGGTAATGCTATCAACAGTTTTTCTCTCTGTTTTTTTCTATCCATCTCCAACATCATTTTCTCATCTCCTGTTCCCCGTGTACTTGTTTGGATTTTGACATCAGTTCCACACTGGTAATTTTGTTGTATCCTTTTAGTCCTTCTATTCTACACAAGCACCCATTTAACTCATTCTAACCCGCGAGCCGTATGCTGCACCAGACTGGCCTTTACTTTTACCCATTGGCGCATCTTGTGCCAGGGTGATATATGTCGCATTTGAGCGGAAAGTTATAAAATATCTGCTTGCACCAGGGTGATATATGTCGCATTTGAGTGAAAAATTATAAAATATCTGGCGATAAGCCAGTTTAAAATCAATTTATTACATCCAGCACACATGTGTGAACGTTTGTGAGTGAAAAAAAAAATCCTGAAGCTGAAAGTGTGTGCTTTACATCCGTTGCTAGAGTTGCTATAGATCTAGCCGTGGGCCACATGGTACGCTCGCTTTATAAGATTCCGAAATTGAACAAAAAATTTGAAAATAAGTGGCCATAGAGTGGTCATATCATGTAAACACTTCCTGTGGACAACATATTTTGAACTGGTAGTGAAATAATTATATTAGTGCTTAGTTTTTGCATACTTTTATCAATTAATGACATCATAGGGTTGTTTGTTTACAAGTAGCAAAGTCACTTATATAACACTAATAAATTATTAACAAATCAACCTCAATATATAATTTCTAAATGAATTTTAGCGATATCTGTATCAATAATAACCTATTTTTGATTTCGATAAAGACGTTGAACAAATTAATTAATTAATTTGCATTGTACAAGAATGTGTAGGTGAGATTTCATTTCAGCAATATGTGACTTCAAAAACATTTTTTATAAATTAGAATTTTTATTTGTTTTTTAATCAAACTTCTTGAATTAGTTGTCAACTGGATATACGTTTCAATTCCCGGTGTTTTACTACCAAGGGATTAAGTAGAACTGAAATATTTACGTGTATGTGCATAATTTTAATTCATTTTTTGTTTTGAATTTTTATTGTTTCTACACTTACAAGACATAACAAACAATTATAACATCACATAAGAACTTAACATTGTTTCACAATATTCTGCAGCCAATTTCCTAAAGTTTGATGCATAATACATATATCTACAAATTAATATGTATGTCTACTACCTGTTTTTAAAACATCACTTGTAGAAAAAAAAATGTCAAGATCCCTCTGTTCTATGGAAGAAAACATGCCACCATCATTAGCGCGTATGCACCAACTATGACAAACCAGGATGATGTCAAGGATAAGTTTTACGAAGAACTACATGCAGTCATTGCATCAGTTCCTAAAGCAGATAAGCTCATCATTCTTGGTGACTTTAATGCAAGAGTAGGCTCAGATAACATCTCCTGGAATGGCACTATTGGTAGGTACGGCGTGGGTCGCTGTAACAGTAATGGACTTCGTCTCCTCCAGACTTGCGCAGAACATGACCTCCTTGTCACCAACACCATTTTTCGACTTCCTACCCGCAACAGGACCTCCTGGATGCACCCTCGCTCAAAGCATTGGCACCTAATTGACTATGTAATTGTTAGGAAGAAGGACAGGCAAGATGTCCGGGTGACCAAGTCCATGTGTGGTGCCGAATGCTGGACTGATCATCGCCTCATTGTATCTAAACTTAAAGTTCGTATCCAACCAGCCAGGCGCCCTCAGGGGAAGAAAACTCAAAAGAGGCTGGATGTCACCAAACTAAAGAAGACAACAATCAAACAGTCATTTACTGACACCTTAGAAGACCGTCTCAAATCTATCTCGCTAGACGGCCAAAGTGTGGAAACAAATTGGGCAGCCCTAAGTGAGCAGATCTACAACACTGCTACAGAGGTCCTGGGTCCTTCCATCAAGAAACAAAATGACTGGTTTGATGAGAACTCAGATGATATAAAGCAGATGTTGGCTGAGAAACACCATCTCCATAAAGCATATTTAAATGATCCAAAATCTACATCCAAGAAAGACGCTTTCAACAACATGCGTAGAATCGTCCAACATAAACTACGCCAGATGCGGGATTCATGGCTGAGTAATAAAGCAGATGAGATCCAAGGCTTTGCTGACAGCCATGACTTGAAAAACTTTTACCTTGCACTCAAAGCGGTCTATGGTCCAACATCATCAGGATCATTTCCCCTCCTTAATGCAGATGGAAAAACACTAATTACAGACAAGGAAAAAATTCTCCAACGCTGGGCTGAACATTTTAATAATATCTTGAACCAGCCATCATCTATTAACGACGAAGCCATCATCCGCCTGCCCCAAATTCCTATAAATGAAGCATTAGATGATGTACCAACTCTGGGGAAACTAAAAAAGCGATTCGTCAACTGTCTAGTGGAAAGGCCCCTGGCTCCGATTCAATTCCTGTTGAGGTTTATAAAGATGGCGGTGCAGTTCTGATAGAGAAACTTCATATGATCTTCCAGCAAATGTGGCAGAGTGAAACCATCCCACACGATCTCAAAGATGCCTCAATTATACATCTATATAAACGTAAAGGTAATCGCCAAGACTGCAACAATCATCGAGGCATCTCTCTTTTATCAATCGCTGGGAAGATATTCGCCAGAATCCTTTTGAATCGCCTTACGGCTCATCTTGACAAAGGTCTTTTACCTGAAAGTCAGTGTGGATTCCGGAAAGAACGTGGAACCACAGATATGGTGTTCGCTGCAAGACAGCTACAAGAAAAATGCCAAGAACAGCACTGTGACCTGTACACAGCTTTCATCGACTTGACAAAGGCGTTCGACACGGTCAGTAGAGAGGGTCTATGGAAGATCATGGCAAAATACGGCTGCCCAAAGAAATTTATCACAATAGTGCAGCAACTGCATGATGGAATGCAGGCTAGAGTTCAGGAAAACGGTGAGCTATCAGAGCCTTTCCCCGTCTCAAATGGAGTTAAACAAGGGTGCGTACTTGCACCGACTCTGTTCAGTATCATGTTTTCTGCTATGCTGACTGATGCTTTTAGAGACGGGGACACAGGAATCGACATTAGTTATCGTATTGATGGAAAATTGTTTAACCTTAGGAGGCTTCAAGCAAAAACCAAGGTCAAATCACACACCATCAGAGATCTTCTGTTTGCTGATGATTGTGCCCTCAATTCCTTCTCAGAGGCTGATCTGCAGCATAGTGTGGATAGATTCTCCGAAGCCTGCGCCAACTTTGGGCTTACCATCAACACGAAGAAAACAGAAATCATGTACCAACCAGCTCCTGGCACAGTTTATACTGAGCCAGTCATCAAGGTTAATGGGTGAGAAACTGAATGTTGTGAACAGATTCACATACCTTGGTAGCACACTATCCCAGAACATTGTCATTGATGATGAGGTGAACACCAGGATCTCCAAAGCCAGCAGCACATTTGGCAGACTATACACCAACGTTTGGCATCGAAGTGGCATTAGTCTACAGACAAAGCTGAAGGTATACAGAGCTGCGGTGCTTCCAGTGCTGCTATATGCATGTGAAACATGGACTGTATACAGGCGCCACGTAAAGAAGCTAAACCACTTCCATACAGTCTGTCTCAGGAAGATAATGAACATCAAATGGCAAGACAAGATCCCAGATACCGCCGTTCTTGACAGAGCTGGTATCCCTAGTATTGATACTATTCTGATGCAGTCACAAATTCGCTGGGCAGGTCATGTAGTCCGCATGCCAGACCATCGACTGCCAAAGATACTCTTTTATGGTGAGATGCAGAAGGGTAAACGCTCCCATGGTGGCCAAAAGAAGCGCTTCAAAGACACGTTAAAGACGTCACTGAAAACCTTTGACATAAACCCAGACACATGGGAAGCTGCTGCGCAAGACCGAACTGCTTGGCGCACATCTCTTCGTAAAGGTGCAGCAGCATGCGAATCATCCAGAAGAGCAGCAGCAGAACAGCGGAGACAAGCTAGAAAGGACCGTGAAATAAAACCTTCACATGAAGCAAACATTCCCTGCCCACACTGTCCAAGATCTTTCCAGGCCCGCATCGGGCTCTTCAGTCACCTTCGTACCCATAGACCAACCTAACATATTCTTAAATAATTGGATGAACAGAGTGGTCTTCATCACCCGTGATGGACGAACAACCAATTCATTTTTTGTTTTGAATTTTTATTGTTTCTACACTTACAAGACATAACAAACAATTATAACATCACATAAGAACTTAACATTGTTTCACAATATTCTGCAGCCAATTTCCTAAAGTTTGATGCATAATACATATATCTACAAATTAATATGTATGTCTACTACCTGTTTTTAAAACATCACTTGTAGAAAAAAAAATGTCTGCATTTTGGGTCCTGGGTAATACCAAAAAACTGCCTGGGTTAGAATGAGTTCAGGAAGTCTGTAACTTCTGGGGTTTTTTTTGCTGTTAAAAAGATTTAGTTTTGTTTTGTGTTTGTTATCTAATTCCTTCATTTGTGTGTTCAGCTGTTTATGCTGAAAAAGTTGTTGCAATTAAATGTTCGTCCATCCTGGTCTCATCTTGTATATGTTTAGAAGTACAATTTTGTTTTCTCCCATTCAGAAAGGGCCACTATGAACATGGTTCTTATCAATGCAAAACTTAATTAAAAAAATTAAATCCAAAAAGCCAGCAAGGACTCAGCTTTGATAGAAACATAAAATATTCAATATTATCCAGTTTCCACAAAAGTAGCATTACTATCCATATACAGCTACTAGTCACTCTATACTTCAACCAAGTATCCTGACACAAGTTTTACTGCTGAAACCTTATCCAATGAACAAAGTTCTTCACATACAGCTTTTGTTGATCAATAAAAGTTACTAGAAATGCTCTTCTCTGTGCCTAATGAACTTTATCTGTCTACTTGTGGAATGTTAGTTATTTCTGGGGACTTACATAACATAAGCCTTATTCTATCTTGAATGGCAGAGTAGAAGTTGAATTATTTTCTTTGGTCCATACTTATTGAGTTTTTGGTGGCTCAAAGTTTCTAAGAGATGGAGTAACTAGTGCTATGCCCAACTGTCATTAGTTGCCTTTTAAAACATGCTGGGTAGGTTACAGTGTTAGTATTCTTTGCTCCCTTTTTGGACTCTGGTAACACATTTGATAATGTCTCTGTTTACTCGATCAAAAGACTATTCAGAATCGTGAAAAAACATGGTGTTTAGATAGCCAAGACAACACACTTCAGATAGTCTCTCACAGCATTTCCCCATAATGCTTGCTGTACAGGCGAAAGGAAAGTTACGTACATTTCATATAATGTCCCAAATATACATCTACCAAGAGCTCATAAATCAGAAGTTAAATGTACCTTCTTTGGATAGGACACTGCATTAGCATTTTCATCATATCCTATGCCCGTATAAAGCTTCTCTTTCTCCTCGGTGGTGAGATTAGACAGCCAGTCTTCTGTGAACAAAGTAAATTACAACAAAGGCATGAATCTATGGAAAACATATCATTGTAGGGTCATCATTTTTCTATCTAAAACAGACTGAGGTTTGGGAATATACAGGAAACACATCATATTAAATCATAATTCAGTAATATATCATTAATTTCCTTTCAGGTCCCCAAGGAGCATAGGCATTCAATAAATGCATACCAAGTCCTGTCGTGTGCCTTCAGGTCAAGGTCTGTCCATGTCTTTGTCATAATTTTCATTTGTCTCTATCTTCT
Source organism: Oreohelix idahoensis (assembly GCA_024509875.1). NCBI lineage: Eukaryota > Metazoa > Mollusca > Gastropoda > Stylommatophora > Oreohelicidae > Oreohelix > Oreohelix idahoensis. Next base: position 225,864 of record JAMPIV010001142.1, read on the forward strand.
CCGAGTGTTTTTTGGTCTACCTCTTCTTCTCCTACCTTAGGGATTCCAAAACAAAGACTGACTGGTAATGCTATCAACAGGTTTTCTCAATGTGTGCCCAACCACTGCTCCAGCATCTTCCTCTCATCTCTTGTGTCACTGATACTTGTCTGGTTCTTGTCAACAGTTCCACATTCGTGACCTTATTGTACTATATTAATCCTCTAATTCTATGCAAGCGCACATTTATAAAAAAAAATATAATATTTTGGTTAATGTGTTTTGTTGTTCTCCATGTTTGACAGCCATACAATAGGACTGACTTGACATTTGAGCTGAAGATTTTCATTTTTGTGTTGGACTTGATTTCTTTTGATTCTCAAATATTTCCCAATGAAATGAAAGCTCCGCTTTCCTTTTGTATTCTAATATTTATATCACTAGGGTCATAGCATTTCTATCTAAAATAGACTGAGGTATGCTTTGGTAGCAAATGCATCTCACATGTAAAAAATACCAACAATGATATGAATCTGAAAGATCAACTTCAAGATCTGTACTCTCCTAGGAGTTAAAAGTGAAAGAAGTGGAAGAAGACTTGGAACATTTTTCTCCTGTGAAGGAATGAAGTATGCCTTTATGGAAATAATAACACATGCATTCATCATTATCAAGTGCTGTGTCTACTAGCATTGGCAATCATCTCTTAGTGACTGTAATATGTGACTTAAACATGACTTAACCAAACAATAAAGATTGTCCCATAGCGTATGCTGCTGTGGGGGAGTGAAGTGTTACAGATGTCATTGGGTAGTCTGTATACAGATAACATTTATTTGTCAACTCAACAACAACAATAGATTATTTAACTGTGAATTTTTGTGGTACTGATTCTGATAATAGCCTTTATTTGTTTCAGAGAAGGATGCTTCACACATTTCTTGGTGTGATACTTATTACAGTGTTAAATTAATTAAAGGGAGCTGGACAGAACTGAGCAAGTAGAATCTAAGAACAGAATATGTCACTGCAGAAAACAATAATAAAAATTAGAATTTTCAGTTGCCAATGATGTTGCCCTAATTGCTAAATCAGAGGCACATCTTCATACCAACTTGCTAGTCTGGAAGGAAGAGCTGGAAAAGAGAGGGTTGGTCATCAGCAGCTCCAAAACAAAAACCATGGTGATTTCACAAGAAGAAAAAAGGTATCCGATTATTCTGATAGAACAGGTCCTGGAGCTGGTCAACCACTTTAAATACCTTTAAGCTGTTAGAGACTGGAAGGGAGGCATAAAAGAAGAGTTGGCTACCTGAAGAGTGGCTGATGGGAGACTTTTTCAGGCCATAAATCGAGGATTCCTCAGCAGAGCAATTGGCAAGAAGACGAAGATGGCTGTGTACTGCTCCACCTATGTTCCAGTCTTGACATATGGATGTTTATCATGGGCAATGACAACAACCCACAAAGGTCAGATCCAAACCTCAGAAATGAGGTATCTGAGGTAGGTGTATGAAGTAACAAGCAGGGACATGGTCCACAACCAGACAATACATCAGGGCCTAAAAACCCAACCCCTGCAGACCCAAGTGGAACAGTCCCAATTAAGATGGCTTGGCATGTATGCAGAATGGAAAAAGATCAGCTTCCACAACAAATAAGGGAAACTAAGAGCCAAGTATCCAGACCTCCAGGGCGACCCAGAGTTCGCTGGGACGACAACATTAGACAATCCCTGAAGGACCAATGACTTGACTGGAACCAGGCCAGGAGAAAGACAGCTGATATGATAGTATGATGTTCTCTCTAGCAAACCTCTACACCCCAGGGTTGAAGAGGAACAACTAAGTCATTAAGTAGTAGTAGAATTTTTAGGTATTGTGATAAAACTTTGTTTATTTACTGCCATCACGATATACAGAGTAACTGAAAAGTCATTTTCTATTTGTATATCCTCACTTGTGTTCACGGGATTTACATGAAACAAATGTCAAAACAATGCGCAATAACTGTCATTTGACACGAAAGTTTTATTTTTTTAAATGTTGTCTTCTCAGAAATAAAATAAAATGAAATAAAACCTAAAATGGCCAATCAACTGACAGAATAAATTACTGTCTGTTATGAAATAATGTGTTCAGCAAATGAGATCTCACGACGAGTTGTTATATTAATGTGACATAGCATTTTATGTAACAAAATGGCAGTTAATTGTCTTTATTTTGATGTTTGCTTCTTATAGATTAGTTGGAAAAGTGTGAAGAAATCATTTTTAAAATGGAAATAGACTCTTCAATCACCAATCACACTTGGACTTTAAGCTTTTACTGCCAAAGACTAAAGAAGAGCTGAAATACTCGCACGTAAATATACAGTTTTGGTTAATTTTCTTTAGCAATCTTTTATAATATCAACACTTTCATAAGACATAACAAACATTTTTTTTTTTTACATTAACTCTTTGACTCCGGAACAATGCTCAGAGCGCTGTAAAACTGTAACTGGCTTGCCACCGTAACGCTTAGAGCGTTGTTTTTAGTTTATCACAAATAAACCCCAACAATTGTCCGTTTAATGCCGTTCATATTTTAAAACTCATAGAATGACTTACACTACTACTTAAACTAGTTTGAGTGTAGTTAAGCAGCACGTGTGCGTGTTTTGATGTTATTATCACAATTTGTGTGACAATTCACATGTTTGCGTTTTTCGATGTTTTTGCTACAGAAATATGTCACGCTTTATATTTACATTTTCTAAGTCTCCTAAGTGAATAATTGTGTCAAACTACTTAGAAGCATTGCTGACATTGACAATGATTGTTTGGTTGTTACAGTTTGTTGTCAAATAACGGAATCGGTTCAGAAAAGCTAGACACATTAGATTTAGTTGATGAGTGGGCGTAGTCCTATTCTGGCCAATCGAAAAACAACAAAACTAGACCTACCATAACATCTAATCACTAGTCCTAGGTAGAAGATGAAGCTAGGGATACTATTAAAACATTAAACATATGTAAAAAGTTTTTATATGATGTTATTCTTCTTTATTTGTTTGAAAATTGTGTAATGCAATATTGCATAATTTATTTTATTTTTATAAGGGACCACAGTAAAAACTGGTGTGAATAACACTAAATGTACTAACTGTGGTCATTATCAATGTTTTTTAACTTTGTAAATGGATTACCTTGATGTTTGAAGACTAAAAATAAAGTTTTATTGTCTAACACAGTAATTTGTCTTTGGTAAGCTCGTATTCTAGTTAACTTTTTAGTGTTTTTTTCAATTTTACATGCAAAATGTTTTAAGTATACCAAATGTACTTGTGTTAAAACTACCAAAGACACTATATATCATAATTCTCTATCTATTTCCTTACAGTTTGGTATATAATAAGTACATGTTCACAGAATAGATTAACATAAAATTTACACTAAAAGATAGTCCACTTCACCGTTTAGATTTCTTCAAAAAAATAGTTACGGTGCAGGGCGGAAAAAAATTACGGAGTCAAAGAGTTAAATAAGAATGTACAGCATGTCAGAACATTCTTCAGCTAATTTTCTAAGGATTGGTGCATATTATATTCATCTGCTGAATTAATACACGTCAACTGCCTGTTTTTAAATCATCATCCGAAGAGAAACAAATGCACCCATTTTGAAGATTGGGCAAGACCAAAATAAAACAGCCTGGAATAGAATGAGTTAATGTATTTTCCTTCCAAATATTTTGTACATTCCTTTTTCACAGATCACATTCCCTTTTCACTGATTTAGTATATTTCCCTTTCTATAACATATAGTCATGCTATAATGGAAATGATAAGTCACACACAGGCTTTAAAACATGTTTTTTTTTAAAATTTAAATGATTACTAGGGCTACTTACTCTTATCTTGTGTGTCCACTTCCACCATTACTTCTTCCTCCTCCCCACCCGAGAACCAGGAACTGAACCAGCCAGTCTGTTTCTTCACTGTTTTCCTTGCTCTGTCTGGAGCTTCTTTGGCAAACTGAAAAGAGGTATGGAAGAAGGCTGTCAGTAACACCATCTGACACATTGTTGTTATATTTGTGTCTTTTAGGCATGCTAAAAAATTGTAGTTCCATTGATCTCTGAGGACACAAAGACAGAACAGGACTAGTGCTCCATCAAGCATGTCATACAAGGCGACTAATGTGAGGTTGTGAGGGGGCTGGCAATTTCATCCTGTAAAATAAATTGGTACAGAAACCACTGCCATTGAGCAGATACTTTGATGCAGGCTTCTTGCAATAAGGAGGATAGTGCAGTGATGGCTCCATGCTCTTTAAGAAGCAAAAAAAACGGGATCAATGAATGAGTGAAACAGTCATTGTCAATATTGTCAGAAATTCACTATTTTTTTCATTTTTTTGTTAAATTGATGAGAAATATCTCGTTCAACCACTGATGGGTTATAATTAGGATATATAATGTTTTCACTACCATCACTGGTGTCAATACCTTGTCGCGGTATGTGATATACTGTTTTCACTGCCATCACTGGTGTCAATATCTTGTCGCGGTATGTTATATATTGTTTTCACTGCCATCACTGGTGTCAATACCTTGTCGCGGTATGTGATATATTGTTTTCACTGCCATCACTGGTGTCAATATTTTGTCACGGTATGTTATATATTGTTTTCACTGCCATCACTGGTGTCTACCTTGTCGCGGTATGTTATATATTGCTTTCACTGCCATCACTGGTGTCAATATCTTGTCGTGGTATGTTATATATTGTTTTCACTGGTGTCAATACCTTGTCGCAGTATGTTATATATTGTTTTCACTGCCATCACTGGTGTCAGTACCTTGTCGCGGTATGTTATATATTGTTTTCACTGCCATCACTGGTGTCAATACCTTGTCGCGGTATGGCAGCTTGAGTACCCTGACAACCCCCAGAGCTATGCCGGAGGGAGTTTTACTCCTGGCAGGTTCTAAAAAACTAGACTGGTCTGCGCAGGTTGGGGTCAGACTAAAGCTGGCATCCTGGTCCTTCAGGTTGGGGGTTTTAGCACAGGGTCGACAGCCCTGTCTATGTTAAAGTGAAATCACGTCACAGAAATGGCAACAAATGAACAAACTTTGCTACGGGATGGACATCCGGAGTCTGAAGCTCATATGACTGACACTGGTGAAAGCCACTGGCACAAAAACGAACATACTGATTGCAAAACATGAAACTAGAATAGGATTTTGGTATGTCAGGACAATGGAAGAGACAGGTAAACTGAAACTAATCACAATGGAAATGAGAAACTAAAGATTACATATCCTAGGAATAAGTGAGATCAGATGGACTGGGACAGGTAGAATTAAAACATCAACAGGGAAAACATTACTTTACTCTTGAAAAGAGGATGGTCAACATAGGGAAGGTGCAGCCATAATCCTAAAAAAGGGAATAGAAAGGTTGTTACTTGAATGAAAACCCATCAACAATAGATTGATGAGTGAGACTGAATGGGAGATTTGCCAACATCACCATAATACAATGCTACGTGCCAACAAATTACAGTGACAAAGAGGCCAAGGATGAGTTCTATCAACAATTACAAAAAGAAATGGAAATTACACCACGATACGACATTTTCATAGTCATGGGAGACCTTAATGCTAAAGTTGGATCAGATAATACATACAACGAAAAAGTGATGGCGAGATGCAGTAGCGGCGTTGTAAATGAGAATGATGATAAAGTGATAGGCTTCTGTAGCATTAACAACTTAGTCACTGGAGAATTACCCTACCCTCAGTTCACAGTAAAATATTGGGCAGGATAATTATCCACAGAATCTCAAAAGCATTAGATCATAAACTGAGGAAGGAACAAGGAAGATTCAGAAAGAACAGAAGATGCCCAGATCATATCTTCACCCTCAGGAACATAATAGAATACTGCTCAGAATGGCAGAGACAGCTATATATAAACTTTGTCAATTCTGAAAAAGCTTTTGACAGCATATACAGATATGGCTTATGGAAAATGCTAAGGGCTTATAGCATTCCTAGTTGTATTGTTTCCATCAGAAAACTCCTCTGTTAACTGTACATGCAGTGTTGGTGTCGTAACACTGTCTATTCATCTCTCCATCTTTGTCTCCCTTCTCTCTCTCTCTCTTCTTTATTCTCAGTAATTTTCTAGTTACACTACGGTCTTTTCGGCACTGTAGTCAGCGTTTCTCTTTCTCAGACATCACGCCGCTTACTAATGGTCACTGAGCAAATATCGCAAATGCATCAACCTCAGGTTTATAATACATGGCCAGAGAATATACCTTTAAGAGTATAAAAGCGTCTGAAAGTCTAGAAACCACCATTGTTTTATTGTATCCTATTTGATGGACCTGACGGAAAATGCCCCAGTGTCAAATTTCACTGTATCTGGCCAGCAAGTGTGTGTGCCTTCGGAAAAACCTGTAATTACCACGCGGGGAAGCTTTCTCACGCGAGGCGCAGGTCAAGATTGCATCACTAATAGCTCACATGCCGAGGAGAGAATTTACTTGTGATTACGTCAGAACACCCACCCCTCACTCTTCAGTAACGTGAGCAATGGTGAAAGACGAACAAATAATCTAGAACATGTGAGAAGAGATCCATAAAAGTTAGAGGCTTAGACCTGAACGCCACTTACACGCACAACTTGTGGGCCGAGTGCATCTACATGGTGAGGAAGTCCAGATTACAAACTCTTTGGTGTTAACCAAGTGGTGTATATGATTTCACTCTGTTCAGACTTTTAGGTTTCTGAGCGGACAACATTCGCAGTTGCAGAATTCAGTGTCCGGTGCCTGACGGTAACAGACAGTCAGTCTTTTGACCGATCAGCAGAACTTAAAGCCAGAGATCTCGTCAACTCCTAAGCATAAAGGAGTATAGATCAACACTCACATGTGTAACGTCATATCGCTGCGAGATGACAGCACCTAACAACCTGCGCCAGGGCTGACAACAAGGATTACAGATAAGTCCAAAAGCATAAGGATTATTTTCCTCCAGATATCTCAGAGATCTTACTCAGAATATCAAACAGAACTTTCACCCAAATAATTACGGAACTCTATTTAAAGTGCTTTCCAGATTATCAAAAGTGGACTTTACAGTCACTAACGTTAGGAACACTCATGAGAGTCACACTAGTGCTGATGATAATTAGTAGGACATACTATGACTTTTAGTCATTCAGTGTTTATGACCATATTATTTTCGTTTACCTTTTCATTTTTCTTTGTGTTGTATATGTGGTTTAGGGATTAACTATCTGTACATAAGTTATACCATCTAAAAAGTGGTCAAGTGCGTTTCTTACATGTATGGTCTCTTAAATCCATATATATGTCATTTCCTCAGTATGAGAGGATGGGGGCTTAATAATAATTATAATATTCAGTAAGAATAATAGGGGAGATTTGTCACAAGGAAACAGAATCCATTTTCAAATGCCCTTCTGAGACATTATCTCTTTGTGAGAATATTCGCCTTCCTATTCACCCCTCACTTGTATAGGAATCTAACCTTTAACGAGCCACTTAACAGATCTTATATATCTTTCTTACATTTCTTAATTTTCATCTATCTTATCCAACTGTGCTGCGACAATTAACATCCAGTTTGGGATAACGGTGCGACAGTTGGACAAAGGAACCTTACTTTCAAAGTGAAAACAGGTGTACGACAGGGATGCCCCTTATCCACCATTCTATTTTTAACTGTCATAGACTGGGTGATGAGCCAGACAACAGAGGATACCCCTAGATGAATAAGATGTACAGCATTTACCACACTAGAAGATCTAGAATACACAGACGATATTGCATTATTCTCACATTCACATCAGTAAATCCATGAAAAAACAGACAGACTGAATAAATATAGCCAACAAGAGGACTAAAGATCAACCTAAAGAAGACAGAGGTCATGACACTCAATATAATAAATCCTGAGCCCATTAAAATAAGGAACCAAAAGCTGGAACAAACAAATACATTTACATATCTAGGAAGCATAGTAACACCAGACGGCAGAACAAGCAAAGACATCAGTAACAGAATGAATAAAGCCAGAACAGCCTTCGCCAACCTAAACAACATTTGGAAATCTTCTCAGTACAGCACAAACACCAAATTAAGATTATACGAGAGTTGCGTACTTTCTGTACTTTTGTACGGTGCGGAGTGCTGGAGAGTAACATAAAAGGAAATGTTCAAATTATCCTCTTTCCACACAACCTGCCTAAGGAAAATTCTTAAATTTTTGGGCCGAATACCATCTCAAACCAGGAACTGCTTACATGGTGCAGCCAAAAAGATATGCACACCATCACTGTGGGCAGACACTGGAACTGAGTTGGCCGTGTCCTCAGAAGAGACTCTGACACCATCACCAGAACAGCTATGCTATGGACACCAGAAGGATGGTGAAAGAGAGGCAGATCAAAGACAACATGGCGGAGAACTGTGGAGGCTGAGATGCAAAGCATGAACCAGAGTTGGGGCACTTCACAAAGGATGGCCACCGACCGAAAAAAGTGGGGACATTTTGTTGCTGCTCTACAAGACGCCATTAGGCGTGATGGCCACTGACTGCTTTGTCAGTTTGGGGCTAAGGATCCAAGAAAAGAATTGTTGTCAATTCCAAAAAATATTATAAACTACAGCAGATACACAAAAGTAGCATCACTTCTCCTGTCCAATCATTGTAAATAGGGCAAATAAAAATTACTAATTTTGCACACATTTAGGGGAAAAACAAACTAAACAAACAAACCAAAAAAGAAATAAAACCAAACCTAAAAAAAAAAGGCAAACGAAAATAAACGGGGGATGGGTGTAAAGGCCTGAGGTGTTTAGTTAGATATTTAATTGACTTCCATTTGTTATGTCATATGTTTTATCAGAACATCACCAGACCTTCACCTTTCCAATTATTATATATTAACTTCTTTTGTTCTTGTTTAAAATTGTTTGACTATATTATGCAGTTCCCTAGGTCTATTTATTCCTAACATCTGTTCTATATTTATGGGTACATTTGAAGCCAGCAAATAATCTAATATTGGGATTCTCAGTTGTTCATACCTCTTACATTGGAACAAGAAATGCTCTATATTATTTTCTTGAAGACACAGTTAGGTTCTTCTGTTCTGAAATAGCCATTTCCCAGCAGTAGTCTGAGATGTTTCTTGTTACTGGGAATATTCAATTCACCTAGATATCTGGCATTTTCTTGTTGGAGCCTTGAATATTTTATATGCATGTCTTCCTTTCATTATGAGAATAAATGCAAGAAATGATAACAAGGTTGAACTTGAAGAAACACCACTAAAAGATGTAGAATCTTATACATATCTTGGAAGTAATATAGACAAAGTTGGAGGGACAGACAGTGATATCAAAATAAGAATACAAAAAGCAAGAGGAGCTTTCATTGCATAGAAAACATATGGAGAACAAGAGAAATCAAGTCGAACACAAAAATAAGAATCTTCAACTCAAATGTCAAGTCAGTCCTATTGTATGGCTCTGAGAAATGGAGAACAACAAAAACAACAACCAAAAAGCTACAGCCTTTTATAAATGATTGCTTGCGTAGAATAATCTGAAAGGAAGACATCAATCAATCAATCAATACCCTTTAGCTCCCCAAGGAGCATAGGCCTTCAACAAACACATGCCAAGTCTTCCTGTCCTGTGCCATCTGCTCAAGTTCTTTCCATGTTTTCCTCATCATTTTCACCTCTGTTTCCAGTTTTCTTCTCCATGTGTTTTTTGGTCTACCTCTGCCTGTGTTTCCCTGTGGATTCCAGAACAAGGACTGCCTTGTAATACTATCAACAGGTTTCCTCAGTGTGTCCTATCCATCGCCAGCGTCTTCTTCTCAGCTCTTGTTCCACTGGCACTTGTCTGGTTCTTGTCATCAATTCCCCATTTGTGACTTTGTCATACCATTTCAGTCCTTCTAAATGCAATGAAAGCTCCTCTTGCTTTTTGTATTCTTATTTTGATATCATTGTCTGTCCCTCCAACTTTGTCTATATTACTACCAAGATATGTGTACAATTCTACATCCTTTAGTGGTGTTTCTTCAAGTTCAATCTTGTTATCATTTCTTGCATTTATTCCCATAATCTTTGTCTTTTCCCTGTGTATTTTCAGGCCCATTTGTTGTGACCTCTCATAGACAATTTTCATTTTCTCTTGCATCTGATTATGGTTATGGGACAGAAGAGCCATCTGCAAAATCCAGATCACTAAGCTGTTTAGTCAGATTCCACTGGATTCCATTTCTGTTGTGTGATGTCAATGTTTTCATAACCAAATCTATTGCTAGTAAGAAAAGAAATGGAGACAAGAGGCATCCCTGCCTCACTCCTGTTCTTATCCTAAACGGTTCAATAAGTTGTCCTTCATGAAAAACTCTGCACATTATGTCTTCATAGGTCTTCCGTTTCAAGTTAATGATCTTCATGGGAACTCCATAAATCCTCATCAGTTTCCAAAGTGATTCCCTGTCTACACTGTCAAATGCCTATTCGTAGTCCATGAATCCGATGTAAAGCCGTGAATTCCATTCCAGACTTTGTTCAACTATTATTCTCAATGTGGCTATCTGGTCTGTACAGGATCTGTTTTGTCGAAAACCTGCTTGTTCATCTCTCAGTTGCTTGTCTATGGACTCTCAAGGATGATTCTAATACTTTTCCTGGCACTGATAGTAACATTATTCCTCTATAATCTGTGTACTCTTGTAAATTTCCCTTCTTAGGCAACTTGACCAGATAACCTTCCTTCCATTCTGCTGGTATTTCCTCTCTCTCCCAGAATTTGCCAGTTAGTTTGTATATTATCTCTGTAGAGGTTTCAATATCTGTTTTGATGGCCTCTGCTGGAATTCCATCTGGACCAGTTGCTTTTCCATCTTTCAGAAGCTTTATGGCTATTTCTTCTCTACTTGGTCGTTCACAGCTAATTTGTAGCTCCTCTTCTGCTGTCACCCATTTACATACTTTATTTATTTGCATTAGCAGATCCTTACATAATTTTAGTAGATTTTTTCCAGTTCACCACAAAGCAACATCATCTGCAAACTGTGACAATTTATTTTTCATATCTTTAAATTCTTCACCTAAATCTTTTCTTTGGTATTTGACCACTGACTGACAAAGCAATCAGTGACCACCACACCTGGTAGCAAGTTCACCTAAATCATTTATAATAATAGTGAAAATCGAAAGAGATAATACTGATCCTTGGGGTATTCCATTTTGTTCTTGATACGGTTCTGACCTGTAATTGATTACTTGAACAGTGAAATATCTATCTTACAGGAAGTTCACAAAATAATTAAATATTTTACTTGTTACTCCTATCTTCTTTATTTTAAAGAGAGCACCTTCTCTCCAGTATTCATCATAAGCCCTAGCTATATCTAAGAATACTGCCCCAGTTTTTTTTCTTTCTTTTGAAATCCTGATTTTACTTCATGTTCCAAATTAATTAGCTGATCCATAGTAGATCTGTTCCTTCGAACTGTCGAAGGTAATCGGAGAAGAGGGAGGCAAAGAAAATCCTGGACTGATAACATCAAAGAATGGGCAGGGCACGGTTTTTCCACACTTGTACGCATTGCTGAGGATAGAGAGCAGTGGAGGACCCTGTCTGCTGATGCTTCCACCATGGCACCCCTACGACCCATGACTGGTTACGGGTTGAGAAGAGATGATGAATAGATCTGTTATTCCTAAATCCTGACTGAGTTTGACTGTATAAATTATTTTCCAAATAAAACTTTAATCCTTTATTTACTATAGTTTCTAATATTTTACCTACATGGGAAGTTAAAGAAATTGGCCTGTATGAACTGGAAGATCCTCTGATGAACTGGAAGATCCTCTGAATCGGGCGACTTTTCTATGGACCAGCTTATTGTTGACTGTCATTAGCTTCTTCTTCACATTTCATCTCACTACAATGAACATTCCTTCTGTTGTTCATTGTTGCAAATCTCCTTCTACAACAGCATGGAAAGTCTAATCACTCATTTTAAACCATGATACAGTCATAGTTGAATCCCCAGTAGTACTTATGGGTTCATCATTCCCCCTTATACTGATGGACCTCAAGAGGCATGCTACCTACAAAGGTCTTTCAGCAAGGAATGATGCAGTCATGTGAACAACTATTAACAAAAAATATGGACTTGTATATTTGGTATATCCTCAAACCGAATAGAAGCTCAGATTATATCATAACTGTCCATTCATTACTTCGAGACCATTTTTAGCCAACAAACTATGTCGTAAACCAACCTACCATATGGTCAGTAATACTTGTCACTACTGTTATTTAACACTGTTAACATTACATGCATACATACCTCCAACTTTGCCTGTTCTCTTGCAATGAGGATGTTAGTGACATTAAGTGAATCTTCCATTTCTCTAAGCTTTTCTACTGTAGTCTTATTCTCTGGATTGTCTAAGTAGCTCTTATACAAGCTTCTGTACTTCTTGAACCTGGCTCTGTTTGAAATCAATCAGTATATATATATATATAGATAGAAAGATAGAAAATGCAATGCAGGTACTGAAGAGTGCAGTGTATAGAGAACAATTCAACAGGAGATCACAAAAAAGTAAGTTAGTCATAATATAGCATTTGTACATCAATTTTACATGTAATAAATAATTAACAATAATTAACTGTGATGGCAACTATGAAACAAGTAAAGTTTATAAGTGCTCACAAGATAAACAGTATACAGACAATATGATAGGAGGATAACTGTAAGGGTACTGGAGATAGCCCATCACAACAACAGAAGCCAGTTAAGCATGACACTAAATTTATAGAAATCAGTGTCAATTATGAATTGTATCAAGATCTCATAAATGGCAGCCACTTTTGATTGTGTTTTCAGTGTATTTAAAAGTCTGACACCTGGAAAATCTATCATTTGACAAACAAGAAGCAATTATTTTCATTCAAATACCAAACCTCAAAGCCAAATGTCATATATTAGTACGCTAACTAAATTTTAAAAAATAAGCCATTATCTGTACTCTTATGCAAAAGGAAAATACACTCTTGAGCTGGTAAAACGAGATGCATGTGCAATTATTTTGATAAATCATACAGACTCATTTTACAGTAAGACTATCACTCAAACAGCAATCAAACATGCAGGAGTGACTTGCTACTATGTACCTATGTTCTTTGATTCTAGTCCAGGAATGTGGACGTATGATCTCTTCCAAAACAGCAGTGTAGGCATAAATCCACCATGATCGTGGGCTGACCTTGAGGCTGATGTTGGGGTGATATTTGCGATAGCGCTGGTTCACCCTCATTAGTTGGAATGAGTCATTGAGATTGATGAGGTTTAGGAACTGAAAAAAAAATGAGCCATTAATATAATATTCGTTAATGAGATTATTTGGGAAGATAATCACTAATGTTATGTAGGCTTAAATACTTAAAATGCATGGAGGCATATCTGGAGCCATCCTTATATGATCACCAGCTATGCACAATGCGGTAGTATGTTAATTTGAGTGTGAACCTCAGTCTGTGAGGCTAATTACACCCTCACTGACTCTTCAAATCATCTAAAGACTTCCAGGAATTCCCCCTGTGGTGAAACATATTGAGAACCCAGCATTGCACACTAAGCTTGGAGGAGTCATTTGAGCCCCAGATGTAACTCTGGCTTCTACCTGGTTGCCTGCATGCAGGAGGATCTTACTATGGACCCCACAATAGGCAGGGGGAGCTGAGAAGTGGCTTTAAGTAGGACATGATGACTTCTTGGGAGACCCCAGAACCAGAGCACAGTATTTTAGCTCTGCATATTTGGATGGTGGGGAATGCATAGTAGGCCAAATACTTCTTCTTCCTAGCTTGGGACCAGATGTGATGATCCTTTAAATACAAGCCAAGCTGGAGAAACTGGAGCTCATGACTTCAACTCAACACATTTCGGAATAGCAGAAAAGCCACAGGAAAAGCCTAGATCTACAGTGTAGATAATACCTATGAGTTTTCAACTTGGTATTGGCTGCAAAAGAGCATAAAGCTCAGCAGCCTTAGTTCAACAACAGCAACAAATACTTAAAACTCACATATCTTCTTCTTCTTCATTCACCCTCAGACGTAAACTTGAATTTGTTCAAACAAAGCAGTGGTCAGCTTGAGGCCTTTTATATCTCCGTATAATTTTTCCAGGAGAATGGTACTGGTGATGGCCATATGCACTTTCTCTGTTCATTATATGCTGGGCACCTTTGAAGCAGATGTTCAGCAGTCATTTTATCGGTGCCACAGTTCCACTCATTGGTAGTTCCTATCTTTAACTTATTGAATAGATGGTATCCCAATCTGTTGTGACCTGTGTCTGACGGTTACCATTTGTTGACCTCTGCTAAGCTAGTAATATGCATCATTTTTATTGTGGCCTGGATGCTCTGCTTCCCACTTGCTCCTGTCTCTGCGCTTGATAAAACTCATATATCTAAATCTTCACGATACTTTCTGGGGATCTGTGAGGATACAAAGAAAGAAAAGAACTACCACGTGCTCAGGTATGTCATAAGGGTCAACTAATATGAGACTGTGCATCGGGCTGGCAACCTCATCATCCAAAATGCACTGCTACAGAAACCACTGCTTCAAGAGCATATGAATAATGGTGCAGGCATCCTGAAAGGAGATCAGGTACAGTGAAAGCTCCATGCTCCACAAGCAGCAAAATGCAAAATGAATAAATCAAAATGACAGGCATTTCATTTTTATACTTCATCATCATTTTTGTTTTGCTATGGAGCAGTATATTCTTCTTTCTTTTCTGCTGCCACTTGTGCAGTTTTCCCGAGTTCGTTCTGATTGGAACTTTCCAGGTGCCAATCCTGGAGATTTTCCTAGACGAAAAAAGGTTTGTTGGCAACCCAGACTCCTTTCAACTTTCTCTGGGCTGCTTTGTGAGCCTCCTTTCCAGAGGACCTTCATCTGTCTTGGACAGCTGAATTTACTTCTTTATTTGACCTATCCATATTCTTTGCTCCCCTTTTGGGCCCTGGTAACACACAGGTGAGTAGATTACTTCATTATAATTTATTTTATTTTTCAAAACTGAAAATATTAAAAGAAGAAGAAAATGATTTACTCTCAGTGCTGTTCAACATAACTATTCTGATTATTAACTCTTAATATCTACATAGAGACATCAATGTGATGAACAAAGTTTTTACTTCTTCATTTGACAATAAGAAAATCTACATAGAGACCATCAATGTGATGAACAAAGTTTTTACTTCTTCATTTGACAATAAGAAAATCTACATAGAGACATCAATGTGATGAACAAAGTTTTTACTTCTTCATTTGACAATAAGAAAATCTACATAGAGACATCAATGTGATGAACAAAGTTTTACTTCTTCATTTGACAATAAGAAAATCTACATAGAGACATCAATGTGATGAACAAAGTTTTACTTCTTCATTTGACAATAAGAAAATCTACATAGAGACATCAATGTGATGAACAAAGTTTTTACTTCTTCATTTGACAATAAGAAAATCTACATAGAGACCATCAATGTGATGAACAAAGTTTTTACTTCTTCATTTGACAATAAGAAAATCTACATAGAGACATCAATGTGATGAACAAAGTTTTTACTTCTTCATGTGCTCTCAAATAACCACATTCATCTCTCTTATAAAGCTGACAGTCCATCTCAGGCTTCTCTCGTGACAATGCAGTTTCTCCCACCACTGGGTTGGAGAAGGTCATGCTGCCACATTGCTCATCTCATGAAGCTGACAGTTTTGGAGTATGTGTTCTGTCTGTTTGTCCTCCCCCGCACAGACACACATTCTGTCTGTTTGTCCTCCCCCGCATGGACACACATTCTGTCTATCTGATGTTCACTTTGTTGTACAGATGGTATTTGAGTCTGTTGTACAGATGGTATTTGAGTCTGTTGTACAGATGGTATTTGAGTCTGTTGTACAGATGGTATTTGAGTCTGTTGTACAGATGGTATTTGAGTCTGTTGTACAGATGGTATTTGAGTCTGTTGTACAGATGGTATTTGAGTCTGTTGTACAGATGGTATTTGAGTCTGTTGTACAGATGGTATTTGAGTCTGCCATGGCCAGTTCTTAGTCTGAACATTATCACTTGGTCTCTTCTAGGAAATGTACAGTACGGTTCTGCAGTATCAGAGGCTGGGTGCTTCATGAACAAAGTGTTTGGCATTCTCAGTTCACTTATTTACTTAGTCGTTCCCCTTCTACCATGAGGTGTAGAGGTTTGGAAGAGAGAGCGCCAGACTATCCTATCGGCTGTCTTCCTCCTGGCCTGGTTCCATTCTAGTCCTCGGTCCTTCAAAGATTGTCTAATGTTGTCCTCCCAGCGGACTCTGGGTCGTCCTGGGGGTCTGGATCCCTGGCTCTTTGTTTCCCATGCTTGTCGTGGTAGTCGATCTTCTCCCATTCTGCAGACATGGCCAAACCATCTTAGTTGGGACTGTTCTACTTGGGTCTGCAGGGGGTGGAATTTTAGGTCTTGACGTATCGTCTGGTTGCGAACCATGTCTCTTTTTGTTACTTCAACCACCTTCCTCAGATACCTCATTTCTGAGGTTTGGATCTGGCTTTTATGGGTTGTACATTCTCAGTTCACACTTAGAATTATAACTGGCTGTTTCAGACACCCCTGTTAACCTAATGTGAAAATGAATGCTTGTAGCTGCATTGAACATTTTGTCAAGAAGTGCACTATCCAGTGGATACCAGCCCATTGCAACATACCAGGAAATGAAGAGGCAGATAGACTTGCTAAAGAAGGAGGTGCCTTACAGCAAAATGATATAGAGACAACTTACGCAACGGCAAAGACCACTATAAGGGCTACATTCAAGTCCAAATGGGAAAGAGAGCACCCGGGACATTTGAAAAATGACGCATATCATCAACTATCCAGAAAAGAACAGGTCATCATTTTTCGACTGCGCACTGGGCACAACAGATTGAGATACCATCTGTACCACAAATACAAAATTGGTGCAACAGATCTCTGCACCTGCGGTACCAGCCCGATGACAGTCGAACACCTGCTGCAGTACTGCCCAACCTACAGTAATGAACGGGGTAGCATATGGCAACAACCTACTTCTGTCAACGAAAAACTGTTTGGAGATGTCGGGAACCTTGAGTTGACTGCTGCCTTTATTAGAGTCATAAATGTGGAAGTCTGAAGGCGAACGAGGAAGAAGAAGAAGAAGAAGATACCTGTTGCCTTGACAGATGAACCTCAACTTCCTCAACAGTGAAGTCCATGAAAAACTTTGGCAGAGTGAAACCATTGTCAGAGTTGATGATCAGTCTAGCCTGAGCTGCTGCTGGTTCCATTACTGCAACAACAAAGTATAGCCAAAATATTAAACAGGAAATGATTATAATAAGAAAGTTCAGTCACAAAACTATTATTGAAATGAAAATCACGTTAAAATGAGTGTTGGCTCCATGTTCCATAAGGAGTTACAAAAGAGATGATGATGATGATGAAGATGATGATAATGATGATGGCATTAAAGTAGTTAATCCCAAATTATATACAATACAATGAACACACAAAATGGAATTGAACTGCACAATAAAGTATTAAAATAAGATTCCATGAAACAGAGCTCAGTCACAAAATAAATATGAAATAAGGAAAGCATTTAATGGAACTAACTCCAAAAAATAAATTATGATGGAATGAAGAGTTAACATTTAACACATTAACTACCGAATTGAAAAACACACTGTGGCCGAATTAAATTTTTTTCCCATTTTCATCCTGTAGGTGTTTGCACAAAGTAAGCTGTAGTTTTCGTAATTGTTTACAGATTTTTATGAATTACACATCATTTTAAAGATAAATGAATGTACTATTACAATAAACACTGGATGTAACTCTAATAGAGGTTGTTGCTATTTAACAGCCCTCCGATGGCCGAGGACTTGCAATATTTTCACAATTATAACTGCTTGCGCCCCATCTCTATCAAAATCACAATTTTAATCAATGTGCACACCGTTTTCACTCTTGTCCTCGTCGCTAGATCTATCAGTCAATTGTTGAAACACGTTTCTATCCTATTCAGCCGTTAGACGAGATGTACACGCATTTTTTCTAGTCCTATCACTAGCTGCCACGGTAAACAGTTTTACACAATTTGGTAACTAACCCAAAATGCTGAAAAATATGAACATAATATCAATTTTCCAGTGTTCTACAACAACCATGCTTTGGGAATTTGTTTTCCGGTGGCAACTTAAAATCTCGAACCAGATCAGAGAG
Organism: Oreohelix idahoensis; assembly: GCA_024509875.1. Taxonomy (NCBI): domain Eukaryota; kingdom Metazoa; phylum Mollusca; class Gastropoda; order Stylommatophora; family Oreohelicidae; genus Oreohelix; species Oreohelix idahoensis. Next base: position 244,232 of record JAMPIV010001142.1, read on the forward strand.
TGTTTCAGTACATTTTTCATTCGTTTTATTACTAAAATTAGATTGGCGCTCTGAGCGGCTTGCGGTCCAAATGTGATTATTTTGTGAGCCGCTGACAGCGGCTTCCGGTAGTTAATGTGTTAACAGAGTTTATTTATAAATAAAATATGAAATGGAGATCACAATAAACAACATTACGTCATAAAATTTAACATGAAATTTCAGATCAAATCAGCCGCCATCTTCACAATGCAGGCCTGCTGCAATGAGTCTCCAATGTCTTCTGTCTCATCTCTTGATGGTACACCGAGATGCAAAGAATGAACCAGAGTTGGGGCACTGTACGAAGGATGGCCACCGACCGAGCAAAGTGGAATAAATTTGTTGTTGCCCTACAAGATGCCACTAGGCATGATGGCCACTGACTGCTTTGATGGTCGGCGGCTAAGGATCAAAGAAGAAGAAGAACACCGATGTTAACATTTCCTGTCCATCTCTTGATGATATGATATCTTCCCACTTACAGTGCTGTCTTCCTCAGAGAAAGATGGATGGACAATGTTAAATGATCCTGAGGAAACAAGGCATGACACTGGTCAAAGCAACACATCTAGCTCAGGAATAAAAATGATTTCTCCCCATGACACTTAGCAGCACTAGTGAGCATAGAGAATGAAATAAAAACTGTTTCCAAAATTTTGTTTTTTAATGTTGAGGTATGCAGGTTTACTTTTATTGGTTTTGAAATTCCTTCCTTATGGTCAAACAAGTCCTTACCTTCTAGCGCTTCTCATCTCCGTATTGACAATAGTGGTCTGGGCAAGCCTGTGTTTTATATGCTTCCCAAAATTCATAAACCCTCCAACCCTGGGAGACCCATTGTCTCTGCATGTTCCTGCCCTACCGAACGTATATCAGACTTCTTCGACAGCATCTTCCAGCCTATTGTAGAGCAGCTTCCTTCCTTCTTAAAGGACACAAACCATGCTCTTACTACTTTTTCCTCTATTCAGCTTTCTCCAGACCGTACCTACCGTTTATTTCTGTTAGATGTTTGCTCACTTTACACTTCCATTCCTCACTCTGATGGTCTCCGAGCTCTCCGGTTTTTCCTGGACCAGCGCATGCACCCCTCTATCGCTACAGACTCTCTCCTGGGCCTTGCAGAACTGGTCCTTCGACTCAATTCCTTTGAGTTCAATGGACAGTTCTTTGACCAAATAAGTGGAGTTGCCATGGGCACCAAGATGGGTCCCAGTTATGCCTGCCTCTTCATGGGCTACCTGGAGTATCAGGTGTGGCAGCAGTATCCTGGACCTTTTCTATTGATGTATCATAGATACATCGATGATGGCATAGGTCTCACCGATATGCCAGAGGTTGACCTATCTAGGTTCATTAATTTCATTAACAACTTCCACCCTGCGATCCAATTCACCTCTCACATCTCCACTGTCTCTGTTAATTTCCTAGACATTGTTGTCACTATCACTCCCCCCCACCTCACCACTTCAGTGTACTACAAACCCACCGATGCACACAGTTACCTCCTTTATACTTCCTCTCATCCTCCGGCTTGTTGGGACTCCTTGCCTTTCTCACAACTTCTCCGCCTCCGTCGGTTATGCCAAGATGATGACAACTTTCTATGCCGAGCACAAAAAATGTTGGACTTCTTCCGTAACAGACAGTATCCAGAAGATGTTCTTACCTCTGCCTTAGAACGTGTTCTCCCTATCTCACGTCTAGAGGCCCTCAAACCCCGCCAAAAAACCTCCTCTGATAGAGTCAAGTTAATAATGACCTATCACCCTCACAGCACTGCTGTCAAAAGGATCCTGTTTCGCCATTTACCTCTCCTCCAAGCTGACCCAGTGGCGCGGGAAGCATTTAGTGAGCCACCCTTGCTGGCATATAGACGGGACACAAATTTGAGGGACCTCCTAGTCCACAGCCGTTTGAAAACCGTCAACGATGGCCACTTTGGAACCAAGCCATGTAACCGTACACGATGTAAGACATGTCAGTATGTAATCGAAACACGTTCAGTCTCGTTCCCTAACGCCAAGTTCACCATCACCCATGGCTTCACATGTGAGTCACGCAACGTCATTTATGCTATTATATGCAAACGTTGCACCATTACGTACATCGGCCAAACGGGCACACGACTGGGCGACCGATTCTGCAGACACCTCTATGACATCTCTCAGTTTAATTCCACACCTGTGGCCATCCACTTCAATGGCCCTGACCACCACGGTGCCACTGACATCCAGGTGACAGCCATCAGATACTGTTCCTCGGACGCCAACAGTCGGTTTCGCCAGGAACAACGCCTCATCCATCTTATGGGTTGCCTCAAACCACACGGTTTGAATACCCAACATTCTTTTGTCTGAGACGCCTTTCTCTATCGAGTCCCAGTTGTATTATGACTTTCTACTTTGATGCGATCACCCCTTTTTTTTTTTTTTTAATTACCATTTTTTTAATTTAATAATTTTATTATTTATTTATTTACTTATTATTATTACTTTTTTTTATTTTTTTTTTATTTTATTAAAATTTTTTTTTTTTAAATTATTTTTTTCCTTTATTATTTTTTTATTTTATTCATTTCTTTATTTAATTTGTATTTATTTTTTTTATTATTTATTTATTTGTTTTAAATTTATTTATTATTATTATTTATTTATTTATATTTTATTTATTTTTTTATTTTATTTATTATTTATTGATTACTTTTTTCTTTTTTTTCTCACTCTTTTCCAGTCCTTGTTTTTATTATTTCTTATTTTTAATATACTATCAACTTTCTTTTTCCGGTTTAGTGGCAGCCATCTTGCTTCCCATGTGACTGGACTTAATATTAAAGGGAGTTTTTTCTATTATTTTTATAGTTTCATGTTCTCTACTTAATTCTCATTTTTCTTTCCCTCCTGTCTCTTGTTTGTCTGTCCCTGACGAAGGCCTTGTGGCCGCAACGTAGGTTTTTCTTGTCCTTCTCCTTGTAAGACGTATTACTATTTGTGTGGGTGTGTGTGTTTTTTTTTTTCATTTGTTTTTTTTTTTTTCAACTAAAAAATGCCGTGCTGAAGTCGGATGTGTCGACCGAAAGGTGCAGATATCACAGCTTAGGCGTAAACAGACACAACGCAACCACCGTCCTTTTCAGGGCGAACGAAGAAGAAGAAGAAAAAAATGGAGAAGTCTAGCAGAAATAGATATTAAAAAATTAAGGTACTTAACTCTTACTATACATGAGCTAAAACCGCGTTTTTACGCGCTAGTTTAGCTATCGTTACCGTCGCGCGCCACTTCAACTGGCGAGCCGTAAAATTGGTACTAAACCCGCGCCACTTCACGGGGCTTGCCGGATAGTAAGAGTTAAAGGGGTGGAGTTGCAGTGCATTTTAAGCTTAAGTAGGACAAAAATGAAAATTGAGATTTGCCTGTAATCTGATAATTTATATTCTCCTGGATCTAAATATGAAAACATCATTTGTAAGAACACATTATAAGTAGGTGTATTATGATTTTGAAAATTGTATTTTCTTAAGAATTGTTGGCTTTTCCTAAGAAGAAAACAATTAACTTCTCAGATCCTTATTTTATTGTACTAATGTTCTAATAACTTGCTCTTTTCTAGGTCAATCAACATGAGATGTGGCACAGATACTTTCAATTGGATAATAAAACTTTTGTCAGATCAGATTTATGATATTTTATTAACATTTTGATTCATTGCAAATAATGTTGTAAAATTTTGAAAAATGAGTTACTATTTTTAGATACTAACTTTAAAGTTCTATACCACAGAATCTACTAAAGTAATCACAAATCTAATCTGATAAAAGTTTTAAAATACAATAATGTGCCTCAGTTTCAACACTGGTGCACATAATCCAAAACATAAATTCCTATGGAATTGATATATAAGATTATGATCAAAACTGGCCACCATTTCCATGGTAACCAATAGCATTGAACCATCAAACGCATTAGTATTCATAACCCTCCACTCCCAAAGGAGCATAGGCCTTCAACAAACACATGCCAAGTCCTCCTGTCCCGTGCCATCATCTCAAGTTCTTTCCATGTTCTCCTCATCATTTTCACCTCTGTTTCCAACTCTCTTCTCCATGTACTTCTTGGTCTTCCTCTGCCTCTCTTGCCCTGGGGGTTCCAGAACAAGGACTGCCTTGTAATGCTATCAACAGGTTTCCTCAGTGTGTGTCCTATCCATCGCCATCGTCTTCTTCTCATCTCTTGTTCCACTGGCACTTGTCTAGTTCTTGTCATCAGTTCCACGCTGGTAACCTTGTCAACCATTTCAATCCCTCTATTCTACGCAAGCACCCATTTATGAAAGTCTGTAGCTTTTTGGTTGCTGTCTTTGTTGTTCTCCATGTCTCCGAGCCATACAATAGGACTGACTTCACATCTGAGTTGAAGATTCTTATTTTCGTGTTGGATCCGATTTCTCTTGATCTCCATATATTTCCCAATGCAATGAAAGCTCCTCTTGCCTTTTGTATTCTTATTTTGATATCGCTGTCTGTCCCTCCAACTTTGTCTATATTACTGCCAAGATATGTGTATGATTCTACATCTTGAATTGGTGTTTCTTCAAGTTCAACCCTGTTATCATTACCTGCATTTATTCTCATTATTTTTGTCTTTTCCCTGTGTATTTTCAGACCCAATTGCTGTGATCTCTCATCGAGTGTTTTCAATTTGTCCTGCATCTGATTACGGTTATGGGACAGAAGAGCCAAGTCATCAGCAAAATCCAGATCATCCAACTGCTTAGTCAGAGTCCACTGGATTCCATTTCTGTTGTGTGTTGTCGATGATCTCATAACCCAATCTATTGCCAGCAAGAAAAGAAATGGAGACAAGAGGCATCCCTGTCGCACTCCTGTTCTTATCCCAAACGGTTCTGTAAGCTGTCCTTCGTGAAGAACTCTGCATGTCATGTCTTCATATGTTTTCTTTATTAAATTAATGATCTTCAGGGGAACTCCATAATGCCTCATCAATTTCCAAAGTGATTCTCTGTCTACACTGTCAAATGCCTTTGCGTAGTCCACAAATCCGATGTATAGTGGTGAATTCCATTCCAGACTTTGTTCAACTATTATTCTCAAAGTGGCTATCTGGTCTGTACATGATCTGTTTTGTCGAAAACCTGCTTGTTCATCTCTCAGTTTCTTGTCTATGGACTCTTTTAATCTCTCAAGGATAATCCTGTTTAATACTTTTCCTGGCACTGATAGTAACATTATTCCTCTATAATTTGTGCACTCTTGTAAATTTCCCTTCTTAGGCAACTTAACCAGATATCCTTCCTTCCATTCTGCTGGTATCTCTTCCTTTTCCCAGACTTTACCAAGTAATTTATATAACATCTCTGTAGCTGTGTCGATATCTGCTTTGATGGCCTCTGCTGGAATGCCATCAGGTCCAGACGCTTTTCCCTCTCTTAGAAGCTTTATGGCTTTCTTTATTTCTTCCTTCGTTGGTCTTTCACTGTTAATTTGTAGCTCTTCTTCTGCTGGCTGGATGTCCGGCGGGTTTTGTGGAGCTGGTATATTGAGAAGGTCCCCAAAATATTCTGTCCACCTCTTCATTTGCTCTTGTATATTGCTGAGCAGTTTCCCATTCTTGTCTTTTATGAGGCAACTTGTTTGCTTGTATTTCCCTGTTAGCTTCTTTGTGCTGCTATACAGTTCTCTCATATTTCCTTTGGCTGCAGCATCTTCTGCCTCTCTTGCCAACTCCTCAATATACTTCCTCTTGTCTCTTTTGATACTTCTTTTTACTTCTTTGTTTGCTTCTGTGTACACTTCTTGAGCCTTGGCTTTGGAGCTTCTAGTTTTGCTTGTGTTTAACTCTGCTTTCTTGTTTTTTCTGTCTTTTATCTTATTGATGGTTTCTGTTGTTATCCATGCTTTTTGTTGTCTTTCCCTTTTCCCCAGTATTTCTTCACATGTCTCCTTCCATACTGTTTTGACCTGCTGCCAATAGTCTTCTGTATTCTCTACATCTTCCAGCTGTTGGAGCACTTGGAATTTGTTGGATACTGTGACCGCAAATTTTTCTCTTGTTTCTTGATTTCTTAGCTGTCCTACATTAAACTGTTGTCTATAATTTTGCATTGTTGCATATCTCTTGAGTTTCATTTTTACTTTGGCTATCAGAAGATGGTGATCTGATGCCACATCTGCTCCTCTATATACCTTTACATCCTGCAATGATGATCTAAACTTCTTATTTATGCATATATGATCAATCTGATTTTCTGTTCTATGGTCTGGTGATATCCATGTTGCCTTGTGTATTCTCTTATGTGGAAACATGCTTCCTCCTATAGCCAGTTGATATGAAGCACAGAAGTTTGCGAATAGCTCTCCATTTTCATTCATTACTCCTAGCCCATGTTTTCCCATGACTTCTTCAAATCCAGTGTTGACTGTACCTATCTTTGCATTCATGTCACCCATCAAAATTGTGATGTCTCTTCTTTTTACTTTATCCATAATTTCTTGTAGTTTAGTATAAAATGCTTCTTTCACAGACTCTTCTTTGTCATTAGTTGGTGCATAACATTGGATGACATTTACATGAATTTTCTTTTTAGCTGTTTTGAAAGAAGCTGATATTATTCTGGGTCCAACAGCTTCCCATTCAATTAGTGCTTTCTGTGCTTCTTTAGATAACATAAGAGCTACCCCTTCACTGTGGTGTGAACTTTCGTCTTCATGTCCTGAGGACAGCACCAATTCACCTGTGATGAGTTTCTTCCTGTCTACCCCCTTCCACTTTGTTTCACACATTCCCAGAACCTCGATTTTGTATTCCCTCATTTCTGCTGCTACTTGCGCCACTTTCCCTTGTTCGTTTAATGTCTGAACATTCCAGGTGCCAAATCTGGAAGTTCTCCTAGAAGAAAGAAGGTTAGTCAGCAACACAGACTCCTTTCGGCTTTCTCTGTGTTGCATCATACGCCTCCCCGCGAGAGGACCTTCCCCTGTCTTGGATGGCTGTGTTTTATTTTCTTTATTTGACTTGTCCATATTTGTTGAAGTTTTTTGTGGTTTAAATTTTTTTACAGGATGGTGTAACCGGCCCCATGCCCAACCCTCCTTAGTCGCTTTTTACGACATGCTTGGTAGGGGACAGTGTTACTATTCTTTGCTCCCCTTTCAGGCCCCGGTAACACACGGGTGAAACGCATTAGTATGCACAGCTATAAATGTTGTGATTTAACCATGAGCATTTGTATCGAAATCCTGCAGTTTTTTTATGAAAGTAGTCTTTTACTGTAGCTACTCTATTGAACTACACATGAAAACTGTTTCCTTCTACAACAACTAGATATCTTTTTGAATAATCCTGCTCTAAATACACCATAAGGGTTTTAGTCAGTCGGTCAAACAGCTAAAAATACAAGATCGAATCCTAAACAAGAAAATAATGCCAAAGAAGTACAAAGCAGAACTTGACCTAATTCAACTGTACTCACTGAAATCAAGCTCTTCCTCAAAAATTGTGTGGGAGTCAATGGAAGTCCTCAGAACATTCTGGGGAAAGATAAGGAAAGTGTTATGTTAAATCAGCCAATACCTTTCAACATCCCATGGAGTACTGTCTCTCAAAAAAAAACACACCAAACCTTTATGTCCGGTGCAATCTGCTCAAGGTAATTCCATTTTTTCTTTATTCCCTTCATGTGTCTGCAGTTCTCTTCTCAATGCACTTTTAGTCTCTCTCTACTTCATTTATTAACCTGTGGATTCCAGAATAGGGTCTGCCTTATAAAGCTATCAACTGGTTTACTTAGTGTCTTATCCAACGCCAGTTTCTTCTCCTCATATCTTCTTCCACTGGTATTGGGTTCTTTTCATCAGTTCGACATCAGCGATCTTGTCATGTCATGCCAATCATTCTATGCAAGCACCAATTTATGAAAGTCTGTATCTTTCTTGTTGTTCTCCATGTTTCAGAGCCATACAGCAGGGCTGACTTGACATATGAGTTGAAGATTCTTATTTTGTATTGATAGCTCTGCACAGCATACAAAAATATCACATCTATATGTTGTAAACATAGCAGAGCTTTGTTATTGTTATATAGAATTGACATCATTGCACTATGGGCAAACTCAAAGGTGCTCCCTCTCCCTCAGTATATGTCAAAGAGTATGAATGCTAACTGCTCCTGTAGCTCGCTTGTTGTATATATGCTGAATGCAAAAACGTCCATCCCTGCTAGCCTTACGTTTGATGCCAAATTTCAGCAATCTTAACCTTATTGATTTATCTAATGCAGTGTCGTTTTCTAAATGGCAATCATTAACTGTTCTCAGTATCTCTTCCTTATCCATATCCAGTGTCCCCACCATGGGTGCTCTTTATGCTAGTCTGTCAGCTCTCTCATTACCGCCAACTCCTGCATGACCAGAACAGTAGATCAGCACCAGTTCCTGCAGATTCGAAGCTCTATGAATGTTTTCCATTCATGCGTAGCCATCCATTTTGAACCTTTTGAAGCATAGACTGAGAGTCTGACACAGTGACTGCCTTTGTTAATGAGAGCTTTAAAAACACAAACACTTATAGTTACTCTTATAACAGCATAATAAAAAAAAATACATTACACTTGTAAGTAGTCTTAACCCCTTGAACTTGCTGTCCCACCAAAGCAGTTTGTTCAGCTATTTCTAATTTCAGCAGTTCCGTTCGGTTTACATCAAAGGATTTTCACGTTCGGTTTACATCAAAGGATTTTCACGGGTACCTGATTTCCCATAAACTTGTCATAAAGCTGCTCGACCGTTGAGCAGTGATTAGTACCTGGCTGGGGAAGTTAGATGGTAATGTCTGAATAGATAAATAGTCATTTGATTCAGAAGTAGTTTGTTCTTTCTTGACAGGAAAATTAGTGGAACGTTCTCTGTGTGCTAGTGGGATAGTAAAAAAAAGTAGTCACGTAGGGGAGTGAAGTGTTAGAGACCTCACTATACTAGGTCATGCATCGAGAGGTGGGGTGACCAGTACCCTTCCTCGCTGCCTTTTTTTCCTTCCCTAACTCAAGAGAAAAGTCAGGTACCCATTTACAGCTGGGTAGAATGGAGCTTGTCGATACCATGAATCTTTTTACTTTTCAAATGCTGTATAACACTAAGTATGGGAGTTCTGGAGTGAAATGGCTGACTTTACTATAATATTGTAACATGTCAAATGTTGTATAGCACTAGGAAGGGAAGTCTGGAGTAATGTTATTGCCTTTACTATAATGTTGTAATTTGTCAAATGTTGCTTATTAATAAGGATGGGGAGTAAAATTACTGCTTTTACTATAATATTGTAACTTGTGAATTGTTGTATAGCACTAGAGAGAGAAGCCTGGAGTAAAATTGGTGCCTTTACTATATTATAATTTGTCAAATGTTGTATATCACTAGGGATTGGAATTCTGAAGTGAAATTACTGTCTTTCTTAGAACATTGTCATTTATTAAATTTTGTTTAGCACTTTAGAAGAAGGAAAGTTCTGGAGTGAAATTGCTGCCTTTCTCAGAATACTGAAAATTGGCACTGCGGAGGGAGGTTGTGCAATGAAATGAATATTTATCCTAGCAAGCGAAATGCATGGTGATGATGATACAATTTTATATTGTCCGTGTAGGCCAGGATTTCCAAGGAGACAAAGAAAGAATATGTTTACTTCTCCCCTTCATGTCGTAAGAGACAAGTAGTGTGAGGTTTATGTATGGGACTGGCAACCTTATCATGCACAATAATGTACTACAAAAACTATCACCGTGGGAGCACATTCATGCTTTAGTGTTAGCTTCCTATAAGGGGACATGCTGCAACTGTGGCTCTGTGCTCCCGGGGGAGCGAAAATGGAAATTGTGATAATACTGAAAATAGAATTTGATGTCAGATTCTTATCAAATTTGAGCTCGTAAAAATAGAATGGTAAAACGTTCCTCTTATTTCGATAGATTTCCTCTAGATATTTATCTTGCTAATGTGTGACCAGAAACTGTGGCGCCATCTGCAGAATCATCATTTTCATCTTCGTTTTCATTCTTTATGGAACATAGAACCACCACTACAGCGGACCCCATATGGAGCATAGAACCACCACTACAGCTGATCACCTTATGGAACATAGAACCACCACTACAGGGGACCCCATATGGAACATAGAACCACTACTACAGCTGATCACCTTATGGAACATAGAACCACCACTACAGCTGATCACTTTATGGAACATAGAACCACCACTACAGCTGATCACTTTATGGAACATAGAACCACTACTACAGCTGATCACTTTATGGAACATAGAACCACCACTACAGCTGATCACCTTATGGAGCATAGAACCACCACTACAGCTGATCACTTTATGGAACATAGAACCACCACTACAGCTGATCACCAGGCAAAAGCTGGAGCATGATACAGCTGACCTTATGGAACATAGAACCACCACTACAGCTGATCACTTTATGGAACATAGAACCACCACTTCAGCGGACCCCATATGGAACATAGAACCACTACTACAGCTGATCACCTTATGGAACATAGAACCACTACTACAGCTGATCACCTTATGGAACATAGAGAACTACTACTACAGCTGATCACCTTATGGAACATGGATACCATACAACCAGAACCACTACTACAGCTGATCACTTTATGGAACATAGAACCACCACTACAGCTGATCACTTTATGGAACATAGAACCACTACTACAGCTGATCACCTTATGGAACATAGAACCACCACTACAGCTGATCACTTTATGGAACATAGAACCACTACTTACAGCTGACTTTATAGAACCACCACTACAGCTGATCACTTTATGGAACATAGAACCACACAGCTGACCCTTACATAGAACCACCACTACAGCTGATCACTTTATGGAACATAGAACCACCACTACAGCTGATCACTTTATGGAACATAGAACCACCACTACAGCTGATCACCTTATGGAGCATAGAACCACTACTACAGCTGATCACCTTATACAGCTGATCACTTTATGGAACATAGAACCACCACTACAGCTGCACCTTTTATGGATAGAACCACCACTACAGCTGATCACCTTATGGAACATAGAACCACCACTACAGCTGATCACTTTATGGAACATAGAACCACCACTACAGCTGATCACCTTATGGGCATAGAACCACACTACAGCTGATCACCTTATGGAACATAGAAACCACTACTACAGCTGACCCCACTTTATGGAACATAGAACCACCACTACAGCTGATCACCTTATGGAGCATAGAACCACTACTACAGCTGATCACTTTATGGAACACAGAACACCACTACAGCGGACCCCATATGGAACATAGAACCACTACTACAGCTGATCACCTTATGGAACATAGAACCACTACTACAGCTGATCACCTTATGGAGCATAGAACCACTACTTACACTACAGCATAGAACCACTACTACAGCTGATCACCATATGGAACATAGAACCCACCACTACAGCTGATCACCTTATGGAGCATTAGAACCACCACTACAGCTGATCACTTATATGGAACATAGAACCACACTACAGCTGATCACCTTATGAACATTGAACACACTAGACCATAGAACCACTACTACAGCTGATCACCTTATGGAACATAGAACCACACTACAGCTTACAGCTGATCACCTACAGCTGATCCCGATAGATGGAACATAGAACCACACTACAGCTGATCACTTTATGGAACATAGAACCACCACTACAGCGGATACCTTTATGGAACATAGAACCTTACTACAGCTGATCACCTTTATGGAGAACCACTTACTACAGCTGATAGAAACCACTACACTACAGCTGATCACCTTATGGAACATAGAACCACTACTACAGCTGATCACTTTATGGAACATAGAACCACTACTACAGCTGATCACTTTATGGAACGGAGCATCGAACCACTACTACAGCTGATCACCTTTATGGAACATAGAACCACTACTACAGCTGATCACTTATGGAACATAGAACCCTACTACAGCTGATCACTTACCTATGGACAGTTGTAACATAGCCTACAACCACTACTACATGCTGATGGAACATAGAACCACTACTACAGCTGATCACCTTATGGAACATAGAACCACTACTACAGCTGATCACCTTATGGAACATAGAACCACTACTACAGCTGATCACTTTATGGAACATAGAACCACTACTACAGCTGATCACTTTATGGAACATAGAACCACCACTACAGCTGATCACTTTATGGAACATAGAACCACTACTACAGCTGATCACTTTATGGAACATAGAACCACTACTACAGCTGATCACTTTATGGAACATAGAACCACCACTACAGCTGATCACTTTATGGAACATAGAACCACTACTACAGCTGATCACCTTATGGAGCATAGAACCACTACTACAGCTGATCACCTTATGGNACATAGAACCACACTACAGCTGATCACAGCTAGATCACTTTATGGACCCCATAGAACATAGAACCACTACTACAGCTGATCACTTTATGGAACATAGAACCACTACTACAGCTGATCACTTTATGGAACATAGAACCACTACTACAGCTGATCACTTTATGGAACATAGAACCACTACTACAGCTGATCACTTTATGGAACATAGAACCACTACTACAGCTGATCACCTTATGGAGCATAGAACCACTACTACAGCTGATCACTTTATGGAACCCACCACTACAACATGGAACATAGAACCACCACTACAGCTGATCACTTTATGGAACATAGAACCACCACTACAGCTGATCACTTTATGGAACATAGAACCACCACTACAGCTGATCACTTTATGGAACATAGAACCACCACTACAGCTGATCACTTTATGGAACATAGAACCACTACTACAGCTGATCACCTTATGGAGCATAGAACCACTACTACAGCTGATCACCTTATGGAACATAGAACCACCACTACAGCTGATCACTTTATGGAACATAGAACCACCACTTCAGCGGACCCCATATGGACTACTACAGCTGATCACCTTATGGAACATAGAACCACTACTACAGCTGATCACTTTATAGAACATAGAACCACTACTACAGCTGATCACCTTATGGAGCATAGAACCACTACTACAGCTGATCACCTTATGGAGCATAGAACCACTACTACAGCTGATCACTTTATGGAACATAGAACCACCACTACAGCTGATCACCTTATGGAGCATAGAACCACCACTACAGCTGATCACTTTATGGAACATAGAACCACCACTACAGCGGACCCCATATGGAACATAGAACCACCACTACAGCTGATCACCTTATGGAGCATAGAACCACTATTACAGCTGATCACCTTATGGAACATAGAACCACCACTACAGCTGATCACTTTATGGAACATAGAACCACCACTTCAGCGGACCCCATATGGAACATAGAACCACTACTACAGCTGATCACCTTATGGAACATAGAACCACTACTACAGCTGATCACTTTATAGAACATAGAACCACTACTACAGCTGATCACCTTATGGAGCATAGAACCACTACTACAGCTGATCACCTTATGGAGCATAGAACCACTACTACAGCTGATCACTTTATGGAACATAGAACCACTACTACAGCTGATCACTTTATGGAACATAGAACCACTACTACAGCTGATCACCTTATGGAACATAGAACCACTACTACAGCTGATCACCTTATGGAACATAGAACCACTACTACAGCTGATCACTTTATGGAACATAGAACCACTACTACAGCTGATCACTTTATGGAACATAGAACCACTACTACAGCTGATCACCTTATGGAGCATAGAACCACTACTACAGCTGATCACTTTATGGAACATAGAACCACCACTACAGCTGATCACCTTATGGAGCATAGAACCACCACTACAGCTGATCACTTTATGGAACATAGAACCACTACTACAGCTGATCACCTTATGGAACATAGAACCACTACTACAGCTGATCACTTTATGGAACATAGAACCACTACTACAGCTGATCACTTTATGGAACATAGAACCACCACTACAGCTGATCACCTTATGGAACATAGAACCACCACTACAGCTGATCACTTTATGGAACATAGAACCACTACTACAGCTGATCACTTTATGGAACATAGAACCACTACTACAGCTGATCACTTTATGGAACATAGAACCACTACTACAGCTGATCACCTTATGGAGCATCGAACCACTACTACAGCTGATCACCTTATGGAACATAGAACCACCACTACAGCTGATTACCTTATGGAACATAGAACCACTACTACAGCTGATCACTTTATGGAACATAGAACCACCACTACAGCTGATCACTTTATGGAACATAGAACCACCACTACTGATACTTTAGAACATGACTCTACAGCTTACCTTATGGAGCATCGAACCACTACTACAGCTGATCACCTTATGGAGCATCGAACCACCACTACAGCTGATCACTTTATGGAACATAGAACTACTACTACAGCTGATCACCTTATGGAACATAGAACCACTACTACAGCTGATCACTTTATGAAACATAGAACCACTACTACAGCTGATCACCTTATGGAGCATAGAACCACTACTACAGCTGATTACCTTATGGAGCATAGAACCACTACTACAGCTGATCACTTTATGGAACATAGAACCACCACTACAGCTGATCACTTTATGGAACATAGAACCACTACTACAGCTGATCACCTTATGGAGCATAGAACCACCACTACAGCTGATCACCTTATGGAGCATAGAACCACCACTACAGCTGATCACTTTATGGAACATAGAACCACTACTACAGCTGATTACCTTATGAAACATAGAACCACTACTATAGCTGATCACTTTATGGAACATAGAACCACTACTACAGCTGATCACCTTATGGAGCATAGAACCACTACTACAGCTGATTACCTTATGGAACATAGAACCACTACTACAGCTGATCACTTTATGGAACATAGAACCACTACTACAGCTGATTACCTTATGGAACATAGAACCACCACTACAGCTGATCACTTTATGGAACATAGAACCACTACTACAGCTGATTACCTTATGGAACATAGAACCACTACTACAGCTGATCACCTTATGGAACATAGAACCACTACTACAGCTGATCACCTTATGGAACATAGAACCACCACTACAGCTGATCACCTTATGGAGCATAGAACCACCACTACAGCTGATCACTTTATGGAACATAGAACCACTACTACAGCTGATCACCTTATGGAACATAGAACCACCACTACAGCTGATCACCTTATGGAGCATCGAACCACTACTACAGCTGATCACCTTATGGAGCATAGAACCACTACTACAGCTGATCACCTTATGGAGCATAGAACCACTACTACAGCTGATCACCTTATGGATCATAGAACCACTACTACAGCTTATCACCTTATGGAGCATAGAACCACTACTACAGCTGATCACCTTATGGAGCATAGAACCACTACTACAGCTGATCACCTTATGGAGCATCGAACCACTACTACAGCTGATCACCTTATGGAGCATAGAACCACTACTACAGCTGATCACTTTATGGAACATAGAACCACCACTACAGCGGACCCCATATGGAGCATAGAACCACTACTACAGCTGATCACCTTATGGAACATAGAACCACTACTACAGCGGACCCCATATGGAGCATAGAACCACTACTACAGCTGATCACCTTATGGAGCATAGAACCACTACTACAGCTGATCACCTTATGGAGCATCGAACCACTACTACAGCTGATCACCTTATGGAGCATAGAACCACCACTACAGCTGATCACTTTATGGAACATAGAACCACCACTACAGCTGATCACCTTATGGAACATAGAACCACTACTACAGCGGACCCCATATGGAGCATAGAACCACTACTACAGCTGATCACCTTATGGAGCATAGAACCACTACTACAGCTGATCACCTTATGGAGCATCGAACCACTACTACAGCTGATCACCTTATGGAGCATAGAACCACCACTACAGCTGATCACTTTATGGAACATAGAACCACCACTACAGCGGACCCCATATGGAGCATAGAACCACCACTACAGCTGATCACCTTATGGAACATAGAACCACCACTACAGCGGACCCCATATGGAACATAGAACCACTACTACAGCTGATCACCTTATGGAACATAGAACCACTACTACAGCTGATCACTTTATGGAACATAGAACCACCACTACAGCTGATCACTTTATGGAACATAGAACCACTACTACAGCTGATCACCTTATGGAGCATAGAACCACCACTACAGCTGATCACCTTATGGAGCATAGAACCACTACTACAGCTGATCACCTTATGGAGCATAGAACCACCACTCCAGCTGATCCCCTTACTTGAATCCTGCACAAAACATTCACATGTTCTTGTAGCAGTGTATCTGTGGCAATTTGTTTCACATTTTCACAACCCTCACATTAGTCTTATACGACATACTTCAGGAAGCAGTAATCCCATTCTTTCTTTGCCACATCAGAGATCTCGGTGAACCACGTGCGGCAATTTCTAAACTTGTGACTAGTCAATTTTCAAATATCTCTAACGTCGATATTTGTTGTTCTCATGGGGGAACACAATTTTTGAGAGCAATATGTGAAGACTGGCCACTGAGAATTCTTGTTTCCTATGAGCCGTTTTATTTTGACGGATTTTCCCAAAATTTGTATAATGCTATTGTGGCCAGCAATCCATCTCATTCATGATCTCCTCCTAAATCTACATCTTCATCTGCATAATATATACTTTCTTTGCTTTTCCTTTACTTTTCCACTCTTCACTAATTGAAAGCCATCTTGCTCAATAAAAATATGCGATTGGTTCAAATAAGTCAGTAAGATACTAACCTTCCAACCATCCGTGCTTAGCCTTGACTTCAGCAAGTGCTGTTCTGGTACATAAGGGTTCCAATAAATTGACAGCTCATCCATTTTCAGCATCTGCCAAAAGATAATTAAAACAACACTTAAATTAAAAGGATTTTAACTGTGCCATTGGCATCAACAAAATACAACCATCATTAGTTCTGTCTGTTCCTCATAGAACATAGGGCTTAACCTGCTACTCTTCACAATTTATACTGAGGGCCACCAATTTCAGCTTTACCCATGATGTTCCAGTTGCCTTCTCATGTATCATTCTTCTCCAGCTTCCCTTAGGCTTCCCTTTTCTTCTCTTCATCATCTGTAGGTTCCAGTCAAAGGCATGTCTGGACATGCTAGTTGATTATTTCTTGAGAATATGTCTTATCCATCTCCACTAATCCTCCTTAATCTTCTATTATGATCACAACACTTTACTTGACTGTATACTACCAATGGTGCCATCAGCCACCGTATGAGAATACAATGGTGCTGATAATATGTGTTTCGTGCATCTATATGATAGTGTATCCTAAAAATAAAAATGATGTCACTCCCTTTATTCATCTGTTTTGCTGGTCTTCCTCTTGATGTACTATATAATCTCCTACCACGAATTTTGCTTCATAGCAGTTGATCTGTTTTATTCTCAAGGTATGCAAAAACATCAAACTTGCTGTTGGGCTCTAGATTCCATGCCACTTTTTGTCCCAAAATTTTCTAGTACTGCCTCATTTATGATTTTATATTTCCTTATATTATTGGATGCCTGTGTGTTACCAGAGCTGGGGTGGGGCAGTAATACTGTATCTTACCACGCATATCACAAAAGGCAACTCAGGAATGTTGAGCCAGCTACCCTCAGGGAGTGAAGGGTAATAATGTACTGGCCACCTTTCATATGCAGCATGGGAGCCGCGCTAGCGTAGTGGTTACAACACCGCTCTGGCGACCGGGTGATACAGGATCAAACCCGGGCGACGGCATTTGAGGATTTTTCGTCGACCGGGAATTGGACTGGATTAACTCGAGACCTGGCGAAAACATTTGAAGGAGTGTCGTCGACCAGGGACTGGCGGCTCCTGAGCCGACCCAGCTGCAATGGGTACCTCCGAAATCGGAGAGTATTTGCCTGAATGGCGAGGGACATTTGTCTCTGTACAAGAAATAAAGGGATACTCACGTAAAATCAATGTCAGGTTAGACATAAAATGATAACCTGAGATTTCGCCTCGAGTATTAGCGGGCGAACGAAAAAAAAAAAAAAAAAAAAAAAAAAAAAAAAAATTCTGCAACCTATGACTTTCCACTGCTGCGTTTTATATAATGTCCCTTCTGATGGTGTGGGCATGGATAGACTATCAATAATTTTTTGTTGTGCTGCCACAGAGAGGTTTGGATGTGTGAAGAATAGTTTTAAGGTGGTGATTGATACCATTAGATCTTTGCATTTATGTCTCTATTTCTTACTTATTCAGCCGTTCCTCTTCTAACCTGGGGTATAGTGGTTTGCCAGAGAGAACGTCATACTATCCTAACGGCTGTCTTTCTCCTGGCTTGGTTATCTGTCCTTCAGGGATTGTCTAATGTTGTGCTCCCAGCAAACTATGGGTCATCCTGGAGGTCTGGAACCCTGGCTCTTAGTTTCCCATATTTGTCGTGTTAGCCGATCTTTGTCCATTCTGCATACATGGCCAAACCACTGTAAATGGGACTGTTCCACTTGGGTCTGCAGAGGCTGGATTTTGAGGCCCTGACATATCATCTGGTTGCGGAACATGTTGCTTCTTGTTACTTCAATCACCATCCTCAGATACCTCATTTCTGAGGTTTGGAACAGGCTTTTGTGGGTTGCAATCACTGCCCTCTCACATCCATATGTCAAGACTAGAAAGTAGGGAGAGCAGTATACAGCCATCTTTGTCTTGTTGCCAATTTCTCTTTTGCTGAGGAATCCTCGATTTATGGCCTGAAAAAGTCTTCCAACTGCTGCTCTTCAGGTAGCCAACTCTTCTTTGATGCCTCCCTTCCAGTCTATGACAGCTCCAAGGTATTTGAAGTGGTTGACCTGCTCCAGGACCACGTTCTCAGCAAGAGTATATACAATTTCCTTGTCTGATCAGATGTTGACAATAACAAGCACTGAAAAAATCTACAGAAAGCAGTGCAGAGTTCCTTTTTTAAAACACTTTTAAAATGCATCTTAAATGAACAAGGAAGCTTAAAACCATATATATATATATATATATATATATATATATATATATATATATATATATATATATATATATATATATATATATATATATATATATATATATATATATATATATATATATATATATATATATATATATACGATATATTTACAAATGTTAATGGAGATTACTGCATGCACATTAGATGTGTAAATTGACATTTAACCTAACTTAACAGACACAGATATTTATCCCACAGTGTAGAAAGAGAAGGAAAACATAGAGAAACTTGGAAAATCAATCATGTCAAAATGTTCTTTTAATTTACAACATGAACATAAAGTTGCCAATAATAAAATTCTACATACCTTATGCATCATACTTTGGGGCAACCCTTTAGGCAACCCCCTAGGTTGCCAGTGTGCATCTGTTGTGCACACAAGTAGCTGCTTCAGCATGACTCCACATGCAAAGGCATGGTCACCGTTGGTGATGGTGTCTTCGTATCTCACATGAATGTGGCGTATGGATATC
This sequence comes from Oreohelix idahoensis, assembly GCA_024509875.1. Classification (NCBI taxonomy): domain Eukaryota; kingdom Metazoa; phylum Mollusca; class Gastropoda; order Stylommatophora; family Oreohelicidae; genus Oreohelix; species Oreohelix idahoensis. Next base: position 263,979 of record JAMPIV010001142.1, read on the forward strand.
TGAAATATAAATGGTGATGTTAAAAAAATGTGTGATAACTAAATGGCTATAAACTTTGTCCAAAGTGACACTTAATATTTGTGTTAAAGAAGCAATCAGTAATTGTAAAGCTAAACTGACTACTGCTTTCTTTGAGAACATTCAAGTGGACATCTGTGAGTGTACGAAGAAGAAGAAGAAGAAGTAAAGCTAACCATAGGCTAATCAAGCAATGCAATGACCCCGTGTCGTTCCTTGGGGTCTTGGAGCAGACTGATAAGGACAGTCATTGGCAACTAGGAATAAACTACCAGACATGGTGATAAGGGTGGATTTAGGCTGACTGGAAGTATCACCCCTATCGACACCAGTTAGATATATAGTTGTAGTATAGGGTGTCTTATCTGGTTTATGTTGTTGCTGTGTGTATTGTGGTAGATTAGTTCACAGCGTACAACACAGGCAACATGATGTGTAAAGTCATAGAAATGGTAACTTCGCTTTACGTTTTCTACCATTTATTGCATGCCACAAAACAGTCATGATATATATGTCATCACCAACATAGTTCGACGAAGTACGCATTCAAAATAATATTAGCTGATAGTCATTTAGGATCCAATGCTCATTATTCATATTGTAAACAAATAGCTTCCGTATATTCGATATCATAAAGTTCTGGTTCGTGAAGCTGTATAAATAATATATATAGCCCAGATCTGGGTACCTAAAGTTCATACATATAAATTCTGCAACAGTGTCAGCTGCATCTCATCACTGTTCATAGATAATAATAAATACTCCCTTCCTGATGCTAGCAGATCAGATGTGTACAATAAGTCCATTTATCCTCTGCACGTGAATAGTATACTTGGAATACAGGTCAACCCGACCTTTATAACATTCCTAAGTCTAACCATCTGACTTGGATGTGATCTCTGATATAACGAATCCTGGAACACAGACAATAGTCTTGTTTGGTCTAGAGCGACCCATATATATAACTAGTTCAGGTATAAAGATACCGGTGGCAAAATCCTAATCAAAGTACCTCTCCATTTTGAATCACACAAGCGAGCAAATAGCAGCAAAAATGTCGAACTTTTAGATGACATCGTAAAGTTCAAATAAAGAGGAATTACCTTTATTCGGAATCAACCACAAAACATATGCTTCCAGGCGGCTTGAATAATACTGGGAAAAGTCTATAGTTAGCTAAACTAACTCACAAAGACCATGTACTTCCCTCAGGAAAATCACAAGACGCAGATTGCGTCCACTCGCCACTCAGACCATTTTTCAACTCCCCGACCTGGGCGGAAACCACAATCGAACTCTCCAAGTCTAGACATGCGCAGAACCCATCTACGTGAGTATCAATTCACACAAGACGATTCTAAGAACATACGAGATAAGAGACATTCACTATCGCTCCTTTTATGGTCATGAATCGAAAACCTTAAGACAGGTTTCAGACATCTACAACACTTGACTGATACTACCAAATAAGGAGATATGGTCACGCTTCGTTTAAGAAATTATAGACCGAACGTGTCTCAAACCAAGAGGAGGTAAACTCATAAAAAAATAGTAGTCTCAAAATCTCGAGTTATGTCACTTTGACTGTAAAATAATATCGTACACATTTCAGTCAAGAAAATGATCATACAAAGATTTTTTTACGAAAAAAAATGATTATACAAAGACTTTGGACAAAAAATGATCTGTGCGTAACATTACCGCACCCTCCTGGGGAAAAAAAATGAAACATTTTTTTTTTTTTTAAATCCTGGAGCCGGAAAAATCTAGGCTCCTAACGCACGTATGATGCGCGGATATATACCTAACAAACTAGCTCAACGTATGGAGCGAAACTGAGATCATATCTCAGATCTTTAGAGAAAAAATTTATCTAAGTATACGCGTATATATTCCAGGAAGGTGCCACCAACACACGCCACAATGATGGGAACATCATAATGAAAGTCAAATTACACTCATGCCAATATATGAAATTAAATCTATTATTATAATATCATGCAATGTGTTGCAAATAGCGGTGTAATATAATAATATACCGCACTATACCATTACATTATATAATGCATCAGTAATTATTAACTAAAATATGTGTTGTTCTTCGTAGATAAGAATACAATCAAATAGAAGAAGATGTGAACATCATCCGCTCCCAATCTAGGACAGGACTTGATATCATCACAGTTTCACAATGGACATAATCTCGCTGATTTCAATGATGTGCTGCGAAAATATCAATAACACAAATCTTAAAGATAACTGTTAAATCTCTTAATACAATCATGAAAATATAGTATCTAAATGTGGCCGAGTGATCTTTTGGCCCGTATATCACTAACTAAGCCTTCTTAGATAATTACATGGTACAATGTCATAAATTCCTCAAAAAAGTGAGAAAAATAATTGCCAACATGTCATTATAGCATTGGACTGTATATCAGGAAATATATATGACAAAAGAATTATGTGGAATCGTGTGGGCATCTGGACAGAATGTCTGCCATCACATTATCCGAACCACGGATAGCTCGCACCGAGAAATGAAATGGTTGAAGAGCTATGGCATAACGGGTGGACCTCGAGCTCTTCAAGTTTTTGCTCTGAATAGCAGTAAGCGCTTTTTGGTCGGTTTCCACAATGAAGTGTGCGCCTAGAAGAAATCTTTGTAACTTCAGAATAGACCATACCATAGCCAATAACTCACGGTCTAAAACCGAGCAATTCTTTTCTGCAGCATTTAATTTCCTAGAGATATACATCACCGGATGCAGAGTATCAGAATACTCCTGCATAAGTGCTGCCCCAATCCCAGTGGACGAGGCGTCACTTCGAAGAACAAAAGTCTTCTCAATAGTAGGTAACCTAAGGATAGGTGGAGATGAAAAGAGAGTTTTAACCTGGTCCAATGAGGATTGACATTCTTGCGACCAGTGGATCAGATTAGGCGATCCTTTCTTCAATAAAGTAGAAAGCGGTGCCATAATGGATGACAGATTCGGAATGAATCGTCCGTAAAATTGGATCAGACCTAAGAGACTCCGTACTTGTTTCTTTGTTTTAGGGACAGAAATGTTAAGTATTTTTGAAACATTGTGGTCCTCTGTCTTTAAAAGACCATGACCAACCCGATGACCCAGGAAAGAAATCTCACTAAATCCTATAAAGGCTTTAGAGGGTTTTGCAGTCAAGTTATATTCGCGAAGAGTAGACAGCAATTCATATAAACCCAAATAGTGATCTTCCCAGGAATCACTGAACAGACAGATATCGTCTAAATATGCTATGACATCTGTACGATATGCGAGAATTCGCCGCATCATGCGTACGAATGTAGCAGGGGCGTTCATAAGACCGAAAGGCATGAAATTCCATTGGAATAAACCCCTAGGTGTAGAAAAAGCTGTAAAAGGTTTGGCACGTTCAGTTAGAGGAACTTGCCAATAACCTTTAGACAAATCTAGTTTGGTAAAGAACCTAGAATTAGCAAGTTTATTTAGCAGCTCTTCCAATGAAGGCATAGGTTCAGCATCGAACTTCGTAACTTGGTTCAATTTGCGATAATCTACGCAAATGCGAATGTTATTATCCTTCTTCCGAACAATAACCATAGACGAAGAGTATGCTGAAGTGGATGGTTCAATGATTTCCAATCGAATCATTTCATCCAATTCTTTTTCGACTTGTGACTGAAAATGGATAGGTATTGGATAGGGTCTGACTCTGATAGGATTATGGTCAGTTAGTATAATGTCATGTTCGATGACATGTGTGTGTCCCGGGATGTCTGTAAGAACATCCTGAAATGTTTGAAACATCGAAGAAACTTGTCGATGTTTTTCAGCGGAAAGATTAGGAGAAACGGTAACGTTTTTCCAAGATTCCGTAGAATAAAGTGGGACCATAGGAAGTGGAAGATTGACATCAAAAAAAGTAGTTTCCTCATCCTGTATAACTGACAGGGATGAGTAATGACCATGAGGTACCTGAGAATTGTCCGTTGCCTGGAAAATAGGCTGCAAATAGTCTGGTCTGTCATGAAATTCCGTGAGCATATTTATGTGGAAAGTTTTATGCTTTCCATCAATATCGACAACATAGTCGACATCGGAAATTTTGGAGACTATTGCATATGGACCTTTCCATGCAATAAGAAGTCTGTTCTCCCTTGAAGGAAGTAGAACGAGAGCTTTGTCACCTGGACAAAGTTGTCATAGACATCTATTTTTATTTGCAAACTGCTTTGCCTTTTCTTTAGCAAATTCAGAAGACGAAGTTGCTAGTTTGCATGCCTCGATGATCTTTTGCCTAAGAGCAATGACATACTCATAAGAAGATTGAGTCTCATCGCTAATATTATCGGCAGTGATTAGATCGTGAAGTAAAGACATAGGGCCGCGCGGTTGCGCGCCAAAGATAAGTTCAAAAGGGGAAAACCCTGTATGTTCATTGGGGACCTCTCTATACACAAAGAGAGCCGCGGGTAAGACCCTGTCCCAATCCTGAGGATGATCCTCAGTTATCTTCCCAAGTAAAGTTTTCAGAGTCCTATTCAAACGTTCGACTAACCCATTAGACATTGGGTGATAGATACTGCTGAGAGACCTTTTAATATGTAGCATAGACATTACCTGTGACATAGTGTCTGATATAAGTTGAGTGCCATGGTCTGACAATATTTCTCCGGGAAAACCCAAGCGAGAAAATATTAGCCAAAGAGCGTCTGCGATATCAGCAGTCGAGATGCTCTTGAGAGGTATTGCCTCTGGCCAACGTGTGCACATATCGACACATGTAAGAATAAATTGATGTCCTCTAGCTGACTTAATTCTAAAAGGACCGATAATATCTATTGCCATTTTTTGAAAAGGGCGAATAGGAATGTCAGCAGCCTGGATAGGCGCAGCATGTCGTGGTCCTTTAGATTTGACCTCCTGACATACTTTGCAAGAGCGACAGTAAATTCGTATGTCCTTGCTCACAAATGGCCAAAAGAAAGCCGCAAGAACCCTCGACTTTGTACGGGAAAACCCCATATGTCCAGCACATTGCGAGTCATGAGCATGTTGCAATATTTGCAATCTCATGCTCTTAGGCACAAGAATTTGTGAATGAGTGGACGTAGTCGAGTCTTGTACCATACGTACAAGTACGCCGTTCTTCATAGAAATCCAAGATTTTCTATTAGTATTCTGATTAGGATCACCTTTTTTTGATAGAATGAAGAATTTTTGTAAAGAAGGATCTTCTTCTTGCAATTTAACAAATGAGTCACGTGAAATAGTCAAGTGACTATCTTGGTCATTTACTTCATCATTATTAATTAATGAAGTTTGAGGTGGATCCAGAGCATGTGCTCTTGTGACCACCGCATTAGTAGCTTCAATGTTTTGCTCCTCCCAAACAGCAATTTGCTGCGGGGTACATTCCCTAATTCCGTGAATACGACCAATAATAAGGTCCGCAATAGGGTTTGGAAGTAGACACGCGTGGACATCTCCCGTGAAGAAAGGAGTAGCTATATGTATTATGGCAGTAGGATACTTTTCCAACCTGCCACCAAATGTGACACATTTGATGACCCTTCCTGTAGCACAGGATGGATTTACAAGAGATTGTCTAATACCAACAGTAGTACATCCAGAATCAAACAACACTGAGACTGGATTACTATTTACAAGCCCCTTATGTAATATAAGAGAACCTCTCCCGTCATGAGCAACATTAGCAGGAAGAGCGGGCAAAGGATGACCACAGCTTAAAGTAGTAACGGTCTTCGGGTCAAATAAAGTACTGCATTGGATACATTTATTTGCTCTACCAAAATCAAAAGATGAGCATCCGATAGCATTATGGTCTTTATCATTATTAAACTGTTTATCTGCTCCCTGAGATTCTTGTTGAACAGAGTTTGTCTGTTGATATCTTTTTCTCTTATGTTGCGATCTACCACGACCATTATTGCCTCTGCAATTATCATTAAAGTCCCTACTGTAATTTTTATCCTGGTTTGAGTTCCAGTTTCCATAACTGTCATTACCATCTCTATACTGGTGAGAACCTCTATTATCTTGGTATTGAGGTCTCTGCGAAAAATATTTTCTTCTATACAGGTTACCTTTGTGAAAATTTCTAAAGTTAACGGGAGTAGAATACCGTGTAATATTAGGTTGTCTCCAGTCCTGGGAAGAAGAATCACCCTGGAATTGATTGCTATGATTCTGGGCATAATTACGGTTACTCTTTTTATTGAAATTTTGCTGGCTACCCTGAAATTTACGCATAAAATTTGGGCCATAAGGTGCTGCCGAAGCAACTGGCAGACCTTCTTTTACTTTAGAGTTGCTAATGGTTATGTGAGGATGCGCAGTAACATACTGGCTACAGTATTCTTCCATTTCTTTTATGTTTTTAGGCTTACGCTCATGAAGAAAAGAAAGAAAAGATTCATTAACAGAAGACATAACCTTGTCTCTAAGTAGTAAGTCCATAAGAGCCTCAAATGTACTTTCTGTCTTAGACAGCTCAACCCATCGTAAAAAAGTAAGACGTATCCTTGAGATGAATTCAGAGAATTCAACTCCAGTTTCTGGTAACATTTTTTTAAATTGAAGACGATATCCGTCCTCGTTAAGTTGGTACTTCTTTAACAATGCTGCTCTGACAACCTCATAGTTGTTCTTGTCAGGCACATCTACCATACCCAACAAAGTCAAAGCATCACCTCTAAGTATCTTGGACAGATGATAAACATACAATGCTTTATCTATGTTATGCACCTTACATGCACTTTCAAATCTGTCTAAATAAAATGTTATATCATCAATAGAAGCATTGAATGCTGGTAAATTAAGCTTGAAATCAACAGTATTAGACTTATTAGCAGATGATACCTTATTAGCATCATTAGCATTACTAGACAACTTCAACTTTTCTAACTCCAAAGCTAAGAGTTTTTCTTCATGCTCCATTTTTGCTTTTCTCTCATCAGCCTCTCTTTGTAACCTTCTTTCTTCAGCCTCAGCCTGTAACTTTCTTTCTTCAGCTTCAGCCTGTAACTTTCTTTCTTCAGCTTGAGCCTGTAATTTTCTTTCTTCAGCTTGAGCCTGTATTTCAAGTCTTTTATTTTCAGCCTCTTTTTCAAGTCTCTTCTCCTGAGATTCTGCTTCTCTTTTTTGTTTTTCCATTTCCATTTGGAATCTCTTTTCCTCCACCTGCATCTGCAATTTCTTTTGTTCAACTTCTATTTCCATTTTTTTCTCTTCTATTTTTAATACCTTATCATATTGAGTAGTTGCATATTCTTCCAACTTATCACCTGTCTTGCCAAGGGATTTCCCTTGTTCAATAAAGTAATCAAGTGTAGACATGATGTCTAATATTATGAGTCACAACCTGAAATAATTAATTAACTTATTTCAACCTTAATAGTAACAAGACTTAATAAAGTACTTGTATAATCCCAATTTTTAACCCAACCTCTGTGGGAAACAAGTCTTTACACCAACTTGTATTATCAAATGTATAATAATATCACCAGTCACTTCTTAATCATCAAGGCACTACACAAATCAGTGCATAACACTCAGTTATCTATCATAACTGCATTACAATAGTGCGTAAGCAAAAACCCACCAGTTAGTTATGATAAGTGCACTATAAACCAATAGTGCATGAGCATATATGTAACAATAGTGAAGGCTAACTATGCAAGAACTATGTAAACAATAACAAAGATCAAAGTCAATGTAAACAATAACAAAACAATGTAAACAATAATAAAGATCAAAGTCAATGTAAACAATAACAAAGATCAAAGTCAATGTAAACAATAACAAGGATCAGAACAATACGAAAACATTCGCATAAGTCAAATAAGTAAACAGCGAAAACTAAAAAGAAATATCACAAAGAATGTGATGACAAAATGCGAAAATATGACAAACAAATGACGCTACTGTGTATAAACAAAAATTTTTTGTAAAGAACTAAATAATAGGAAAGAGTAGACCTACAAATACAAACAAATCAAAACAAAACTAAGAACAGAAAAAGAAAAAAAAAAAATTACAAAAAAAACGAAAATAAAGCACAACTCGTCACAACTAAACAAATATAGCAACGGTTGTCGGTAGCAAATTTCACAATAGGAAATTCGCACAGTCCCTAAAGAAAACGCTAACAGTAGAAACCTCTGTGACGTGGTATCTTCTACTGCAAGACACCACCCAACCGAAACCCGCTGAAATATAAACATATAAATATACAAATACAAATAACATATAACATGTAACAAATAGCAAAAGGAGAAAGTGTGAAGTACAGAAGGCTCAGTTAGAACATAAGGGCACAGTTCACAAACAAAACAGGCCACTTAACTTCTATAAATCCAGCGTCAGCACGGTGCAGAACAGGATGTAATCAGCATTCTGAGGATAATGATCCAACGTTGATTAACTTCTGCTCCCATAAACAGCCATGATGAAGGAAATGAGCTTCTAATACTGGAACAGTTGTTACGGCACTTGACCTTCTGAATCCGCAACAGTACCCCTGAGACCGGAACAGTTGTTACGGCACTTGTCCTTCTTCCTTACAGATCAGGAAATCGCTTTGCTCGGCACTTGTCCTTCTATCGTAGGAAAACTGCCAACTTGACGAGCAACGCCGGGTATTTTGAAACAATTTCCAACTTTCAGCAACGCCGGGTACTTTCAAAATCTTTCATCAAACATTGAGGTGATGAGTTGAAACTGTAATGTTGTCTTGTATATAGTATGATGATGATGTCTGGGTTTGTTGACCCCCTTGCAAGTTGGTACCAGAATAAACCAACCTCTGGCCACCATGAAATGATAAGGGTGGATTTAGGCTGACTGGAAGTATCACCCCTATCGACACCAGTTAGATATATAGTTGTAGTATAGGGTGTCTTATCTGGTTTATGTTGTTGCTGTGTGTATTGTGGTAGATTAGTTCACAGCGTACAACACAGGCAACATGATGTGTAAAGTCATAGAAATGGTAACTTCGCTTTACGTTTTCTACCATTTATTGCACGCCACAAAACAGTCATGATATATATGTCATCACCAACATAGTTCGACGAAGTACGCATTCAAAATAATATTAGCTGATAGTCATTTAGGATCCAATGCTCAATATTCATATTGTAAACAAATAGCTTCCGTATATTCGATATCATAAAGTTCTGGTTCGTGAAGCTGTATAAATAATATATATAGCCCAGATCTGGGTACCTAAAGTTCATACATATAAATTCTGCAACAGTGTCAGCTGCATCTCATCACTGTTCATAGATAATAATAAATACTCCCTTCCTGATGCTAGCAGATCAGATGTGTACAATAAGTCCATTTATCCTCTGCACGTGAATAACATACTTGGAATACAGGTCAACCCGACCTTTATAACATTCCTAAGTCTAACCATCTGACTTGGATGTGATCTCTGATATAACGAATCCTGGAACACAGACAATAGTCTTGTTTGGTCTAGAGCGACCCATATATATAACTAGTTCAGGTATAAAGATACCGGTGGCGAAATCCTAATCAAAGTACCTCTCCATTTTGAATCACACAAGCGAGCAAATAGCAGCAAAAATGTTGAACTTTTAGATGACATCGTAAAGTTCAAATAAAGAGGAATTACCTTTATTCGGAATCAACCACAAAACATATGCCTCCAGGCGGCTTGAATAATACTGGGAAAAGTCTATAGTTAGCTAAACTAACTCACAAAGACAATGTATTTCCCTCAGGAAAATCACAAGACGCAGATTGCGTCCACTCGCCACTCAGACCATTTTTCAACTCCCCGACGTGGGCGGAAACCACAATCGAACTCTCCAAGTCTAGACATGCGCAGAACCCATCTACGTGAGTATCAATTCACACAAGACGATTCTAAGAACATACGAGATAAGAGACATTCACTATCGCTCCCTTTATGGTCATGAATCGAAAACCTTAAGACAGGTTTCAGACATCTACAACACTTGACTGATACTACCAAATAAGGAGATATGGTCACGCTTCGTTTAAGAAATTATAGACCGAACGTGTCTCAAACCAAGAGGAGGTAAACTCATAAAAAAATAGTAGTCTCAAAATCTCGAGTTATGTCACTTTGACTGTAAAATAATATCGTACACATTTCAGTCAAGAAAATGATCATACAAAGATTTTTTTACAAAAAAAAATGATTATACAAAGACTTTGGACAAAAAATGATCTGTGCGTAACACATGGGCCTTTCTGAGTTTTCTGGAAAAAGATTAATAGTAGTAACTAACTAGGATTCGAGTTAGATTCTGTATTTTTACCCAGTTTGTCTTGTATTTTAATAAAACAACCCAGTTTGTCGTTAGTTATTTTTCCGCCATCATTATAACAAGTAGTCTCTAAGGGATGGGTTAACGGCGATGCATCAAATTTTGGACATGGGATATTGATCAAATTTACTACTGCAGGAGCATATAAAGTGCTTTTTCGCTGTCATCTTGTTAGCGTGCAACTGCTTACTAGCCTCATGCTCCCTAAGGAGTTGAGAAAGGAAACAAAGAAAACAACTTAACATGACAGTTTACTTATGATAACCTATAGTGCACTGTCCCATTCAGTTCCTGGAAGTTTCTAAAGAGATACAGAAATAATAGGACTGCTGTACGTTGAGGCATGTCGTAAGAGCCAACTAATATGAGGTTGTGACACAACCTCATCATATAAAACAACAAATACGTATGTGGATACTGGACACACAATGACAGGATGATGTTACTAAAAATGAGAGCAAAGCCATTCGACATATCAATCTTACAAACTTATGCACCAACTAAAGATCACAGCGAGGAAGAAATAGAAGAATACTATGAAGAGCTACAACACACACTTAAACCAGTCAAATCAACAGATGTGTTGATAGTAATGGGTGATATGAATGCAAAAGTAGGAAAAGGAAAATACAAGAAAATAGTAGGACAGTATGGATTAGGGACAAGAAATGATAGAGGAGACAGACTTATCCAGTTCTGTGAAGAAAACCAGCTGATCATATGTAACACCTTTTTTGAACACCACCCAAGGAAATTATACACATGGAAAAGCCCAGGAGATATAACACGAAATCAAATCGACTATATCATGATAAAACATAGATTTAAGAACAGTGTCACAAGTGCAAAGACATATCCTGGCGCCGACATAAATTCAGATCACAATCCAGTCGTCATCAAAGTAAATATAAAGCTGAAAAGAGCAGGAAACAGAAAACAGGAGGAACCCCAGATAGAAATATCAGCGCTGAAACAACCAGATATAAAACAGAAATATTTAATCGACGTCAAAAATAAATATCAACAGTTATTGACAGAAAGCATGGAGCAGTATAGAAGAGAAAACCCAGAAGAAAAAGCAACCGCAAAATGGGAATGCTTAAAAACAAGCATACAATCAGCGAATGCAAATTTACCTAAAAAAAGGAGTCTAAGAAAAATCAAATTTGGATGACAGATGACATCTTGAATAAAATGACCGAAAGAAAGAAAGCAAAAAACACTCCAGAATATAAAACAATAGACAATGACATACGTACTATGTGTAGAGAAGCAAAAGAACGGTGGATAGAAACAAAATGCAAGGAAATAGAAGACTTGGAAGCAAAGCACAGGACAAGAGATATGCATGAAGAAATAAAGAAATTATCAAATCGGTCACGGTTTGCACAAGGAGGAAGCTGTATCAAGAACAAAAATGGTGTAATATTACTTGATGAGAAAGACATATCAAACAGATGGGCAGAATACGTAAAAGAATTATTCGAGGACAACAGAGGTAAAAAACCATCACCAGATTTTAATGAAGGCCCAAACATTCTCAGATCAGAAGTAGAGAATGCCATTCATATGATACAAAAAGGAAAATCAGCAGGCATGGATAATATAAAAATTGAAATGATAGAAGCTCTGGAGAGCTTTGGTATAGATACAATCACAGAAATATGCAACGATGTATACAATACAGGATACATACCACACGACATGAAGACATCAGTTTTTATAACATTGCCCAAAAAACCAAATGCAACAGAATGTTCAGACTTCAGAACAATCAGCCTGATGAGTCATGCAATTAAGATACTGCTCAAAATCATACAGGAAAGAATAAAAAGTAAAGTAGACAGCGAAATCCAGGAAGAACAGTTTGGTTTTAGACGGAACAGTGGAACAAGAGAGGCAATATTTTGCCTAAGAATATTAGCAGAAAAATATACAGAGGTCCAAAAAAGTATGTATATGTGCTTCATTGACTATAAGAAGGCTTTTGACAGAGTCCATCATGAGAAAATAATTGAATGCCTCGAAGACATAGGTATTGATGGAAAAGATATAAGAATACTCAGTAACCTTTATTGGGAGCAAACTGCCACAGTAAGATCTGGAAGGAATTATTCACCATACATAGACATAAAAAGAGGTGTCAGACAAGGTTGTGTGCTGTCCCCCTGCCTATTTAATTTATACACCGAAAAAATTTTCAAACAGATACAGGAAATACCAGGACTGAACATCAGTGGAAGGTCAATAAACAACCTTAGATATGCAGATGATACCATGTTGTTAGCTGAAAGCGAACAGGAGTTACAAGAACTAGTGAAGCAAGTGAACAGTATAAGTCATGAATATGGACTCGACATTAATATTGAGAAAACAAAAACTATGATAATTAGCAAAACAGACGATAAACCCACATTAAAGATAAGCGTAAATGGGGAAATCCTGGAACAAGTCAAGAGCTACGTATATCTCGGTCATATAATAACAGAAGATGGCAGATGTGAAACAGAAATCAAGAAGAGAATAGGAATGGCCAAAGCTACATTCAACAACATGAAACATATACTGACATCCAAACAGTTATCTCACAAATTAAAACTGAGAATCATAAAGTGTTATATATATTCTGCATTTCTGTATGGTGCAGAAACATGGACGATGAATAAGCAGTTGGAAGAAAGAATTGAGGCTCTTGAAATGTGGATATATAGAAGAATGGGGCGTATCTCATGGAAAGAGATGAAAACAAATAAGGAGGTCCTAGAAAATCTAGGTATGAAAAGAGAACTAATGAGGGAGGTCAAAGTTCGACAGCTAAAATACTTTGGCCACATAAAAAGGCATAACACCTTGCAGAAGACCATAACAGAAGGGAGAGTTGAAGGCAAACGTGCAAGGGGAAGACAGCGCTATAAGTGGGAAGACAACATCAAGAGATGGACAGGAAAGAGTCTATCAGAGTGCACCATCAAGACAAGAGACAGAAGACGTTGGAGATCCATTACAGCCAACCTTCGTTGTGGAGATGGCAACTGATGATGATGATGATGACACAACCTCATCATATAAAACAACTAATATATGGTTGTGTCAAAACCTCATCATATAAAACAACTAATATATGGTTGTGACACAACCTCATCATATAAAACTAATATATGGTTGTGACACAACCTCATCATATAAAACTAATATATGGTTGTGACACAACCTCATCTTATAAAACAACTAATATATGGTTGTGACACAACCTCATCATATAAAACAACTAATATATGGTTGTGACACAACCTCATCATATAAAAAAACTAATATATGGTTGTGACACAACCTCATCATATAAAACAACTAATATATGGTTGTGACACAACCTCATCATATAAAACAACTAATATATGGTTGTGACACAACCTCATCATATAAAACAACTAATATATGGTTGTGACACAACCTCATCATATAAAACAACTAATATATGGTTGTGACACAACCTCATCATATAAAACAACTAATATATGGTTGTGACACAACCTCATCATATAAAACAACTAATATATGGTTGTGACACAACCTCATCTTATAAAACAACTAATATATGGTTGTGACACAACCTCATCATATAAAACAACTAATATATGGTTGTGACACAACCTCATCATATAAAACAACTAATATATGGTTGTGACACAACCTCATCATATAAAACAACTAATATAGGGTTGTGACACAACCTCATCATATAAAACACATAGCTACTGAAATCACCACTGCAAGAGCACATTAATGTTTTAGTGGTGGATTCCTGCTGCGGTGGTGGCTCCATTGTCCATAGGGAGTGAAAGGTGAAATGGTGATGACAGTGATGGTGCATCATACAAGTATATACTTATATTGATCTACTGCCTATCACAATAGTATAAGTGTGCTAACCTATAGTTTATCACAAAAATATGTTTATACACTGATCTATAGCATATGACATCAAGATATTTGCACTAATCTATAGTGTACCACAAACGTGTGCCTCTACTTATCAACAGCATATCACAACAATGTATTTGCACTAATCTATAATGTACCACAAAAGTATATTTCTACTTATCAACAGCTCCCCGAGGAGCTTAGGCCTTCAACGAACACATGCCAAGTCTTCCTGTCCTGTGCCATCTGCTCAAGTTCTTTCTATGTTTTCCTCATCATTTTCACCTCTGTATCCAGTTCTCTTCTCCATGTGTTTTTTTGGTCTACCTCTGCCTCTCTTTCCCTGTGGATTCCAGAACAAGGACTGCCTTTATCAACAGGTTTCCTCAATGTGTGTCCTATCCATCGCCAGCGACTTCTTCTCAACTCTTGTTCCACTGGCACTTGTCTGGTTCGTGTCATCAATTCCACATTTATAACTTTGTCATACCGTTTCAGTCCTTCTATTCTACGCAAGCACCCGTTTATAAAAGTCTTTAGCTTTTTGGTTAGTTGTTTTTGTTGCTCTCCATGTCTCAGAGCCATACAACAGGAGTGATTTCACATTTGAGTTGAAGATTCTTATTTTCGTGTTGAACTTGATTTCTCTTGATCTCCATATGTTTCCCAATACAATGAAAGCTCCTCTTGCTTTTTGTATTCTTACTTTGATATCATTGTCTGAAAAGGATGGTGTGCATGCACCAATAACATCTCTCTGTGAATGCTGTGTATGTTCAGACTTTGTTTAACACCGGATGTAAAACAAATATTTTGGTTTTGAATACAGGAATAAAATGATGCAAGAAAATGTTGATAACTATTCTCACTGTCACCATCTAACTGAATTGTATCTCATAAAGAGACACTTGCAGCAAAATTGTTTAAATATGTATCTTTGTATACATGTGTTTAGAGATGTATAAGTACCCATGCTTTTAATGTCTACATATTTTTATTTCCTCCTACGAGTAATTTTATGCACTAAGAATAAGGAGGCTTTAGATCGGAATAGAGAAATCATAACAAAACTTCTGGGTGAGCTAAAGATCTATTATAGCTCCAATCAAATAGTATCTGAAGATCCCAGTGATGTTATGAACTATCCAGCCAATTAAAACAACAGAAAATCAAAGTGCTCTTCTGATGGACAATAGGATGTTCACACCTAACATTGTTTTTCCACAAGTATTTGAATAAATAAAATTGCCGTTTAGTATTGGTACTTTAGAATTTAATTCCTGTCATATGACAGGCTTTGACTCTAGTGCTAAAATAAAGCATATTACAATGATATATTTATTATGAGCTACAGCACATCTCAACAGTAAATTTAACTTGATTTATAGAATATCATTAAAAATATATGTATGTAGACTTATGACTTATAACAAAAGCATAAAAGCATTTTTACACTGGTCTGCAGCATGTCACTAAATATACTCATATTTTCGATCGGCTGTCTTACTTTTGTTTGATTGTTTGTTTGTTTCTTTTTACTTAGATTCACCTTCTATTTATGTCACAAAGCATTATAAAGGCCGGTGCAAGGTACGCTGCTTTAGCCATTCACGCTCTCTAACAGCATATTACAAAAGCATATATATATAAATGAACTGGATACATTTAATGGTAGCAAATCTGTCTTAAATGGTAGAACAAAGAGTACAATTGTGTGGTTGAGTATAAACGTGTCTAGGTTTTAAGGGGTTAAACATTTTACAGTGAAGGATGTGTATGCCAACTTTCCAGAGGTACATGAAAGATACACTTGCTGACTGACCTGTAATCTGTTAAGAAGATTGGTTGACAGTTTTTCTACCAAAGTTGGGTTGTCAGCAGCCTTAGTTACTGAAACAAAGACATATGCCATGAATATTCCAACATCAACAAAAACAGTATTTTAAGAAATTAAATAAAATAAAACTTGTAGTATCTTCTGTTTCCCCTCATCATTTGTGGTTAGCTACTACTATTATATTTTCCAACTGAAAAGTACTAAGTTTCATGAAGGATTAACTCAGTTTCCATCACAAAACCTTCTATTTTAAAAAAAAATAAATCATTTTTAACTCTTTCTATCCCACAAGCCATAGGGCACTCCATGATATGGAACCTTGTTCTCCCATAGGCCACCCTGGACACTCATTTGGTTATAGCAGGATCTCCTGATGTCGGGACATCTCATGATATAAAATTAACTTACACATTGCAAACACAATTTTAAATACCTTGAATCTGTCACAGACTGGAAGGGAGGCATCAAAGAAGATTTGGCTTCTGAAAAGCAGCAGCTGGGAGACTTTTTCAGGCCATAAATTGAGGATTCCTCAAGCAATAGAGAAGTTGGCAAGAAGACGAAGATGGCTATATACCGCCCCACCTATGTCCCAGTCTTGAAGTATGGATGCGAGTCATGGGCAATGACTACAACCCACAAATACCATATCCAAACCTCAGAAATGAGGTATCTGAGGAAAGTGGTTGAAGTGACAAGAAGAGACATAGTCCACAACCAGATGATACGTCATGGCCTAAAAACCCAACCCCTGCAGACCTAAGTAGAACAGTCCCAACTAAGATGGTTTGGCCATGTCTGCAGAATGGAAGTAGATCGGCTACCATGACAAGTATGGGAAACTAAGAGCCAGAGATTCAGACCTCCAGAATGACCCAGAGTTCGCTGGGAGGACAACATTAGACAATCTCTGAAGGACCGAGGACTAGAATGGAACCAGACCAGGACGAAGACAGCCGATAGGATAGTATTGCGCTCTCTCTTCCAAACCTCTACATCTCACGGTAGAAGAGGAATGACTAAGCAAGTAAGTATTGCAAACAAAAACTTAAAACACTTTAAAATATTCTTCAGCCTATTTACAAAAGTTTTAAATATATTCAATCCAACTGGCTAAGTATAATGATCTGGTCATGGACTTGTGACATGTTGGGTTCACAGCAAAAGTCACAGCTGTAGAGGTAGGTGTAAAAGGGTCTAGTGGCTGCCTCAGTGTTATGATCTACTGAAACTATTGGGTGTGAAAAGACAGTCCAGAACGATTATACTTAAGAAGCTTGGTGAAACGGCAGAAAGGGCATCATGTTAATTGTGTAGCAACTGCAACAGGTTATGAAATTCAGAACAATAATCTATATACAACATAGTGGTTACTTTCACAATTGCCTCAAGCTGGCAGCATGGATAAAACTAGGACTGAAGTTAAAAGTTGCAACCCAGGCTGAGTGGGTTCAATTCACAGCGCAGGTGGGAAAAGACAACAATAGGTGGACACTTGGGCGTCAAGACCCAAGTGGGCCCATTCCACTCAGAGTGTAAAGAAGATAAAGAGCTAAACACTTGTCCAAAGGGTAACCTCATCTGATGATCAGATTGCCTCTTGCTGTATGGCTGTGCATTGAGTTTCCTATTATCTCATCTCATCTCATAATATTAAGAGACATTCTCTAATAAATATAGATGCTTATTGCTTGTTTTAAAACATCACTGAAAAAAAAAACTGTCATCTATTTTGGTGCATAGGTAAAAGTGCTTGCGATATACGTAAATGGTATCCATAAGTGCAATTTATATTTCCTGAAGGATCAGTCATGAGCTACTATAAATAGAAATACTGAAGTAGCTTAAATTGTTTTCTTAATATTTGCAGAGTTTTTAAAACAATGATGAACAAAATCAACCTTACCAACCCCCTCCAAAGCAGACTGCTCAATGGACTCAAGCAATTGTCTCTTGATAGCATTCTGAAGTATTTTCTCTTTTTCCGGGTCATACTGTCTGTCTGTGATTGGCCCAGCCAAAATGAACACATTCTCAATAGCCACATGAATGTCTGCAGTGAACAGCTGAGACCATGGGATGTCTATCTTCAGATGACCTAACACCAGAAACATAAAAAAAATTATGTTCATTCGAACAAGGAAAGTAGCTGAATAAAGTATTGGAAGCTCTTGATTTAGTAGCAAAGGAAGCTTTGTTTATAAAGAGATACAGTAGTTCAGGAGACCTGAGATGCAGGGGCTAATAAAAGGGTGCAAATAGATTGAAGCTCAAAAAAGCCAATGGACTGAATGGGAAGGAGCTCTCCAGAGGTTCTTGACATGGAACAATTTATGGCTTATGACACCTTCAAGATTCATATTTATTATCAGATCAAGTTATGATCTTCTATCATTGGCAGCAAACCTTGGGAAAAAGAGGAAAAGCAGATGATGCTTGGTACCCCCTATGATAGGAAAAGCTGTCCCTAAAACATATACTCTCAGCATGCAAGGTGGTGCTAGGATTGGTGACAGCTAGCTGCTACAAAATACAATGCAAGGTTGAAAGGGGGGAAAAATCCGGGCTAGTGTGACAAACACTGTACATATTTCCTGTGGGCAGGACAGCCAACACTTCTCATACTAACAAATATTAACTTACCAACTTTTCTTGATGGTGCAAGCAAGTGGGAACTGACAGTAGACCTACTTGGGTTATGGACATACCCTGAAGATATTGTAAATTCTCAAGGGCAACCAGATATCATGCTGCACTCACCATCATCAAACTAGATTATACTGATTGAGCTGATAGTGCCACTTGAATCCAGATTAGATGAGCACAACACTTTCAAAATGGCCAAATATAAACACACACGATACAAATTACAGCTCTAGAAGAAAGTGCAAGAGGTTTAGTGACCAATCAGTTTATCGTTACACAAAAATTTAGTCCGAAGGGATAGCTAACAAAAAAAGGGCACTTGAAAAACTTAGCATAACTGTGGAAAATGCAACGTGCCGGCTGTTGAACTACTGCACTGAGCTATGGAATTCACACAAGTAAGTTTATATATAACAAAACTGTTACTCTAATAAGAGTCTCAAGCTGGCAGAATGAAAAAAACCAAGAGTAAAAAGTCAATTTGGAAATTACAATCAAGGTGGAGTGAGTTCAATTCTGAGCGCAGGCAGAAAAAACATGAACAGGAGGACAACAAATGGGCCATAATTACAAACAAGTACCAAATACAAGAAATATAGACAGGACAAAAAAAAAAGATAATGGACACTGCATGCAGGTAAAATTAGGAACAAATGAAACAACGATAAGATGTGAGATACAGAAAGATGGGGAAAAAAAAACAGCACCAGTGACTCGATTAAAAACTGTAATTGTGGCAGACAAAGGTTGAATCCTGAAGCGGCTTATGTTTCTTGTGTACAGCCCTTTTGTAAAACTGACTCTATATAATTTTCTTTAAATTATATATATATATATTTTTTTTTTTTTTTTCGTACGCCCGCTAATACTCGAGGCGAAATCTCAGGTTATTATTTATGTCTAACCTGACATTGATTTTACGTGAGTATCCCTTTATTTCTTGTACAGAGACAGGTGTCCCTCGCCATTCAGGCAAATACTCTCCGATTTCGGAGGTACCCATTGCAGCTGGGTCGGCTCAGGAGCCGCCAGTCCCTGGTCGATGACACTCCTTCAAATGTCCTCGCCAGGTCTCGAGTTAATCCAGTCCAAATCCCGGTCGACGAAAAATCCTCAAATGCCGTCGCCCGGGTTTGATCCTGTATCACCCGGTCGCCAGAGCGGTGTTGTAACCACTACGCTAGCGCGGCTCCCCTTTAAATTATATATTGCTTCCTTAGGAGTTTTACAGCAGCAACATTACTTATTTACTTAAACTGCACTGATGTTATGACCAAAGAGAGCTTGTTACTGGCTTTTTTATCCTAAGCATTTTCCCAGATCACAGAATTCAAATACTCCTTTTGTTGTTGTTGTTGTTTGTAACTGGCATTTCTAACATCTGATTCACTGTCGTGCACCACACCTGACAACAGATTAAGAATCTTTATTCCATAAACCTAAAGTGAATCACTTACCTACATGACCTGCCTTGACTTCAATTGGAAGATTGAGTTCCGTCTAAATAAAAAAAAAATTTGAAAAAAATTAACAATCATAATTAATCATCATCATTTTCATTTGGTTCCCTACAGAGCATGGAGCCACCACAGCAGCTGGTTCCCACACTGGAAGCCTGCATCAAGGATTCACATGCTCTAAAAGTAGTGGTTTCTGTGGCATGATGAGGTTACCAGCCACATCCACAACCTCATAATAGTCACCTTATACAGCAAGCCCAAGGGTGCAGTAGTCCTATTCTTCATGTCTCTTCAGAGACCCCCCGGGGAACTACGTGGGGCATAATAAATAATGCTATACACTAGATTGAACAAAAACAAAAGTTTATAATGACAATTGTGAAGTCTTGTCTTGAAGACAAGAAGGCTCAAAAAAAAAAAAAAAACAAAGGTTTATAATGACAACTGTGAAGTCTGTCTTGAAGACAAGAAGGCTTAAAAAAAAAAAAAAGTTTATAATGACAACTGTGCAGTCTGTCTTGAACTCAAGAAGGCTCAAAAAAAAAACCAAAGGTTTATAATGACAACTGTGAAGTCTGCCCTCAAGACAAGAAGCCTAAAAAAAAAAAAAACCCCAACGAAAACAAACAAATGAAATGTTTATTTTATCAGGGTAAAGAAAAAGACAGATTACATTTCCACATTTCTGCCCTGCAATAATACAAATATAAAAATTTTGTTTTTTCAAATTAATACATTTTTAACTTCAACAGTATGTAGTTCATTTTAATATTGCACTCAATAATAAAATTCACAACAGAGAGAGAGAGAGAGAGAGAGAGAGAGAGAGAGAGATACAGAGACACAGATAAAGAAAGAGAGAGAGGAAGGAAGCAATGAAGCAATTATATACTGAAAATACAGCTATACAATTTAAAAGCGAACGAGGGGAACTGCATACATGCCACACGCTATGGTTTACCCATAATCTGTGGGGAGCCGCGCTGGTCACGGCTGTTTGCGAGCGATCTTTTAGTTATTTCCCCTTTTTCCCCGACCGCGCTATTTATAGCCCACTTGACAGAGGTCACGTGGTCAGCTTCCTAATGGGAAAAACATGTGGCGATGTTTACTTTTGATAGGGCTTAATTAATGCTTTTAGGCTACTTTTTAATTATAAATACCGGCTTTAATTTTGCGTAAAGCTAGACTAGAAATGTTAGAGTAAATTTTAGAACAAGAACAAACATTTTATCACAATTAGAACAGAAGATATAATAGTCTGAAATAGTGTAAAATTTACGTTTTTTTTTATATTTTGTTATGGTTTGTTTATAATGCAATTTTCACTCAATCGGTCACAATCAACATGCATAACAAATTACAGAAATCAAAAGTAGAAAACATGCAGAAAATGGATATCAAAGATTTGTTTTGGTTTCATGCGTCAAACATTAATTATTGAAAGTTTAAATTGCAAGTCCACATTTATTACCTTAAAAAAAACACACCCAATTGTCCCCAAAACATGTTTGAATTGCTTTTATGCTACTTTATTATTATAAATACCGGCTTTAATTTTGCGTAAAGCTAGACTAGAAATGTTAGAGTAAATTTTAGAACAAGAACAAACATTTTATCACAATTAGAACAGAAGATATAATAGTCTGAAATAGTGTAAAATTTACGTTTTTTTTTTACATTTTGTTATTCTTCTTCTTCGATCCTTAACCACCGACCGTCAAAGCAGTCAGTGGCCATCACGCCTAGTGGCGTCTTGTAGGGCAACAACAAATTGATTCCACTTTGCACGGTCGGTGGCCATCCTTCGTACAGTGCCCCAACTCTGGTTCATTCTTTGCATCTCAGCCTCCACAGTCCTCCGCCAAGTTGTTTTTGGTCGGCCTCTCTTTCGCTTTCCTTCAGGGGTCCAAAGCATAGCTGTTCCCGTGATGGCATCGGGGTCTCCCCCGAGGACATGACCAACCCAGCCCCAGCGTCCGCCAGCCATGACGGTGCGCATGTCCTCTTGCCCGCTACGAGCAAGCAGATCCTGGCCGGCGATGGCACTCGGCCAAAAGACTCGGTGAATTTTTCTTAGGCATGTTGTGTGAAAAGAGGACAATTTTGACATTTCCTTCTCTGTGACTCTCCAGCATTCCGCACCATAGAGAAGCACAGAAAGCACGCAACTCTGGTATAATCTTAATTTTGTGCTTGTGCTGTATTGGGAGGACTTCCAGATGTTATTTAGGCTAAAGAAGGCTGTTCTTGCCTTATTCATTCTGATGTTGATGTCTTTGCCTGCCCCACCGTCTGGTGTTACTATGCTTCCTAGGTATGTGAAGGTATCTGTCTGTACCAGTTGCTGATTCCTTACTGGTATGGGCTCAGGGTTGCTCACATTGAGCGTCATGACCTCAGACTTCTTTAAATTGATGTTCAAGCCCACCTGCTGGCTAAATTTATTAAGTCTATCCGTTTTTTCCTGGATGTGTTGATGTGAATGTGCCAGCAGTGCAATGTCATCTGCATATTCCAGATCTTCCAATGTAGAAAATGTAGTCCATCTTATTCCTCTTGGACTGCCCTCTGTTGTCTGGCGCATCACCCAGTCTATGACTGTTAAAAATAGAGTGGTTGATAAGGGGCATCCCTGTCGTACTCCTGTCTTCACCTCGAAGGTTAGGTTGCTCTGCCCAACACTACACGTAAAGTTGGCATAGAGGCTTTTTATGATTGACACTATGCAGCTCGGAATTCCATAAGCCCTCAGTATTTTCCATAAACTGTCCCTATGTATGCTGTCAAAAGCCTTTTCAAAATCAACAAAATTTATGTAAAGCTGTCTTTGCCATTCTGAGCACTGCTCTATAATGTTCCTGAGAGTGAATATATGGTCTACACATCTTCTGTTCTTTCTAAATCCTGCTTGTTCTTTCCTCAGTTTGTAGTCTACTGCCTTTGAAATTACATTTTGTTATGGTTTGTTTCTAATTAAATTTACACTAAAACGGTCACAATCAACATGCATAACAAATTACAGAAATCAAAAGTAGAAAACCTGCAGAAAATGGATATCAAAGTTTTGTTTTGGTTTCATGCGTAAAACATTAATTATTGAAAGTTTAAATTGCAAGTCCACATTTATTACCTTAAAATAACACACCCAATTGTCCCCAAAACATGTTTGAATTGCTTTTATGCTACTTTATTATTATAAATACCGGCTTTAATTTTGCGTAAAGCTAGACTAGAAATGTTAGAGTAAATTTTAGAACAAGAACAAACATTTTATCACAATTAGAACAGAAGATATAATAGTCTGAAATAGTGTAAAATTTACGGGTTTTTTTTTTTACATTTTGTTATGGTTTGTTTCTAATTCAATTTACACTAAAACGGTCACAATCAACATGCATAACAAATTACAGAAATCAAAAGTAGAAAACCTGCAGAAAATGGATATCAAAGTTTTGTTTTGGTTTCATGCGTCAAACATTAATTATTGAAAGTTTAAATTGCATGTCCACATTTATAACCTTAAAATAACACACCCAATTGTCCCCAGAACATGAGAGCTAACAATTATCTCAATCATACATCATGAGTTCTGATCCAGTCTGCGCAATGTTTTTCTAATATGTGCTGTTTATGAATTGTCTTACTAGGGAATAGCTTTCTGAACAAAGACATATAAGTCTCTATCGATACTGTTATTGATTCTTTACTAATTGGTTTACTGTGTGATATTTTGTTGTGTACTTTCTCAAATGCTTCTTTCAGTGAGTTGAATTGTTCTTGGGCAATAAAAGCTATGTTAGATCTTGAAACTGAAGTTTGGCCAGCGCATCTTGTGCATTTTCAAGTCTAACTTTAAAATTATCTGTCTCCTCATCCTCACAAAGTTCAATACCTACCTGAAAAATTCAATTTTAGCTCCTAATTCTTCTGCCTATTTCCAGTTCCTACTAAATCTCTTCAAGTTCTTAAAAGTACTAATGTTTGCATGTATCTCTTGCGAATTCTCAAATATTTTTGCGTCTATTGTATCAGCTACCTGTTCTAGAAGTCTGTGGTGTTTCAAAACAATGCCTAATAAAATATGAAGGTAAGGAGGAGCTACATTTTCAATTTCAATCTCTAACATTGGTTTGTGTAAACAATTATGGTAATGTGCAACTTGCCTTTTATTCCCTTTCCCATATTTCATATATCTATTGTAATCTCTTATCAACATGGCCAAACTTCTTGGTTTGCAAGTTGTATGCTCTCTGGATGTCTTTGATGAAAATGTTTGGTTTGTCTGGAGCTCAAGGAATATACCCATGTCTGTGGTGTCTCCAGCAAAACAAGGAAATAATCCCCGAATAAGAAAACAACAACTTGTTTACCATCCCACTCTAAATATTTTAGTGACTCTATCTGAGCTTTCATGCCATTCATAAATATTTCTATATTATCGTATGTATCTCTGACTCTAGCCATTGATAAAAGGATGGTATTAGATTTAGAATTTGGTTTCTCTAAATTTACTACCTGCATTGTAACTTTGAATGAAAGAAGATATACAAACAGTTACTTAGAATTCGCTGGCAGCCGTCGTGTGCACAGGATTGTCTACCAAAGAACACCAATGGAACAGTCCTTATCTCACACACAATTAAAAAAAAAATTCATATTATAAATAGAAGATTAACAAGACTTGAAAGATAGATCAAATTATGTGGAAGTAATCTATCTATAGCTTTACATGTTTTCTGACGCTTATATACGTAGCTAAATATCATTATAAATGAATGAAAATGCAAAAACAGATGGTGCTTTACAAAAAGTTATTTTTTTTACTACCTTATTTAAGATTTGTGGGTATCAGGAATGCGTTTAAAGGGATTTAAATGCTATAAAATCTGGTGACAATATGCTTGTTCTTGTAATGCCACACTCACAAAACTGACTACCACACATTCTCAAGATATGAAACCAAAAAAAAAAAAAAGTATGTGGAAATAATCTTTAGCTTCCCTTCGAGAAGTCTTTATAATTATAAACTCAAACGAATGGGCCGATTTTTAGATATTAAATTAATAAAAAGATTACTTATTTTATGAATTTCCTTAAATGATGACGCTGTTTTCAAAAGTCTGTAACTCCGTCAAAACTAATTTCAAACAAATAAAAATGCAATCAAAAATAGAACACAGAACAAAGTTATAGTACACAAAAGAATTTTAGCGCTGTGTTTATCCAGAACGAGTGTGTAATGATTTATATTTTACTGATTTTACTCATACATCAGCTGATTTTCCCCGCCAAAAACTTAAATAGTCTTTTACGGTGCACACAAAATTTTATACCCGGTGTCAGAATTCCGGTCACCGAAACTAAAAGAGCGCTCTGGTATAGGCCACAAACAGCCGTGATAGGCCACAAACAGCCGTGTGGTGTAATGGCTACGACGTTGTACTGGCGACCAGGTGTTCATGGTTCAAACCCGGCCGTCAGCGTTTGAAGAAATGTTTACGACCGGAAATTTGACTGAATAACCTGAACGGCTCCTGCACATAAATCCCGTGTGGATGGGAAGGAGCGAAGCTCCTGACCGGGTTGGAAGGAAAGTCCACTGACCCCCCAACCTCGCAATGACATGTCATTGGGCCGAAAGAGCTGGAAAGCTCGAGTGCCGCTGGTTATAGAAAAAAAAAAAAACCCCATAATCTGTACGGGGTGTTTGCATTTTCAGATGTGTACGGCCCGTACAAACGTCTGTACGGGTTTTTTCGCCTAATTATTAAACATACATATAAATCGATCGTGTTGTGCCACTTCCGTAGCCGTAATTTGCGTCATTTTTAATGTTATTTGCAAGTGAGTTAGCTTCCGTTTCCGATCTTTATTTAGTAATGGGTGTATCCGCGTTTATTTTCTGTGAATTTTTTAAATCGCAATCAATCGGCATCGAACACGCGGCCATTTTCGCTCTAATTTTAATGGATTCTGACTCCGATGCGATGACAAGGAGATCTTTGTCTTTATTAGCGCTAATATCGGTTCTCAGAATATGGGTGATGGCAGAGATGGAAAAGAAAGAAGAATGTTATTGCTAGTATGTATAATTTTAGGGGTTAGGATTAGGTTTATCGGAAAGGTTTAGGGTTACGGCCGAATGTCACTGCTGACGAGGGCGTTTGTTGCTTTGCTACTGATGATGGGTGTAACGAAAAGATCGTCATTTGATTTGTATTGGTCAAATGACTTTCATTGAGATGCAAAGGAAAAGGACTCTTCGTTTGTTGTTTTTTTTTTAATTTAAAAAAAAAAATTTTAATTAAAAAAATTTTTTTTTTAATTTTTTAATGGTTTTTTTCATCTTTCCACACCTCTCTTCCTATCACTTCTAACATGTACACAAACAAATTTTATATCATCAGATTCATCATTCATTTATTTCTATACAGTTCAAAAATTAGAGCAATTGACCAAAAAACTATAGAATTTACAAGTCATCCACCTATAAAAAAAAGGGAGTGTTGTGAAAAAGCATGCAGCTGCAGGGCACATTTTCGGGAAAACAATGCAGCGTGCTAAAGGATAAGGTCCTATCAAACACAGGATTTCCTGGTCTGTTAGTGATAATTAAGCGCAGAAATAGACTAAATGATGACACGATCACATCATTTTTACAGTGCAAAATAAACTCAGACAAATATTGTTTGAGTTTTAAAATAAATGAAGACCTGTTTTAAAAAGCAAAGTCCCCATGCCTCTATGATGCAGCTGTAATTGAGATTTTTTTAACACGAATTAACTCTTTTGATACGTTTTTTTCTGTCTTTTTTTTGTGTACAGGTTTTGCTGGTCTTTGTACAGGGTTTTTGAATTTTTTGTACAGGTTTTTTATCTCCGAGGTGTGGCATGTAGGGGAAAGAAAGGGACAGAGAAGGCTTTTATTCAATCCTTAGTTTATTTCTAGTGTTGAGCTAAATATAAAATCATGTAACATGAAAACCACCAAGAATAAGAAAAGTTTAGCCAAGATAATAACAAACAGTACAAATTATTGATCAAGCAGCTAAAGTTAAAAGCCAATGTTAAGCAAAGATATTGACATTTGTAAATTGTATTAGCTACTGCAGGCAAAAAGACCTGACCAGACACACATATAAGCTATTGAATAAGTAGTTTAGTTATAGAAGATAATAAACGGTAGACCCACACCAGATACTGCCGTAGGGTAGTGAAGTATTACAGACTTCACTATACTAGGTCGAGCTTCGAGAGGTGGGGTGACCAGTTCCCTGCCTCACTGCCTTTGCCTTCCCTAACTCAAGAGCAAAGCCGAGGTACGCATTTACAGCTGGGTAGGCTGGAGCATGACCCCCACCATGTTTCAAACCCGGTACCTTTGCTGTCAGAGGCCAGCGCTCTAACCAATCTGCTAAATGAAAGTTCAGTTTAGTTATAGATGAAAGATAACAGAATGATCAGATGACAGAATAACTCACTAGGTTTTGAACTCATTCCTAACCCATGCAGCGCTCTGAGTGGCAATGGCATTGAACAAAAAATGTTTTAAATAAGAAACAGTTCTTCTTCTTCAAGTGCCATGCCTGGTGGCGTAGGCGATCATGTCGCTGCACAACTTTCTGTCTCCATTACTATAGATCAATTCTGTTGTTGACTTTTTTTCCACGCCATGATGTCAAACTGTCCAGCATCTTCTTTCTTTGTCATACTCTATCTCTTTTTCCTTCAATCCGTCCCACTGTCACTATACACTCCAGCTTCCTTTTGATTCATGACTACAAGATATAAAACCCACAATAGTTTCCCGTTGCTTTCTCTCAGTTTTTGTTTGATAGCCTTTGACTAAAAAGTCTAACCCACAAGGCAGTGGGTAGAGGAGAGGTTAAAGACATACAGTTTAAAAATACAAAACAACCACTGCAATAGAAGACATACTTTAAAGACAAAGAGAATCTTCCTCAACTATGTGTCAAGTGTGTCTACTTTGTCTTTTTTTGAGATCTCTCGTTTTGTCATCTGTCCTCATAATAGCCCCTTCAGTCATAAATGACTATGGGAATGCGCACCTGAGGTGACAGCCCTCAGCTGCTTATTTTCCTGGTGTTCCTTTCAACGTTTTCTCCTCTCTTCTGCTTGTTGTGTGAGCTTCTTTTTGCCCAATCTGAGGTGGTGCCGCAGATAGCATCGCCACTTAGTGCGATTGGAAGCTTCATCCTCCCAGGTTGCTGGATTTATGTTATCTGTCCTTACTTCATCTCTATCACGCATTCACTACTGCAGGGACACAACTATCTTATTTCTATTTATTTAGCAGCATCTAGATCAGGGGCTCTTAATTGTTCTTTGTGCCATGGTCCCCTTTGATTGTTGGCGAAGACTACAGACCCCTTTAATTGTTTGGTGAAGACTACAGACACCTTTGATTGTTTGGTAAAGACTACAGACTCCTTTGATTGTTTGGTGAAGACTATGGACCCCTTTGATTGTTTGGTGAAGACTACAGATCCCTTTGATTATTTGGTGAAAACTAAGGACCCCTTTGATTGTTTGGTGAAGTCTTTGGGCCATTTTGATTATTTGGTGAAGATTACTGTTGCGTGATAAATTCTCGCAACATCGTTTTGTTTCAATGTCTGTTTTATAACGCAAGGGCAACAACTGCTTGGAATTTATAGTCACTTTTCTCGGTAAGCATTTGTCTTCTCGCGTTGGTATCGAATGCAGTTAAGTTTGAGCTGTGGTCATTTTTGCGCTGGACTGCGCATGACTTGTCTTGTTGTTTGGTCGATCGGTTTCCGCCCACGACTAGTGAGTGAGCGATTTGGAATGGCGAAAGAGATGCCTCGTTGAAGAGGGGATCTCCGCTATTTTTTGTTCTGTCAGGGATGTGTAGTCCTCTTAATGGATATTTCGTTTATTCGAGATAATACCTCTAGTGTTTTCCCACATGTCGGGAGGCGTGATATTTCTGTG
This sequence comes from Oreohelix idahoensis, assembly GCA_024509875.1. Lineage (NCBI taxonomy): Eukaryota > Metazoa > Mollusca > Gastropoda > Stylommatophora > Oreohelicidae > Oreohelix > Oreohelix idahoensis. The sequence continues at coordinate 293,194 of JAMPIV010001142.1, forward strand.
TATTTCATGAAAGCAAGGTAAATTGACTTTTTTCATTAACTCTATCGATTTTTTGGGTCGTGAGCGATTTCGATTCATAGCCTGTCTCCGAAAGTCGTCGCCACGAGATGTTTTTTCCCAGCTCACATGTCGCTGCATTGTACTGCATCGGTTGATGCATGTACCAAGGACTATTACTTGCTACTTGATTACCTGAACTAGGTTTGAAAAACCTTTGTTATCGAGAGGATATTTTTGAGGACATTATTTATACTTCGGCAGACGTGTCTGTCTTGCTGAAGTCAGATTAAGGAGAGTGAACTGATCTCATACATCTGGTTATCTCCTGGCTGTTATAGAAAAGGATGGAGTTTTCCACCTGACTACATTTACACCACTATGAAATATAACATGCATCTGACTCATCATTGTAATGCTGTCTACCGTCTATTGCTGTATTGAATGTTGCTGTGATAATGACTGTTTGATGTGCCTACACATTTGCGTAACCATTTTGTCACTGTGGCGTCCACAATAAATAATGAAGAAAAACGTCAACGGCTGTTTCAAGACTCATTGACTTTATACGTCGTGAGTTTACTGACGTCCTATGTGGATTGCCCTGTTATTGTTGTATGAACATTGTTTTGACTGAACACATCTACACACTACACAAAACCAGACATGCGGATACCATCCATCATCATATGGCATCACGCATCATTTGGTGGCCAGTATGGGGAGGACTGAGTAGTTAATATAAGGGCCGTTAGTTTACTAAACAGCCACAATTATTAATAATGTATTGTACCTTATGAAGCATATTAGTTATTAATTAGCATTATATTGCTTGTACTTTCTCAGAATGTCATTGTTGAGCTGAGGACTTACCTTACGAGTTCTAGATTGTGTACTTACCCTCGGAATACCAGAGCATATGTCCTGGATCGTCATGTAGTTTAACTTTACTATGTACTTATGTCATTACATGTCAAAGAATGTACTATTTAAATTTTCCTATCAGATTTGTACATCCATTTTTAAAGACAATATTAGAGTATGCTGTTTAATGATGATTATAGTAACTTGCATACGTATATTGTGTTTACATGCTAACGTGATGTGTGTTGGTGACACCTCCCCGATGTGAATATTTTTTGAGACATATTTATTTTTCTGTTGAGGTATATCCTCACCAGACACTCTATAATTAGCCTATTGTTTGGCAATTTAATTAATTATCAGCGCATAATTCGTGCGTTTTGAGCCGCTTATCGCTTGCTCTTTGATATTGAAAAAAAAATATGTTCCACATTTTTTTTTTTATCGGGAGGAGGTGGTGATATGTTGCGTGATAAATTCTCGCAACATCGTTTTGTTTCAATGTCTGTTTTTTAACGCAAGGGCAACAACTGCTTGGAATTTATAGTCACTTTTCTCGGTAAGCATTTGTCTTCTCGCGTTGGTATCGAATGCAGTTAAGTTTGAGCTGTGGTCATTTTTGCGCTGGACTGCGCATGACTTGTCTTGTTGTTTGGTCGATCGGTTTCCGCCCACGACTAGTGGAGTGAGCGATTTGGAATGGCGAAAGAGATGCCTCGTTGAAGAGGGGATCTCCGCTATTTTTTGTTCTGTCAGGGATGTGTAGTCCTCTTAATGGATATTTCGTTTATTCGAGATAATACCTCTAGTGTTTTCCCACATGTCGGGAGGCGTGATATTTCTGTGTATTTCATGAAAGCAAGGTAAATTGACTTTTTTCATTAACTCTATCGATTTTGGGTCGTGAGCGATTTCGATTCATAGCCTGTCTCCGAAAGTCGTCGCCACGAGATGTTTTTTCCCAGCTCACATGTCGCTGCATTGTACTGCATCGGTTGATGCATGTACCAAGGACTATTACTTGCTACTTGATTACCTGAACTAGGTTTGAAAAACCTTTATTATCTAGAGGATATTTTTGTGGACATTATTTATACTTCGGCAGACGTGTCTGTCTTGCTGAAGTCAGATTAAGGAGAGTGAACTGATCTCATACATCTGGTTATCTCCTGGCTGTTATAGAAAAGGATGGAGTTTTCCACCTGACTACATTTACAGCACTATGAAATATAACATGCATCTGACTCATCATTGTAATGCTGTCTACCGTCTATTGCTGTATTGAATGTTGCTGTGATAATGACTGTTTGATGTGCCTACACATTTGCGTAACCATTTTGTCACTGTGGCGTCCACAATAAATAATGAAGAAAAACGTCAACGGCTGTTTCAAGACTCATTGACTTTATACGTCGTGAGTTTACTGACGTCCTATGTGGATTGCCCTGTTATTGTTGTATGAACATTGTTTTGACTGAACACATCTACACACTACACAAAACCAGACATGCGGATACCATCCATCATCATATGGCATCACGCATCAATTACAGACCCCTTTGATTGTTTTTTTATTGTTTGGTGAAGATTACAGACCCCTTTGATTGTTCGGTGAAGACTACGGACCATTTGATTGTTCGGTGAAGACTACGGACCCTTTGATTGTTCGATGAAGACTACGGACCTCTTTGATTGTTCGGTGAAGTCTATGGGCCATTTTGATTATTTGGTGAAGATTACAGACCCCTTTGATTGTTCGGTGAAGACTACGGACCCTTTGATTGTTCGATGAAGACTACGGACCCTTTGATTGTTCGGTGAAGACTACAGATCCCTTTGATTATTTGGTGAAAACTAAGGACCCCTTTGATTGTTTGGTGAAGTCTATGGGCCATTTTGATTATTTGGTGAAGACTACAGACCCCTTTGATTGTTCGATGAAGACTACGGACCCTTTGATTGTTCGGTGAAGACTACAGATCCCTTTGATTATTTGGTGAAAACTAAGGACCCCTTTGATTGTTTGGTGAAGTCTATGGGCCATTTTGATTATTTGGTGAAGATTACAGACCCCTTTGATTGTTTTTTATTGTTTGGTGAAGATTACAGACCCCTTTGATTGTTCGGTAAAGACTACGGACCCTTTGATTGTTCGGTGAAGACTACGGACCCCTTTGATTGTTCGGTGAAGACATGGGACCCCTTTGATTGTTCGGTGAAGACATGGGACCCCTGTGATTGCTCAGTGAAGACTACGGATCTCCATGATTGTTCGGTGAAGACTACAGACCCCTTTCATTGTGCGGGGAAGGCTAAGGGCAATTTGATTGTCCAGTGAAGGCTATGGACCACTTATTAGTAAAAATGTACCTAGATGCAAAATTAAAATGTTTGCATAAAAATAATACATGTTATTACAAAGAAAAAGTTGTATGCTTATATATAGTCATAGTGAAATACACAAACAATCTGCAAAATATTTTTCTTTAAATGCAAAAATCTATGACCATGTTAGGAGAACATTTTCCTTACTTACTCTCATATCTCTGCTATGATTGGGTACTTTCAATGTATGCTGTTATATTACCTTTATAATGTTGCATGCCTTTAAATGAATGCTTAAAATAACATATGGGAATGAGAAGCATATGGTATGCAAGATAAGTGAGAGTGGAAGGGCAAAATGTTAGATGGGCCTGCACGCCCAATTCTTAACCCTTTGAAAATAAAGTTTGTTCGTTCATCTTCTCCTCCTCCTCCCTCCCCCGTTCTACTTCCTTATTGTGTTTCAGTCCACCAAAACTTGATCTCAAACAGCCTCAAATTTTCAACCATCTCATTTCTGGTGTCTTTCTACTCTCTCTTGCTATGTCCTAACATCATATCCTAAACCTTCATAACTTAAATATTTCCCCTCCTGTTATTCCGTCTTTTCCTATTTTAGTGTCATCTTCAGCCCCCATATCAAACCCCTCGCCTCTAACCCACCCCCCCCCCCCCCAACAGATTGCATTATCTGTTCCTGTCTTTTCTTTGGGTGAATGTTTTCACTACTGTCACCTAAACACTTCCTCCATGCTACTATTTCTCACCAATCCCCTTTTCTTTCTTTCATACCATTTAATGTTTTGATCTTTTCTATTACTATCGCTCTGCAACACTGCTCCCTACTTCTGCCTTTTAATATCAACACAAAATCCCTTCCCACCAATTCCCTCTGTCCTTTTTATCCATATATTTAATGACCTCCGGACTCCATGCTACTACAGTATTTCTCATCTATTCCCATACCTTCTCTCATACCCTTTATTTCCTTGACCTTTTCTATCGCTATCACTTAAACTCAAGCAACCCAACTCCCTACTTTTGCCTATTCTCTGGAAGCGGCTTTCTTTATTTGTCTTATTTTAATATCAACATTAATTCCCTACCCACCTATTCCTCCTTTCCTTTCTCTGTACATTCAATAATCTCCTGACTGTTTTTTCTTCCCTTGCAGGTCCCAGCAGAGAATAAGTCTTCAATTACATCACGCCAAGACCTAGTCAGATTGACAGAGTGGTTACAGCACTGATCTCTCATGGTGAACGTATCAGGTTCGAAACCCGGTGGTGTCCAGCTCTAGCCCACGCAGCTGTAAATGGGTACCTGACTCTGCTCATGAGTTAGGGAAGGAAAAGGCAGAGTGGAAGGGAACTGGTCAACACCGCCTCTTAAAGCTGGACCTAGTATAGTGAAGGCTAGAATAATCCACTCCCCTATGGTAGTATCACTATCTGCTATCAGACTACCTTCTACCAATCCCTCATGTTCTTCACTCTGCTCTAGTTCCTTCCATGCCTTATCTATTAGTCTTATATTTATCACCTGTTCTTTTCTAATTGTGTTATAAGGTAAAAACCTATTCATTATACCCTGGAGATTCTTGAGCCTCGGAAAAATGACTGCATTGTAAAACCGTTATCTAGCTTCGTCATTGTCAGTTTTACCCACCGGCTACTTCTTTGGCCTCACTTCTTACTGGTTATCATCATTATCATTTTCCGTTTCGCCCCCTATGGAGCATGGAGTCACCACTGCAGCTGGCCTCCTTTGCAGGAAGCCTGCACAAAGCATTCACATGCTCTTGCAGGGTTGGTTTCTGTTGTAATTTGTTTCACATGATGATGTTGACAGCCTCAAATTGTCGACTTGCACTCACACCATTACCTAAATTGGTGCTTTAATTGGATTTTTTTTTTTTTTTAAGTAATGTGGAGGAACTCTTTTTTTTTTTAAAAATAAATGCTCCTGAACATTTTTTTTTTTTAAATAAATGCTCCTGCACTACAAAAATACATACGGGGAAACGACAATGTACGCCGTTCACCCGCCTCCTGCTTGCGGCACACAGTCTCGTGTGCTGAATACATTTCAGCGCATAACAGATATTTCACGTAATGACTTGAATATCTGAAGAGGAGGTTATAAAACTGTTAACACTGTCTAAGTACATTAGCCTCCCGAGGGCCGCTTGGTACACCGATTTTTATTATTGTCAGATTTCCACATGTCTGCACTTCAAGCGATGTTTTTTAAAAAAAAAAAGAAAAAGAAGGTTTTGTTACACTAGAACTTTAATCACTTGAAAACATTCTTCCGCCAATTTACAAAGCTTTTATATTACGAGATATTTTCTCAGAATATATTTTTACTACTGCTTTTAAAACGTTACTTGTGAGCAGGACTGGTCTTTGAACTTTCGACGCCCGGGGCGAATGGTTTGACATGCCACCTACCCTGCACTTCTAGCAGGGACAGTAAATTAAAATTTACTACACAATTAAGTAAGATTCGTAAATAAAACTGCAGACCAGTTTTCGATAGTTAATACTTACAAAAGAAACAAACACATAAATAATTACAAGTTAAAATAAAAATAATTCACACTTTGTTTTTACTGTTTTCTTATTTAAAAATAGTTTTAAAAATTAACATTGCGTGATTTGGCCTGGTTGAATTGAGTCATAGCTTGAGTGGGGAAAAAATGTATTTGTCTCGCTCGCTCCGGCGTACTCTTGCCCTTACCGCCCTGGGCAGCTGTCCAGGTCGTCCCGCCCTAAGGACGGCCCTGTCTGTGGGGAAAACACAGACATTCATTTAGGGGTAATTTCCTATTACTCGTGCTTTTTGCTCCGTACAGAATATCTGTAGTTATGTGTTGTTTCGTACGATTAGGGTTAGGGTTAGGATTAGGGTTGGGGTTAGGGTAGGGTTCCCATAATGTTTTGTTCAAAAACCGGGACATTTCCAAATTTTTACCTAAAAAACCCGGGACATTTTGTAAAAAAACGGGACATGTTAAACATTAAGGTAAAGCACAAATAAATCTATTATATATTATATGTTGCACTTAAAAAAAGATACTGGTATAAAAATACACACATTAACTAACACAACTTCCACTTTAAAAAAGAATTCTAAATTACAAACATACTTAATTAGAAAAATCGCACCTTTAAAAAATACACAATAGTCAAGTTTATATTTCAGATTCATCAGAATATTTATCAGATTTATGGGCCTGTTCAAGAAGTTTTTTTTTCTTCTGATATTTGGACATAGAACTCAGCACAAGAGAAATCCTTAAAATGGGTTTTTATAATGGTTAAAGCTTTCACTGTCTCAATTTTAAGTCTGTTTTTTTTTCGTCAGTCCAAAGCGCATTTATTAATGAAAAAACATGTTCAACAGCTGCATTGGATCCTGGCAGTGCCAAACAAAAACTAACTAGGCATTTCAGGTTCTCAGCATTTATATCCTGCTTTGTAAAATGAGCCAACATCTCACACCATTTTTCACTGACACTTTGATCGTTCAGTTCACTCCACACATCAAATTTGCTTTCACAATATTTTTTCACACATGCAAACTCATCAAATAAGTCCTCTTCATTCACAGTAAAATTTGGTGACACTGTCTTCATGAATATGTAGCTTTCTTGGATGTTCTTCCAAGTCACAGACTCCTTTCCCTTCAAATTGATCCAATCCATAGACTGAAGAGGCGTAAGAAATGGTGTACACCACTCCTGAATATATTCAATGCAGGTGTCATAGAAATCTACTGCATAGCTTTGAAACTTTTCAACTGTTATGTGTCCTTCTTTTTCTAATTCTTGCAACTGATTTCTCATAGTAGTGGTAAGAATCTTTTCTGCCTTCCTGTAGTTTAATTTTTCCACCAGTTTGTTTACTTCATCCTTCACTTTAATTACTGTTGTTTCTTGCTTTTCAACACATTTGATGGTATCAGAAAAGGTTTTTAACTGGCTGGCAATGAAGTGCAGGAGTGTAATTAAAAGTGGATTTTCAAAGAGATTTTTGAGACTGGTAGGACATTTTTGAATGAAAAGGAAATATGACTTCAATGCAGGGAAAATGTCAATAACTCTCTGGACTGCAGGCAAGAGAGAGAGAGCAATCTTGTCTTGCTGTTACCAAAAACAGTTTTATATTCTGTATTGGTGAATTCGCAAAATGATTTGAGTTCCTCAACTCGTACACAATAAATGTGGAAATGCTGGTAAATCTTGTTAATTATTAACTGAAGATCAATAGGTAAGCAATCCGCAGCAATCTGCACAGCATTATGTATCACGTGTGCAGGACAACCAATACCAATTAAATTGTTCACAGTTTTTCTTGCATTTTGAAGTACAGATTATTCCGTCCCTTTCTCTTCTTTCCACCAAAGTTTGTATTTGTATTATCTGCTAATATAGCAATAACCTTTTTAAGATCTGACTTCTGTAACACTTCCACTGTAACCGGAAATTGATAAAGTAACACTACTAAAACACGGAATAAAATCCGTTACCCAAAGATTTTTCTTTCAGGAAGGACCATTAAAAAGCGGGACATTTGGAATAAATTCGGGACACCGGGACATTTTATAAAAAAGCGGGACAGTCCCGGGAAAAACGGGACGAATGGAAACCCTAGGTTAGGGTTAACCCTAATCCTAACTGTAAATGCTACGAAACAACTTATAACTAAACATATTCCGTGCGGAGCAAAAAAGCACGAGTAATAGGAAATTGCCCATTTAGGTATCTAGGTAAAGTCTAAAACCCGCTGGGGACAGAAACAAGTTAATGAAAATAAGTTCGCTACCTCCATCAACAAGACGTGTATTTGCTCTGTCTGCCATTATTTTACGAGGGGCGTTCAGAAATTAATGCACCACATCGTTTTTCTCAGGAGCTGTTTATTCAAAAAGCATGAAATTTATACACAATATACATGGATACGTCGTGTAAACATCGGTATTATTCAACATAATCCCCATCAACTTGTACGGCTATATGCCAGCGCGAAACAAGTGCATGTATTCCTAACCCGTACCAGATTTTGTCTTGATCATGCAGCCATTTCTTCGCTGCATGAATCACTCCTTCATCATCTTCAAACCTTGTCCCACGGAGTGCATCTTTAAGTGGACCAAATAGATGAAAATCAGAGGGTGCCGAATCGGGACTATAGGGTGGATGGGGTAGTACAGTCCAACCCAATTTGGTGATTGCTTCCCGTGTTGCCAGACTTGTGAGAGGGCGCGCATTGTCGTGAAGGAGAAGCAGGTCTGCTGGATTCCTGTGCGGCCGAACTCTGCGAAAACGTTGATTGAGTTTTTTCAATGTCTTAATGTAAGCTTGCGAATTGATTGTCTCTCCTCTTGGCATAACGTCTACAAGAATCACACCTTCAATGTCCCAAAAGACAGTGATCATGGCCTTTCCAGCTGAAGGAATTGTCTTGAATTTCTTTCTTCTTGGTGATTGCGGATGATGCCACTCTATTGACTGTCCTTTTGTCTCAGGTTCAAAATGATGTGCACAGGTTTCGTCACCTGTAATGATCTTAGCCAAAAAGTTCTCTCCATCAGCATTGAAACGCTCCAACAATTCAGAAGAAATTGCTTTCCTTTGCAATCGGTGGTCATTTGTGAGACTTCGAGGAACACATCTTGCGCAAACCTTAGAAAATCCGAGAGTTTTTATAACTGCATTTGCACTACCAATGCTGACTGACTGTAAGGCCAACTGTTGAGTAGTGATTTGCCTATCAGTAAGAATAATGCCCTCAGCGCATTTCAATATTTCTGCGTTGGTGGCTGTGGCAGGCCGTCCACAGCGCGGCCGATCAAGCAGCTCCGTATCTCCACTTCCTAATTCTTTGATTCTCTGAACCCAGCGACTGACTGTACTCCTGTCGACTGCAAAACTTCCATACACATCACATAGACGCTTGTGAATATTCACAATAGTTTCCTTCTCTGCAACGAGAAATTCTATCACAATTCGCTGTTTATAACGCAAGTTGCTAACATGCTCCATTTCAACGGTTTAGGGCAGCCGTATTATTTGGCCGGTTGCGGTGCAATTTGGTGCACACAATTGGCACATGCCATATTTGAAGTGTGCAAAATTTCATGCTTCTATCTTCATAATTAGCTGAGAAAAACGATGTGGTGCATTACTTTCTGAACGCCCCTCGTATTTAGCGGGCTGAAAATCCTGGGTGGATCACTGATGCCAAGGTGCTCACGAAAGGCATTTAAGTATTTTCTTTTCTCAGGTAGATCTTCTTCTTCTTCTTCTCGTTCGCTGTTGTTTAGTTTTTTTTTTTTTTTTCGTACGCCCGCTAATACTCGAGGCGAAATCTCAGGTTATTATTTTATGTCTAACCTGACATTGATTTTACGTGAGTATCCCTTTTTCTTGTACAGAGACAGGTGTCCCTCGCCATTCAGGCAAATACTCTCCGATTTCGGAGGTACCCATTACAGCTGGGTCGGCTCAGGAGCCGCCAATCCCTGGTCGACGACACTCCTTCAAATGTCCTCGCCAGGTCTCGAATTAATCCAGTCCAAATCGCGGTCGACGAAAAATCCTCAAATGCCGTCGCCCGGGTTTGATCCTGAATCACCCGGTCGCCAGAGCGGTGTTGTAACCACTACGCTAGCGCGGCTCCCTGTTGTTTAGTAATGTCTACACAAGAAGTCCGGTTCTCTGGATGTATGTTGCTGTGGTTGAAAGTTCGTCAAGACTCCCAAACAGCTTTGTGTGGATGTGCGTCTTTGTGGGCCAATGCTCAGTTCGCAATTGATTAAGCATGTGGCAGTCTTGCAGGATGTGTTCGGCTGTCTGTGCTGCCTGTCCACACGTACATAGGGGTGATGGGACCAATCTCAGTCTGTATAAGTGACTGTTCAGTCTGTTATGTCCTGTTCTAATAAGGAACAGGATCACCTGTTTTGCTCGATCAAGATAGTGATAGTTGTCTCTTTGTTGATCAATTTTCCTGATGGCCTTGATAAGGGTCTTCTTTTCCTGGAATGTGATTGTTTGTTCTTTTTGTTCCTGTGTTGCTCCCTCTTTTGCTAACGTATCTGCTCTCTCATTTCCTGGTGTGCCACAGTGTGATGGTATCCACTGTAGCACTACCCTTCTTTTGATATTGCTTTATTTAACTCTGGCAGTTTATCACTGCTGAGGGCTTGCAGAACTGACATTGCATCGGTAAGGAATACAACCTGCTGACATTGGCTTATTGTGTTATTATTCCTGCAAGAATAGCGTCCCTCCAGCGGGAGGCAAGATGGGACAGCAAACGAGGTAAAGGCGAAGTCAAATCCCCCAGCCAGAGAGGGAGGCATGAGCACACTTTGCCTTAAGAAACAGGTGCTGAAGTCAGAGGTACCAGGCCTGGAGGCACACCAGCAACCATGGTACCATGCAACCCGCCTTGGTTTAATATGTCTCAGGTAGATGAAATCGGATCACATAAATTATATATGCTTTTTTCGTCACATGCCATGTTCATCGTTGATAACTAAATTACCTTATATAAAACTTTGATGTCCTGCATACAATTTAACATTTATTTATCATTTTTGAAAATTACACTTTCATGAGAAACTTCTTGTACATCAGGGTTTCTTAACATGTGGCACATGGACCCCTGTTTGGGGGGGGGTGGGGGGTGAGGGTGCGTGTACATAATTTAAACATTTGAATTTGATTTTCACCACAATTTTCACTCGGAAAAAAATATCATAGATTTTTTGCATTTAAAGAAATGTATTATTTTTACACACTGTTTTGCATTTGAGTATGACTGTTGGTAATCTTAATGGTTTTTCTTTGTAATAAAATGTATTATTTGTATGCAACAAGCTTAATTATGTACATTTTATTTTCTAACAAGGGTACCGTAGCCTTCACCGGATAATGAAAGTGGTTGGTAACCTTCACTAAAACAATCAAAGGGGTCCATGGCATAAAAAAAGTTAAGAAACACTGTTTTACCCCATCTGTTACGAAGGCTTTTAACGAGGTTCATAAATACTGAGAACTGTGATTTTTTGGATTTTTTTTTACTTTAAAGTTACAATGGAGTTCAATGTTTTAAAATTTCTTGTCTTGATCGGCTTGAGCCATTTCCTTAATACATTCTTCTGGAAGAATGAATGCCCAAAGATTCAATGAAATTGCTGGTATTTTTATTTCTCTGTGTGTGTCTGCCCTACCGAACGTATATCAGACTTCCTCGACGGCATCTTCCAGCCTATTGTAGAGTAGCTTCCTTCCTTCTTAAAGGACACAAACCATGCTCTTACTACTTTTTCCTCTATCCAGCTTTCTCCAGACCGTACCTACCGTTTATTTCTGTTAGATGTTTGCTCGCTTTACACTTCCATTCCTCACTCTGATGATCTCCGAGCTCTTCGGTTTTTCTTGGACCAGCGCACGCACCCCTCTATCGCTACAGAGACTCTCCTGCGCCTTGCAGAACTTGTCCTCCGACTCAATTCCACATGTAAGCCTACCTTGCCGTGGTTGGAGAGCTTGAGCGCCCCAATGATCCCGGGAGCTATGCCGGCGGGAGTTTTACTCCTGGCAGGGTCACCCAAGCCGGACAGGTCCTGGGTGAGGGGCCAGACTAAATGGGCTGAGGAGTGGGTGGAACCCTATAGGTGTAGATGCAGAACCCACCGGCGAGTGGTACATGCTCTGGTCTGCACCAATCCACCCCCACTTCATGGGTTAAATGCTTTCTTGCCTCATTCTTCACTGTTTGTCATCTATCGGGAGTAGTTTGGGACCCCATACAGTGTAGGCGCAGTGCCCACCGGCGAGTGGACCATACTCTGGCCAGCATCAACCCAAACCCCAGGCATGGGATAAAATCCCGGGTAGATGAAGCTCATAAGCCTTGGAAGGCAGTTCGTCTAGGAGAAGGAAAACTCTGATCTCAAACCACCTGCTGCCTTGCAGGTAGGCTGGGGACAGTCAAGGGCTAAGGAACGCAACCCTACAGAAACGCTTGTTGAAATCGGATGCACTGGGCTACATGCTCAACGAAACAGTGCAACGTACTTCGCCTAATGAAGATGTCACGAATACAATTTAAGCGTTGTGGTGCTCGTCCCGTGGAGTCCCGCCAGGCGGCGAGAGTGCCGAACCCCCCACCTCGAAGGGGTCCAACCAATACTACTGGTGGTCACCTTCCCCTGAATTGTGGAGTCAAGGTACAGAGGGAAAGGGCAAAAGCTATTGACCAAACACCAAGAACACTCAACATTCTGCAGTGGAATGCAGAAGGAGTTCTGAACAAAAAAGTCCCCCTAAAAAACCGCCTTTATGAGGATCAAATAGATGTGGCTTGCATCCAAGAAACGCATCTCAACAGCAACCACAGATTCTCAATAAGAGGATACCAGGCTTTCCGACTCGATCGAGAAGGACACAAAGGAGGTGTGCTATTACTTACCCGAAACTCAATACCAAGTAGCGAGGTATCTGTGAACTTCAACGACCAATCGGAAATTGTAGGGGTTGACATTAAAATAAAGGACACGAACATGCGTATCTACAATTTGTATGGCCCACCGAGCAAAGACCTGTCACTTGAAAGTATGGAAATAAAGAGCTCAAACTGCATTGTGGTCGGAGACTTCAACAGCCACTCGGAAAGATGGGGATATCTGGATACAGATAGTAGAGGAGAGGAAGTGGAGGACTGGGAGATAGACACAAATCTTCACCTTATCAACAGGCCAGATGATAAACCAAGTTTCTACTCTAGAAGATGGCACACCACTTCCACTCCAGACCTAGCTTTTGCCACAGGGGACATATTTCACAAAATTGACCGACAGGTACTTGACCAGCTAGCAGGCAGCGATCACAGACCAATAAAGCTAGTGGTTAATATGGAGTATGTTCCCCATGAAGTGAAACCATTGCCCCGATGGAATTACAAAAGAGCTGACTGGGGCAATTTTGCAGTGCTGACTGACATCCTTTGCGAAACCATCAACACACGAAACAACAGCATGAAAAATATGGTTGAAAGCTTTAATAGAGCAATACTTCAAGCAGCTATTGAGACTATTCCGAGAGGGGCAAGAAAAAAACTATAAACCATACTGGAATGAAGATCTGCAAAAACTTGAAGATGAGGTAGCACAAGCCAGAGACAAGGCAGAAACAGAACAAACAACTGAGGCAAACATCTTGCTCAAAGCAACCACTGCAAAGTACAGAAGAACATTAAACCAAACAACACGAGACTGCTGGAAGCAAACAACAGAAAATCTCAACCTAGATAAAGAAGGGAACAAGCTGTGGAAACTAGTTAGAGCTTTGAACAACGAAGAACCTTACAAAAATCACATCACAATCAAACAAGGTGAAAATATGCTCTCGGGAAAAAAAGCTGCAAATGCACTTATGGAACACTATGCTGGTGCAAACCACATTGATGTCCCTATAGACAGAAGAAAGGCCATCATTGATGAACAAAGGAATCATGATAACAAAAAGCTTGCACCAGAAGAACACATGATGGCAAAGTTAACAATGCAAGAATTAGAAGAGGCAATGAGGGCGCTAAGAAAAAGAAGTCACCCGGAAAAGATGGGATAACCAATGAAATGCTAACAGGCCTAGGAACAAAGGCAAAAAAGAAGCTTCTGGCCATCCTAAACTGCAGCTGGAAAAGAGGAATAGTACCACAGGCATGGAAAGATGCCATACTGATTCCAATACCTAAAAAAGACAAAGTTCAGACAGAACCAAATGGCTACAGACCTATCAGTCTACTTAGTTGTGTTGGAAAATTGATGGAGCGCATAATACTCGACTTATGTGGCATCTAGAAGAAAAACATCTCTTAGCCCCACAGCAAGCAGGATTCAGGAAACACAGATCCACTGAAGACCAGATCACTTATATAACTCAGAAAATTGAGGATGCTTTCCAAGAAAAAAAGCACACACTGGTGGTTTGGGTGGACCTAGAAAAAGCATTTGACAAAGTGTGGAAAGATGGACTGAAAGTCAAGCTGCAAAGAAGTGAAGTGTGTGGGAGAATGTTCAAATGGATCAGCCACTATCTTGTAAATAGAACGGCCAGAGTCCAACTACAAGGACAGACCAGTAGGAAGATGGTATTGGAGCAGGGTGTTCCCCAAGGGGGAGTCCTGTCACCCACATTGTTCCTCACATATATAAATGACATATCAGAGAATATTCCAAGAAGAACCCACAATGCCTCCTTTGCAGACGACTTAGCCCTGTGGATCTCAGAGGAATATATCTCTACGGCAAGCATTCGGATGCAGCAAGCCCTAACATCACTGGAGGAGTGGGCCAAGGCATGGCTAGTAAAGATAAATGAGGAGAAAACATCATTCACAGTGTTTTCTCTCTCTAACAAACCACAGATCTCCAAATTGGTGCTAAATGGGAAAAATCTACATCTGGATGAAAACCCAAACTACCTAGGCATTACCTTTGATCGCCGCTTGACTTGGAAAAACCCAGATTGAGAAAAACAGGACAAGAGCAAGGCAGAGAATGGCAATCATGAAAAAACTTGCTGGCACGGTTTGGGGAGCAGACGAGAGAGTACTAAAGAATCTATATACTGGGCGAGTGAGACCAGTCTTAGAATATGCCATTGCAGCATGGTCAACAGCCGCTAAGTCGAACTTTGACAAAATAAACAGAACCCAAAACCAAGCAATGAGAATCATAACTGGGGGCATGAAATCAACACCAATAAAAGAGTTGGAAAAGATTACTCACCTCCAGCCTATGGAGGATAGAAGAGATAGCAGAGCCCAGCAACAAGCCGAGAAATTCAGGAGGCTGATAGATCACCCAATGCACCAGAGGATAAATGGACTTGGAAGGGGAAGACTGAAGCGAAGCAACTTTGTAGAGACAGTAAAAACAAAGATGAGAGCAGACCCCATAAATGCAATATCAACAGCTACGCCAATATGTACTGCACACAAGCTACCAATTTGGAAACAACAGTGCTTCCCTGAAATGATAGAAAATGTTCCTGGTATTGAGAGA
Source organism: Oreohelix idahoensis (assembly GCA_024509875.1). Lineage (NCBI taxonomy): Eukaryota > Metazoa > Mollusca > Gastropoda > Stylommatophora > Oreohelicidae > Oreohelix > Oreohelix idahoensis. The sequence continues at coordinate 308,464 of JAMPIV010001142.1, forward strand.
AAGAACAGTCAAACTGAAACAGAAAGGAGAGTCCTAACCACAAAATATATAGAGAAACATTACCCAAGCAACACCTGGATCCATGCGTACACAGATGGATCAGCAACTAATGCAACAGAAGATGGGGGTGGAGGAGTCTTCCTGAGCTTAAGCAATGGCACACAAAAAAAGATAGCAGTCGCAACAGGGAAATTTTCAACTAACTTCAGAGCAGAGGCAGAGGCCATAAAAACTGCATCAGAAATTCTAATGACAGAAAAAAGCTCAGAGAGATCAGTAGTTATCTTCTCAGATGCGCTGTCAGTGATTACAACACTGAAAAGTCAAATAAATGCTGAACTGGATGACCTAAGAGTAACACTTCACAGACTATGTCAGCAATACAAAAGAGTTGTGATACAGTGGATCCCTTCTCACTGCAACATCCCTGGAAATGAGGAGGCTGACAGATTGGCAAAGGAAGGGGGAAAACTTCCTCAGCTGGACACAAATATAACCTATGAGGAGTCCAAGAGTTTTATCAAGCGCAGATACAGGCACAAGTGGCAAGAAGAGCATCCAGGCCACACAAAAAATGATCCGTATTACCAGCTCAGCAGAAGTGAACAAGTGGTAATCTTCAGACTTCGCACAGGTCATAACAGATTGAGATACCATCTGTTCAACAAATTAAAGATAGGAACTACTGATGAGTGTGACTGTGGCACTGGTAAAATGACTGCCGAACACCTGCTTCAGAGGTGCCCAACATATGAGGAGCGGAGAAGACGCATATGGCCATCACCAGTACCATTCCTGGAGAAAATCTACGGAGATATCAACAGCCTCAGGCTGACCACTGCTATCTTTGAACTTATTCAAGTTGACATCTGAGGATGAACGATGAAGAAGAAGAAGAATTCCTTTGAGTTCAATGGACAGTTCTTTGACCAAATAAGTGGAGTTGCCATGGGCACTAAGATGGGTCCCAGTTATGCCTGCCTCTTCATGGGCTACCTGGAGTATCAGGTGTGGCAGCAGTATCCTGGACCTTTTCCATTGATATATCATAGATACATCGATGATGGCATAGGTCTCACCGATATGCCAGAGGTTGACCTATCTAGGTTCATTAATTTCATTAACAACTTCCACCCTGCGATCCAATTCACCTCACACGTCTCCACTGTCTCTGTTAATTTCCTTGACATTGTTCTCACCATCACTCCCCCCACCTCACCACTTCGGTGTACTACAAACCCACCGATGCACACAGTTACCTCCTTTATACTTCCTCTCATCCTCCGGCTTGTCGGGACTCCTTGCATTTCTCACAACTTCTCCGCCTCCGTCGGTTATGCCAAGATGATGACAACTTTCTATGCCGAGCACAAGAAATGTTGGACTTCTTCCGTAACAGACAGTATCCAGAAGATGTTTTTACCTCTGCCTTAGAGCGTGTTCTCCCTATCTCACGTCTAGAGGCCCTCAAACCCCGCCAAAAAAACCTCCTCTGATAGAGTCAAGTTAATAATGACCTATCACTCTCACAGCAATGCTGTCAAAAGGATCCTGTATCACCACCTACCTCTCCTCCAAGCTGACCCAGCGGCGCGGGAAGCGTTTAGTGAGCCACCCTTGCTGGCATATAGACGGGATAAAAATTTGAGGGACCTCCTAGTCCACAGCCGTTTGAAAACCGTCAACGATGGCCACTTTGGAACCAAGCCATGTAACCGTACACGATGTAAGACATGTCAGTACGTAATCGAAACACGTTCAGTCTCGTTCCCTAACGCCAAGTTCACCATCACCCATGGCTTCACATGTGAGTCACGCAACGTCATTTATGCTATTATATGCAAACGTTGCACCATTACTTACATCGGCCAAACGGGCACACGACTGGGCGACCGATTCTGCAGACACCTCTACGACATCTCTCAGTTTAAATCCACACCTGTGGCCATCCACTTCAATGGCCCTGACCACCACGGTGCCACTGGCATCCAGGTGACAGCCATCAGATCCTGTTCCTCGGACGCCAACAGTCGGTTTCGCCAGGAACAACGCCTCATCCATCTTATGGGTTGCCTCAAACCACACGGTTCACATCGCTTAGAATGCGACAGCACTCTTCACTGTTGATAGTGGCACCACGGGGTAGAAAATCCATTTGAAAAATGCCACATTTGTCCCAGAAAACACTCGCCATCATTTTCCCAGCAGACGCAATTTTCCGAAATTTTTTGGGTGCTGGTGAGTCCAAATGCTTCCACTGCATGGATGCTCGTTTTGATTCGGGAGTGAAATGATGTACCCAGGTTTCATCACAAGTAATGAAGCGATTCAGAAAATTCTGGCCTTCCCTGCCAAAACGATCCTTCAACTCAGTGCAGACTTGAACTCTTCTCTGCCTGTCAAAAGCGGAAAGCTGTCTTGGCACCCAACGTGCACTAACTCTGTTGTCCGCCATTTTCATTATCTATCAGGGACTGACCCGTGACGCGTACGCCACCTAGCGGTAATAACGGTAACGGTAACGGTAATACGAGTAGGTCACACTTGTTACTTACTACTGTCAGTAGTACCACCACGCTAGCATTCCTTCCTGTACTTCCAGAACAAAAAGTCCCGGTTTGACTTGAACGACCCCCGTATATATATATATATATATATATATATATATATATATATATATATATATATATATATATATATATATATATATATATATATATATATATATATATATATATATATATATATATATATATATTTTTTTTTATTACCATTTTTAAAATTTTTTTTTAAAATTTATTTATTTACTTATTATTATTATTATTATTATTACTATTTTTAAAATTTTTTTTTTTTTTTTTTTAAATTTTTTTTATTTTTTATTTATTTATTTTATTTTATTTTTTTAAAATTTGTTTATTTATTTATTTCATTTTATTTTTATTTCATTTTATTTACTTATTCATTTTTTATTTTTATTTATTTATTAAAAAAAAAATTTATTTTATTATTATTACTATTAATATTATTATTTATTTATTATTATTTTTTTATTTATTTTTTCATTTTATTTATTTATTTATTTTTGTCCTCACTCTTTTCCAGTCCTTGTTTTCATTATTTCTTATTTTTTGTTTTTAATGTACTATCGACTTCCTCTTTGCGGTTTAGTGGCAGCCATCTTGCTTCACGTGACTGGACACAAGGGAGTTTTTTTTCTCTTATTTTTATAGTTTCATGTTCTCTACTTAATTCTCATTTTCTTTCCCTCCTGTCTCTTGTTTGTCTGTACCTGACGAAGGCCTTGTGGCCGCAACGTAGGTTTTTCTTGTCCTTCTCCTTGTAAGACGTATTACTATTTGTGTGTGTGTGTGTTTTTTCCCCATTCAACTGGTATTTTTATGGTACTGTTGGATGCTAATCTCTCTTATTCTATGGCAACAGCAGAGAGAGGTCATATCTGTGGACCATAAAATATTGTAACGGTCGTGGTACTCTTGTCTTTCTGTTCAGTTTAATGTCATATCATTTTGTGATTGACTTAAATGTACACTGCGAGAGCTCTGTGCGTGTCCCATAAAGCTCTTACATATTTAATATTCGGAGATATTCATCTTATGGTTAATACTTTCCCACAGCCTTTGGTCTAATGCAGGAGCACTGTCTATCAAATCTATCTGATTACTGTGGTGCTTATTTTAACGTGAACGTACACAAGAAAAAAAACAACAACAAACAAACAAATGCAAATCATGTCGCTTATCATTTACATCTAATTCAAGTCTATGACTGCAGCAATGTCAAAGTATCAACCCAGGAAATACCTTAAATTAACTGACGCAATTTCAGTTCTTCAGTCAACATAACTGAAGCCCCCACCAGAAATAAAAGTAATGAAATTCTTCGTTAGGAATTTATAATTTACTGCTTGCGATTTTAAACTGCTTAAAAATGCATTTCTTGTAGCTTGCACTGTGCTGAGGTCAATTTTAACAAGATCCCAAGAAAAAATATTTTGGCCCAGCATTCTGAAAAAGTGCATATCTTAAGAGACAACTAACACATAATGTTTTCCTGGCGGTTGTTGATTCATCAATCACATCATTTATTTTTTAATGTCTTCTGGCATTTAAACATGCATCTCTTGGGGTTTATGAGCTGGTGGGATCAATTTTAACAAGATCCTAGAAAACTGAATGTGATCCAGGATTCTGAAAAGTTTACGTCGTAAACTGATTACAACGCTTATTTTTTATGACATCTGTGTCGTAAAGTGTAAACACACTTCTTTGTTAATCACCCAGCCAATCAACGAGCATCGTTCACCAGTCTCTGAGACAGAATAAAATTAAACTTAAGCCCTGTTTTTCGGATGTCGGTGGCGGCCATCTTGTCACACAATATGGCGGAGAAAACAGAATAAAATTAGGCTGTACGGAGCATGGTACGGAACTGCAGACAACCAATCAGCTTACCCCGCCAGGAACCAACCAAACGCTTTCCTGGGGCAGTGGAAGTTGCTTCACCTGCCTATATAATCGGGCGAGATTTTATGCAAAAACACGCAACACCGACACGAAGCCAGATCGACGACCGACTGAGGAAGAGGAGCTGTCAACCTTGATTTATTGCTTACCTGCGTGCATTGACCTAGCAGACGGCTCCGCTAGTCGAGTCACTGGCCTGTTTAAATCTTGGAGGGTAAATATAATTTACTATTGGTAGGCAAATAGGCTTACCATATAATGTTGGTATTTGTTGTGTGTCATTTATACTACCTACACCTGTATATATTTAATATATTTGGTTCACTATGAATGTATCAGGTTACTGATTGTATCTTGGGGCATTAGGTATAATGATTGTATTTCCTGATATGATTGATGAAGACGAAGACTAATAGGACTCATGCTTCAACCTATTGTCTCCTATAACTTCAATCTATTATCTCAGACCAACTGAAATATAACCAAAACAGTCCTTGTTAGGACTCAACCTATTGTCTCCTATAACTTCAATCTATTATCTCAGACCAACTGAAATATAACCAAAACAGTCCTTGTTAGGACTCAACCTATTGTCTCCTATAACTTCAATCTATTATCTCAGACCAACTGAAATATAACCAAAACAGTCCTTGTTAGGACTCAACCTATTGTCTCACATACTTCAGTCTATTCAGATTACTCCCACCTGAAATATAACCAAACAGTCCTCGTCTCATATACTTCTATCAATAGAACATAATAATATTGTTAGGATATATTATAGCACTTGTCAGAGAGGGCCTGGTATATTATAGGGGGAAGGAAATGGTTGTATCGCACCTAGGTGTACATATTATTGGATGTATTTGTAGCGGGAGGTTATTTAAAATTATTTATTTATGTAAGAGTATGCCAGTAAAGAGTTCTGACCTTACAAGTAATACCCCAGTCTTAGAAATAAGCACTGGTGTATTGTTGTCATAAAAATAGTCAGACTGTGAAAACCCTGGCCCCGTTGGTAAGAAGTAGTACCAGGATTTAAGGTGTCTCCTCCCTGTGACTATCTTATGATTACTTATATTCTAGGGGATAAGTAAAATGTACATTCACTGAACCCACAAAATGGAAAAAGTGAATAAATCCTCAGGTACAGTTAAAATAGTTTAATAATTACACTAATATTCTATTTCTACTAGTTGGAAAAGAGCATTGAAATATATATATATATATATATATATATATATATATATATATATATATATATATATATATATATATATATATATATATATATATATATATATATATATATATATATATATATATATATATATATATATATATATATATATATATATATATATATATATATATAATGAAGCACATTAAAAACGCACCACTATTATATATACTGATGCCGAGAAGCTGGCAAAAAAAAGTGTGGGAATGGATTTTCCCCGTGTTTGCCATGAGGTAGAGAGCGAATGGCTGCTGGAATGGAAAGTGCAAGATTCAACCCATGGGTGTGTGTACAGACTACATGAAAACGATGAAAGTTACATGTGCAACACGATTCTCAACAGCTATGACCCTGAAAATGTGTACGCGTTGTGGCAGTATACTCGGTATAAAAAGGCCGTTGAGACAAAACACCCAGTACATGTGCTTGAAATGCCACGACTATCTGAAAACGACCGCCAACGAGCCATTGGTATGTTGGAGACCGGAATGAGCTCGCGGGCCATTGCCAGAAGGATGAATTGCCACCACAGCACTATTGTACGTCTCAATGAACGTTACGGAACCACTGGCAGTGCCCGGGATAGACTTCGGAGTGGCCAACCACGAGTTACTACCCCTGCGCAAGATCGTCATATTGTGCTGAGTCACCTAAGGAATTGACTCTCCCGGTAAGTCAAACAGCAAGAGCAATAGTGGGTAGACATGGGCAAGTCTCTCGAATGACAGTCATACGACGACTCAGAGATACAGGCCTTACTGCAAGACGACCTTATGTTGGGCCAAACTTGACTCACAGACATCGTTAGCAGCGCCTGCAATGGGCAGAGCAACATATCAGATGGACTAGACTGCAGTGGAATGCTGTCCTATTCACAGACGAGAACAGATTCAACATATCCTTTGCAGATGGACGTATGCGGATTTAGCGACGGTGTGAAGAGCGCTTTGCAGATTGCTGTGTCAACCGATTTCGAGGTGGCAGTATTCACATTTGGGGAGGATTCAGTTTTCACCATCGCTTGCCTCTTCACGTCTTCCGTGGAAATGTTAATGCTGTGACATATCGAGATGAGGTTCTGGATGCACTGGTTGCTCCTGCGTTCACATTTTATCCAGACTTGCAGCTTCTCCAGCAGGATAACGCACGTGCATTTTTTTGTATTTTTGGTTTTCTCCCTTGCCTGCACAGAATGCAATTAATTTCATAACAATCAAATGTACAAATCAATGACCAGCATGGATTCATAGGAAAATGAATAAAGATTCCAAATATGTAAACTTGTACACACTATTATTGTCTATTTAGACTGCATTCATTTTAAATATATCACTGTTCTTAGTCCTCTGATAAATGTCATCACGTGACTATTTACTGTGTTTCATATATTGTGGTAGTCAGTGTCCTAAGTGACACTTATCTGTTCATCTTGATACTGCTGACACTGAACTGTCCTTTGCTGATATCAGACTTGGTAGGCCCAACAGCAGGGATGCCCATGACCAGTTGAAGTTCACTCTTTGGGGTCCTGCACTTTTGTGGGATTGCCTCTGATGAACGACACAGGCTTCTGATACTGGACAGTCTGGTTTGAGTTATTTCATAGAACCTGCAACATATCAGCCTTGGCTAGTATCTGGCTAGACTTGTAGCTGACTAGCACAGATGTCAGACCAGTCAGTCATCAGATGTCACCGTTATACAATCATAGTAAGTAAGGACATCATTTCAGTGATATAGCATTAATATTAACATTTCAATTAAGTGTAACTGACTAGCACATAAGTCAGACTAGTCAGTCCTCAGGTGTCAACGTTATACAGTCATAGCAAGTAACATCATTTCAATGATACAGAATTAATATTAACATATCAATAATAAACATCATCTGGTGTATTCTGCTCCTATACATCCTTTTCTGATCTATAACTTGATCCTTCCAAACCATATCAAGTACAAACTCAAATACTGATGCTATTCTTAGCATCTACACAAAATTAATACATAAATAAAGAGAGTGACCAAGCGATCAAGTTGCTTTCTTCGGTAGTACAATTACATAGTTTTGGAATTGAAACCTGGCTGTGGAACACTCCATTTTACCAGCTGTAAATGGGTACAAAGTTGTGCGCTCGAACTAGGGAAGGCAAAGGCAGCGAGGAAGGGGACTAGTCACCTTAACCTCGTAAACTGGGATCTTCCACGAAGAAGTTTCTAACACTTCATTTCCCTATGACAATCTCCTCCATGGGACTGCCTTTATCTTCGTAAGCGATAAAGCAATATGATAAATATATCTTCATTAGGCCGTGGGGCTATTTGTGATTAATTTTTGTACAAGCAACAATCATCTCATCCACAATGCACATGTTTAGATCATATTAAAAATACAATACATTATATCAATGACTATTATACAGGCATATTTTGTGAATTCTATATGAACCTGAAATAACAATTATTATACACGGTAGTTATCATAATTTCGCTTACCCTCAGACTTCAGATACTGGACTTAAAAATGTTTCTGGCGATCCGCTCACAATTCATGGGTAGTGGCGAAACTCTGCCTCCAGTCTGTCTCAAACCTCTTTCGTTGTGTATCCCGCCAGTTTTACCGATACGCTTTAAATACCTATAGCGCGGACGTATCGGAGGGTACCGACGTCACAGCTTAAACCTAGCCTGAAAAATCCTTCCCGAACAGTGATTTCAGCCGATCTGTGCGTCGACTGAATTTTTGCCTTTCTCATTCTCGGCATATATAATATCCATATTGTTCCATCTTATCTAGTTTTATACAGTTGATAATTCTCTATCTTCCTATCCATGTAATTTCCCAAACTGTTATTTGTTGATTTTAATATTTAGAACAGAAGTGGGTTTACATGCTTTTCCGCGTAACTGTGGGCAGCCGAAATACGCATATATCTCCGTAAATGAGAACTTCCTACCGTTCCTTCTTATATGCAGTTATACACAATCCTTCCCTGTACAGAAATGTAAAATCCTTTTCATACTGATTCCCTTCTGCTTTTATTTATCCTTGGCGATTTCCTCTGTCTGATACACATTTCGCTGATACGCCGCCATTTTGAAAGCGGTCAATCGATCGTTGACGGGTTTATAAATCTATCTGAAAACGTTTGCAATGACTTGAAACCAATTTTGCGACATAGCTCCCCCATATTTTAAGCTGGATGATATCTAGCTTAACTATTGGGTACAAGACAATTGCAAATCGACCATTCCGAGGTTAGTTTTCCCTCCTTCTATCCTCCTCAAGCTCTGTGGGATGGCGACTTAGAAAATCTGCGCCCACATTCTGTTTTCCCGGAATATATTCAATAGTGACGGAATATGGCTGAATCAATAATGACCATCTTAGTAAGCGAGTATTTGCATGATGTGATGAGGCCAAAAATGACAGGGGTTGATGATCGCACTGGACCACAAATGGTTTGCCATACAAATAGGGTTGAAACTTATTGATGGCCCACACCAATGCTAAACATTCCCTCTCTATAGTAGAGTAATTCTTTTCTGCCGCGTTCAACTTGCGGCTGGCATAAGCAACAGGAAACAGTTCCTCATTCTGGGTCTGAGATCTTTGCAAAAGCGCGGCCCCACTTCCTACATTGCTTGCATCAGTCCGTACTATAAACTCTTGCGTCAGATCTGGTAACTTCAGAATAGGCCTACTAGTGAGTCTATGCTTCAATTCTGAATATGCATGCTCACACTCTGCCGTCCACTTTATTGTGTCAGGTTTTCCTTTCTTTGTCAGATCCGTCAAAAGTGCACATAAGGTGTTGAAGTCTTTGATGTACTTTTGATAGAATCCTCCTAAGGATACGAACGACCTCACATCCTTTTTTGTCTGTGGTCTAGGTGCATTCCTTAACTTTTCTATATTTTTGGGATCAGGAGACATGTTTCCATGACAAATTGTATGTCCCAAAAATTCTAATTCCTGACATCCGATTACACACTTTGTTGGACGAGCAGTCAAACCTGCCTCTCTGAGTCTACCCAGTAACATTGATAGAGAATGTAGATGATCCTCAAATGTTTCCGTGGCTATGAGAATGTCATCCATAAAGTTGGTGATGTTAGAGTGTTCAAGGGTTCCAGCAATTTCCTCATCATCCTTGAAAATACGCTTGGTGCGTTTTTCAACCCGAATGGTAGTACATTAAATTCGTAGTGACCATCCGAAGTGCTAAAAGCCAGCATGTGTCGGATCTCGGGTTTGACAGGAATCTGGTAATACCCCTTACTTAAATCGACCTTAGAGAAATATTTCGCAGTACTTAGCGTCGAGAACAGCTGATTGGTATCTGGTAATGGATCAGCTTGGGTTTCCGTGATCGCATTCAATTTCCGGTAATCGATACAGAGTCTGTGTTCTCCACTTGGTTTTCTCAACAGTACAACACTTGAACTGTAAGGTGATTCTGACTTGGAAATGATTTGTTCTTGCAACAGATAATCAATTTCCTCCTTCAATGCCTGTGCCTTGGCATATGGTATAGGGTAGGTCTTCATGCAGATAGGTGTTGGATCGATGACCTTCATATCATATGTCAATAAGTTGGTGCATCCTGGTTTATCAGTTAACACATCTGCATGTGTTTTAAAAACCTCTTTAACTTGCTCCCTCTGTTCCTGAGTTAACTGAGTACTAATTTTGACTTGTTCATATGTCTCAGTCGGTCTTAATGGATACTCTATTGAGGTAAGTGGTTCATGCTTCATTTCGTATCCTTTGCTTTCTTGTTATAGTATTCAGTATGTTTCTTTCTGGCTCTGCGAAGATTGTCATTAGCCAATTTCCAGCCCATTTTCAGTCGAGTGGTCAACTCATTTACATACTGAATTGATGAGGTGACACTTTCCTCTGCCTTCTCATCTGTCCAAGTCCGCAGTAATGCTTCCAGTGGACCTTTTATAGGCCGACCAAACAACAATGTGGCCGGTGCAATTCCTGTGGAATTGTGTGGGACTTCCCGGTATGCGAATAATGCAGCGGGTAAATATACATCCCATGTTTCAGGTTTTTCACTTGCCAGCTTCCTCAGAATAGAAATGAGCGTACAGTTGAACCGCTCGACTTGACCATTTCCTTGTGGGTGATAAGGAGAGCAATGATAATGTCTGGCTTGAAAAATCCTGAACACTTCTTGGGTTAGCTTTCCCTTGAACTGGGAACCATTGTCCGTCAATATTTGATGTGGAAAGCCTAACCGGGTGAATATTGTCAACAATGCCTCTGCCACATGCTTAGAATCTATAGATGCCATGGCTACGGCCTCTCCCCACATAGAGCATGTATCAACTAGAGTTAAGATATAACTATTCCTTCTCTTAGTCCTAGTGAGGGGTCCAACAATATCCACTGCAACTCTCTCGAATGGAGTACCCATGATTGGCATTTCTCCTAGAGTTGCTGGTGCCGTCCCATGCTTGGGGGCTACACGTTGACACTCTGGACAAGATTTCACATATCGTTTGATATCTTTCGTGATCCCTGGCCAGTAATAGTGACACGCTATCCGTTGACTCGTGGCACCAATTCCCATGTGTCCACTAAATGGAATAGCATGTGCGAGCTCCATAACTTTCTCCCTGTATGACTTTGGTACTACCAGCTGTCCATGTCCTTGAGGTCCTGTACCAGCTTTTCTATACAGTAGTCCATTTTTCATATACAAATCTCCTTTTTCTGGAGGGTTATGGGCCTTTGGCAATTTGCCAAAACAAGGCTTCAATGTGTCATCTTCTGATTGAGCCTGTTTCATCTGCTCTGGCTGAGTATTGTTAGGATTTTCCTCCTCGTTTTTGGTGCTCGACCTGGTCTGGACTGCTGCCAGGACAACAGGTTTTACTGGGTCACCCAAAAATACATACCTACACCCCAATATCAGCGGGTATATAGGGTCATCTATCACTACGGCTGTTATCACTCCTTCCACGTAGCGAGATTTCACATTGATCCTAGCTATAGGAAGTGTCATGGTTGCTGTTCCCTTAGTTGCCCCTTGTATTTCCACGGTTTCTGTGGTAATTTGATCAGAGTGCACTAGGGTTGAACTCACAACTGAGTCGAAATCCAGGCCGGTATCATATAAGCACATGAATCGATTTCCGTTCACGGTTACGAGCTCACTCACAGGGGGATGACGGAGGCTATTCTGACTCCCTGTCAGTTCCATCATATCTGTCCTATTCCCTGTTGCTAAACATGCCGCGTGATGAGGGGTTTTCCTTCTACAATCTACAGTGTTGTGGTTGCTCATCTTACAATTTTTGCACCACTTATCTCCCTGTTTGTAGGGTTTCTTTTCCTGAGTCTGAGGGTTCTTGTCCTTATTATCAAATCTTGGCTTATTTCTGTATGGATGATCCTTCTGGTCAAACTGGGTATTCTGCGGTGGTGGCTTATATCCTTCTACCTGCTTCCTTTTTGTTCCTACCAATTCAGCTTGAGCTGCTTGGTATCTCTCTGCACATTTCAAAATGTCTTCCAGCCTCTCTGCTCCTTGTTCCATAAGGAATTTCCTCATTTCTTGAGACATGGAATCTTTCACTTGCTCTAACATAACCATTTCTTTCAGATCCTCGTAAGTTTTCTGATACTTACCTAAACTACTCCATTTCAACAAATACGTTTCTAGCCTAGCTGAGAACTGGTTATATGTTTCTCCAGGTAGAGGTTTAGAAGTTCTAAATTTCTTCCTATATGCCTCAGAGTTTTTTTCATACCGGATCAGTGAGGCTTGCTTTAGTATTTCATAATTTTCCTGATCTTCTTTGGGGAGTTTCAGAAACACATGATATGCAATACCTCTCAATCCCTGAGATAACTTTAGACTCCATTTTTCCTTTTCCAATCCATATGTAGAGGCTAGCCTTTCATACCTATCCAGGTACGACTCAATTGCGTCCTCCTTTTCAACAAATGGATCTAGGTGGAAGTTCATGGCCCCATTTGCTGTGTTCTGAAAAGAGCTATTCGCAGAATGAGGTGAGTTATTACCATGGGTGATAGTCCCAGCCTGAAGTTCAAGATCAAGCTGTCTCATTTTCAGCTCATGGTCTCTCTCTGCTTGTAACCTTCTTTCTTCTCTCTCAGCTTCTAATTTCTTGGCTTCTCTCTCTGCTTCTAATTCTAATTTCTTGGCTTCTCTCTCTGCTTCTAATTCTAATTTCTTGGCTTCTCTCTCTGCTTCTAATTCTAATTTCTTGGCTTCTCTCTCTCTGCTTCTAATTTCTTGGCTTCTCTCTCTGCTTCTAATTTCTTTGTTTCTCTCTCTCTGCTTCTAATTGCTTTGCTTCTCTCTCGGTGTACTTTTCACATTCCGTCGTGACATACCGGATCAGAGTGTCACCATCCATGCCAAGCTCTTTTCCCACCTGCAGTGTAGCAGACCTAAATTTGACCAAGTAAGCCATGATGTATCTGTAGTCTAGTAGGGCAAGCGATCTTACTCAAACTAATTTACTACAATATAATTAACTTAGTTAAAATTAAAGTTAATTAAACTGACTTCACCATATATGAAACAGCTTTCTTTATCTGTACTCAATGGTACTCCTAAAAATATAATTATTTCCTACTATGTTACTCTTTCCAAAAAATGTCAAAAATTTTTTTTTTCTACACAGCAGAAATAGAAAGTTGGCTCAGGAATATCAAAGATATATCCCGGACGAGCCCCCACTGTAGCGGGAGGTTATTTAAAATTATTTATTTATGTAAGAGTATGCCAGTAAAGAGTTCTGACCTTACAAGTAATACTCCAGTCTTAGAAATAAGCACTGGTGTATTGTTGTCATAAAAATAGTCAGACTGTGAAAACCCTGGCCCCGTTGGTAAGAAGTAGTACCAGGATTTAAGGTGTCTCCTCCCTGTGACTATCTTATGATTACTTATATTCTAGGGGATAAGTAAAATGTACATTCACTGAACCCACAAAATGGAAAAAGTGAATAAATCCTCAGGTACAGTTAAAATAGTTTAATAATTACACTAATATTCTATTTCTACTAGTTGGAAAACAGCATTGAAATATATATATATATATATATATATATATATATATAAAATTAAGTCACACAATTCCTATTATTGTCTATTTAGACTGCATTCATTTTAAATATATCACTATTCTTAGTCCTCTGATAAATGTCATCACGTGACTATTTACTGTGTTTCATATATTGTGGTAGTCAGTGTCCTAAGTGACACTTATCTGTTCAACTTGATACTGCTGACACTGAACTGTCCTTTGCTGATATCAGACTTGGTAGGCCCAACAGTAGGGATGCCAATGAAGAGTTGAAGTTCACTCTTTGGGGTCCTGCACTTTTGTGGGATTGCCTCTGATGAACGACACAGGCTTCTGATACTGGACAGTCTGGTTTGAGTTATTTCATGGAACCTGCCACATATCAGCCTTGGCTAGTATCTGGCTAGACTTGTAGCTGACTAGCACAGATGTCAGACCAGTCAGTCATCAGATGTCACCGTTATACAATCATAGTAAGTAAGGACATCATTTCAGTGATATAGCATTAATATTAACATTTCAATTAAGTGTAACTGACTAGCACATAAGTCAGACTAGTCAGTCCTCAGGTGTCAAAGTTATACAGTCATAGCAAGTAACATCATTTCAATGATACAGAATTAATATTAACATATCAATAATAAACATCATCTGGTGTATTCTGCTCCTATACATCCTTTTCTGATCTATAACTTGATCCTTCCAAACCATATCAAGTACAAACTCAAATACTGATGCTATTCTTAGCATCTACACAAAATTAATACATAAAGAGAGTGACCAAGCGATCAAGTTGCTTTCTTCGGTAGTACAATTACATAGTTTTGGAATTGAAACCTGGCTGTGGAACACTCCATTTTACCAGCTGTAAATGGGTACAAAGTTGTGCGCTCGAACTAGGGAAGGCAAAGGCAGCGAGGAAGGGGACTAGTCACCTTAACCTCGTAAACTGGGATCTTCCACGAAGAAGTTTCTAACACTTCATTTCCCTATGACAATCTCCTCCATGGGACTGCCTTTATCTTCGTAAGCGATAAAGCAATATGATAAATATATCTTCATTAGGCCGTGGGGCTATTTGTGATTAATTTTTGTACAAGCAACAATCATCTCATCCACAATGCACATGTTAAGATCATATTAAAAATACAATACATTATATCAATGACTATTATACAGGCATATTTTGTGAATTCTATATGAACCTGAAATAACAATTATTATACACGGTAGTTATCATAATTTCGCTTACCCTCAGACGTCAGATACTGGACTTTAAAATGTTTCTGGCGATCCGCTCACAATTCATGGGTAGTGGCGAAACTCTGCCTCCAGTCTGTCTCAAACCTCTTTCGTTGTGTATCCCGCCAGTTTTACCGATACGCTTTAAATACATATAGCGCGGACGTATCGGAGGGTACCGACGTCACAGCTTAAACCTAGCCTGAAAAATCCTTCCCGAACAGTGATTTCAGCCGATCTGTGCGTCGACTGAATTTTTGCCTTTCTCATTCTCGGCATATATAATATCCATATTGTTCCATCTTATCTAGTTTTATACAGTTGATAATTCTCTATCTTCCTATCCATGTTATTTCCCAAACTGTTATTTGTTGATTTTAATATTTAGAACAGAAGTGGGTTTACATGCTTTTCCGCGTAACTGTGGGCAGCCGAAATACGCATATATCTCCGTAAATGAGAACTTCCTACCGTTCCTTCTTATATGCAGTTATACACAATCCTTCCCTGTACAGAAATGTAAAATCCTTTTCATACTGATTCCCTTCTGCTTTTATTTATCCTTGGCGATTTCCTCTGTCTGATACACATTTCGCTGATACGCCGCCATTTTGAAAGCGGTCAATCGATCGTTGACGGGTTTATAAATCTATCTGAAAACGTTTGCAATGACTTGAAACCAATTTTGCGACAGTATTCATGTATTGAATTTATATTATTGGATGTATTCGTGTATTGAATTTATATTATTGGATGTATTTATGTATTGAATTTATATTATTGGATGTATCCATGTATTAATTTATCAGAAAGAATGTTTTGCAAGTAGACACCTGTCTTGTCTCGCTATTGCTAACTCATACTGAGCCATGTTGTCATTCATCCTACATGCAGACACCTGAGACACGCTCATTTCACCCACACTAGAAATAGGTGGGCTTGAGGACAGAAATTAGCCCCTATTTTTACTTGTTACAGGTTTTATTCGTGTCATCAAACCTGTGGTCGTATGTCGTGTCAATCCAGCTGCCTGGAACGTCGCAGGAGCACAGTGATTGCGCAGGATCTACCTCTTTAGTCCCCCTCAGTCTTGGGTGGGCTAACGAAACGACCATCAGCGGGTGCTGTGTGCAAGAAACTAAGAAGGACATAACTTTTGAGAGATGAGTACACATTAGTACCATTTCTGTCAGCATTGTGAGCAAAGTAACTGTCAGTGACGAGAAAGAGATTTAGCGTAGCAAGAGACAATAATAAGATCATAGCTGATAAATATATATATATTAATATATACATATTTAATTAACAGCACAACTGATACATGTACTATAATTGAATAACAGCACAGCTGATATAATTTTTGTTCCTATAATTGGAAAACTTGTTGTAATATATTTATATATCTATATAAATATTTGTAAATCATATGTAAACTTACAAATCCATTACATTCCATTTTTCAACATCCACCCTTCAGCACAAGAGTAGATAGTGTATATACTAAATAAATAATAAGGAAATTGTATTTGAAGATTTGTCAATTTTATCATTGTTAAGTAAAATCTGTTTCCTTGTTTTTTGTAATATCACAGTTAGTTACACAGCGGAGGTGGCAATTTATGTCGGTCTCCTCTCTACCAATTTTTCGAGATCAGATCATTCACAACCGTAACTAATTTGCGATACCAGTAGTTCTCTCAGACACTGGGACTTCACCATTTTCTGCAGAAATTCTATTTCTGTAATTGTCAGTACTATACTGATCCAAGAGCCAATAAAAACCTCACGCCACAATCTGTCGATTCCTCAGTCGACTATGTATTATAAATTACTTCTCTATCGACTATGTATTATAAAATTACTTCTCTATCGACTGTTTTTAAAAATTACTTCTCTATCGATTGTAGTTTAAAATTACTTCTCTATCGACTGTAATATAAAATTATATCTATCGACTATGTATTACAAAATTACTTCTCTATCGACTATGTATTTTAAAATTTCTTCTCTGTCGACTGTATTATAAAACCGTTTCTCTATCGACTATGTATTATAAAATTACTTCTCTATCGACTATGTATTATAACTTTACTTTTGTATCGACGGTTTATTATAAAATTACTTCTGTATCGATTATGTATTATACAATTATTTCTCTATCGACTATGTATTATAAAAGTACTTCTTTATCGACAACGTATTATAAAACTACTTCTCTATCGACTATGTATTATAACGTTACTTCTCTACCGACTGTGTATTAAAACATTACTTCTCTATCGACTATGTATTATAAAATTACTTCTCTAACAACTGTATTATAAAACCACTTTTGTATCGACTTTACGGTACTATAAAATCTCTTCTCTATGAACTGTATTGTAAAGTCACTTCTCTATCGACTGTAATATAAAATCACTTCTCTATCAACTGTATTAAAAAATTACTTCTCTATCGTCTAGGTATTATAACATTATTTCACTATCGACAATGTATTATAAAATACTTCTCTATGGACTATGCATTACAAAATTACTTCTCTATCGACTATGTATTACAAAACTACTTCTTTATCGACTATGTATTACAAAACTACTTCTTTATCGACTAGGTATTATAAATTACTTTACTATGGACTATATATTATAACATTACGTCTCTATCGACTATGAATTATAAAATTACTTCTCTATCGAGCAGGTATTATAAAAATACTTCTTTATCGACTAGGTATGATAAAAATTTACTTCATTATCGACTATACATTACAAAATTATTTCTCTACCGACGGTATTTTAGTCACTTCTCAATCGACTGTATTTTAAATGTCTTCTCTATTCACTAGGTATTATAACATTATTTCACAATCGACTATGTTTTATAAAATTACTTCTCTATTGACTATGTATTATAAATCACTTCTCTATCGACTATATAATATAACATTACTTCTTTATCGACTAGGTGTTATAAAATTAGTTCATTATCGACTATATTTCACAAAATTATTTCTCTGTATTATAAATCACTTCTCTATCAACTGTATTTTAAACTTCTTCTCTATCGACTAGGTATTATAACATTACTTCACTATCGAATATGTTTTATAAAAATACTTCTCTATCGATTATCTTTTATAAATCACTTTTCTATCGACTACGTTTTATAAATTACTTCAATATCAACTATGTATTATAAATCACTTCTCTGTAGACTTTGTTTTATAAAATTACTTCTCTATCGACTATGTATTATAAAATCACCTCTATCGATTGAATTGTAAAATCAATTCTCTACTGACTGTATTAAAAAAACAACTTCTCTATCTACTAGATATTATAACATTACTCCTCTATTGACTAGGTGTTATAACATTACATATATATCGACTATGTATTATAAAATCACTTCTCTTTCGACTGTGTTAAACATTACTTCTCTATCGACTATGTATTATAAAATTACTCCTCTATCAACTGTATTTTAAAACCACTTCTCTATCGACTGTATTATAAAATTATTTCTTTATCGACTGTATTACTGTGACGTATAATGGAAATATAGCCTACGGTATCCGACAGTCTTTTGTGACCTTGAGGCGTTCTATGATTCGTTAGCAAATTCAAGCATTTGACAGCCTCCATTACTCACCTTTAATCCACGCCTCTTTTCCTTGAGACGTAAACAAACAGACAAATTACCAACTTCCGCGACCTGCCAGCCATAACGGGGAGCGAAATCTGTTTGTTTACCCGAGTTTCTCACGCGAGCTGATCTGTAAATCATCAGATATCATACAGATGCACGTGGAAACATCGGACCTCTTTTGAAGTAGCCGCACGAGCTAAAACAAATTCCCCGAGAATCCTTTGATGTTCGTACATACTGTCATGAAGTCTGATTCACAACACGTCATTCTTACCAAAACGGCACGCCATACTTTATAAATAAAGGATGCAAGACGAACCAATGAAACCGCACCTTCATGCAGTGTTTACAAAAGTATTAGCCTAAAAATGGCACAGCTCTCAATCTGTGTAACGTGGTTGGAATTGGAGATAAACTGCAGCATTAGGAGCGAAGTACAGCATAGAAGAGGGCCATAATTTACAAATGGGAAGGTTCATCTATAAGTCTGTGCAAAGATTTCCACGGGAAATGATATATTAATGGAGAAATCTCGAGTGGAATGCATCGAGACATCAGGCAAGTCCAAAATTTTGTTGTTTAGGCTACGCGTAGGAAAAGATGGAAGTATGATATAAAAAGACAATAAGCTAGAAAGTAAAAGAATAATCCAGGGCGTATTTTAAACCTAAGATGAAGGAAATCGGTCCAGGGATAACGAAGATATTTGAATTCATAGATTTCAATATTTGCACATTTGGCCGAAATTATGCGTGTATTTCGGAACGCAAACAGACTACAGCATTCCTGCTTTGTGGGTCGCCGGACATGACCTATATAAAGAATTGCCGTCGTCAGGAAGGAGACCATCAAATTTTCAAATACAGTAAGAAGCGGCAGTCTGTCAGAGAGAGACTGCCTTTGCCTTCTGCATCTGAGAGCAGACTGTATGACTATTAACAGCTCGACTGTATGTACTTGAGGGTAAGAAAGACAAATAGCTATAACAAAGGATTTGGAGAAAGATTATATTCACAGTGAACTGGATTGTGTTATTACTAAGGTAATATGCCCTATGCGTCTACTTGCACACTGTCTGAACTGTCTCTCACCTCTTACATCTGTGATAGGGAGATAGAGATAGACAATACAGTGGTTAATCAAATATATTTCAGGTTACATCCTGTACAGAGCCAACCACTGAAAGTACTAGTGGTGCGAGCGCCCTTTAATGCTAGAGGGACAGCCACCCAGTATCTATTGCCTGGAAGAAACACAAGTAAACGTCTCTATCCAGAACAGAAGTGGGACAGGCTTCAAAACAAGAAAATCAGATAAGTGGCCATACAAGGCTACTGTCTAGTGAAAACCAGAACCACCACAAACAAATAAACAGAGTTAATGATGAAAATGCCGTGCATCTGGATGGGCATATTCCTATCTAATGAGTGACTATAATTCAATTACTGTGAAGATTTAGTATTGATCCTAAAATAAAGACAGTCTACAACCAGATTTTCAGCCAGGAAAGAAGAACAATCCTAATACATTTAAAGACTGTAATTAATTGTGAACAATGTATAAAAGATTTTATTAAGTTTGTGTTTATAATCAATTTGAGTTCAGTGAAAAATTTTCACACAGAAAAGAAAACTTGTACAAAATAAATTGTAAATTTTACCAACAGACTTACTTAGATTATTTAAATTAAGTTACAGTTCTTGTTGGTTAATAGTTTAGTTAATTCCCCTAGCAGAGCTTAACATTATAAACAGAGGAAGATCTTGAGAGGAGCATTTAGGAACCTAGGATAATACACTATCATCATACCTAGGAACTTATACAGCTTGATCTTACCTTTGATGTCTATACACCCTTACTCTTTTCAGAGAAGGGGGTATTGCTTATAAGACCAGTCTCTTATCTGGCACTATCCTGGTATCACCTGATACAACTTTGTGTCCAGGATATCTTTATATTTAAAATAATATCAACTCCTCTCGTGACACATACAGGGAGAGATAACTCTGTGGTCTCGAATAGCGGGCAAAATCTAAAGAAACTCGTTACCCAGTTTAAGTCTCTGTTGTCGATTTAATACGCTGAAGCAGAGCGACCGTAAAGCCTTTTATCTTGGGATACGTAGCTTCTGATTTCTCTGCTACGCACAAGTGTGAAAATTAGCATCCTCTGGAGAGCAGATAACCGGGATGGTATATAGAATGTGGCTTCTCAAATCAGTTATCAGTTGCCGCTCAGAATTTTTCGAATAGTCTAAACATGTAGTCTAGAACCATTGTGAATAGATGTGTTAATAGTTTCGTGGGGATTTCATTCTAATTTTCTGGTAATATATATATTTGTGCTTAAGCGTGTTAAAAGTTTACCATTATAATTCACTTAAAGTCTAGCTGTTAAAGACCAGTGGAAAATAACGCGTTGCTATTTGTTTACCAGTCGTTCAGTTTAATGATAATTTTACCACCCGCTTTACCACACAGTAGAGACGTTTTAGTTGACTACTTATTACACTAGGCGCGACGGATAATTGACAGAATAGAATTCACGTTATATTTCATTTTTGTGTAATTTTAATAAGTGACTGTTGTTTAAATACCATACGACGACCCACCGCCGCCGACCCTCTAATAGCTATTTAGCGACAGGTGATATTTGTTAAGTGCGCGTATGGATAATTAAATAATAACTGGCCGGATAGGAATAGGCTAGAGACACCGTGTGCTTATATGTACATATTTTATTAGTTGTAATTTTTTCATAATGTTTCTCTATTCTTAGGCATGACCTGATCAAACGGCGACCAGCGGTCTATTTTGGTTTAATTTTGGTCAATTTTGGCATATTTTGGTCCTTTTCGCCATTTACTGATTGGATTAATGTTGTCTTCTTTTTGGCTTCCGCGTCTCCAAGTTCAGTTGTGAACAGGACCGGCCACAGAGACAAATTAACATTTTAAATAGTAAATTTAACTGGACTATAAACACCAGAAAATATTTATTCAATTTTATCAGCCCACTGTGGCGTACTACAAATAACAGTACTACCTGACGTTTGACAGTCGTAGCATCGGATTTATCCAGCAAGTTACGCTGTTTCAAAATCAGCACTCACACCCAGAGCCAGCCGATAGGATTTATCATCATAACTTACAGTTTTAGCAACCAGATGTTTCCCTACTGTTTATTGTAAACACCAGATCTTAGAGTTTCTGCATTAACTATTCGAGGTGACATTTGTCGATCCAGGAATCAACCACCAAATTAGGCGTTCCCCTTATAAAATTTAATTATTGGAAGGAGGGACTGGGGCCAAATCTGGAAGATAAAAACACTGGAAAATATATATGCATGGATTATAATTCCAAGAGATTTTCTTCACCAAGAATAGGGTAAGAAGCGTGATTGAGTGGCCACATATGTCAGAGAGAGAGAGAGCGAATATTTTCTTTGTTACGGGAAAAGTGTATTATCTGGATTTTGTTTAAAATATTGTTTATTTACTGGATAGCTTTAGTGGGAACTTTGTTCTATCTCTACTGTCTATACTGTAACATGGTGCTAACCTTTAACCTTTGGGGTTATTAACTTGTTGGGTTATTTTACTCAATGAGGGGAGGGCACATGTATTCTGTTATTTTTTTCTATGTATGAATTCTGATTTATTTGATTTTTCTTTAGATATTCGATGCTGTAAAGTTTAAATGATAATAAACAACAAAAGAACTTAACTTTGTGTGTTGGTCAGACCCATACCCAATTAACCATAGTTTTTTCACGTTTGTGTGTCTTGTTGTCACATAGCTGTGTGTGCGTGTTTAGTTAAACTTATATATTTCTAGATATAGGGAGGTGCAAGATTGTCTTATACTAAAGGATAGTCGTATAGATAGGCTGGACTAGAGAAACTACTCATTCCAGAGACAGATCTTCTCCTTAAGCTATTCTCTCGTGAAAATCTATTTTCTTACACCTTTACTTCTCACGTATTTATCACCATTCACTATATTCAGGCGGGACCATAAATAACTTTAAAACCTATCTAATCACGACAATTACAAAATCACTTCTCTATCAAGTGTATTATATAATTACTTCTCTATCGACTAGGTATTATAAAACTACTTCTTTACCCACTAGGTATTATAAAATCACTTCTCTATCGATTATTTATACATTTACTTCTCTTTCAATTGTGTATTAAAATTATTTCTGTATCGACTATGTACTGTAAATCACTTCTCTGTCGACTATATATCATAAAATTACTTCTCTATCGACTACGCATTATAAAATTACTTCTCTATCGACTATATATTATAAAATTACTTCTTTATCGACTAGGTATTATAAGATTATTTCACTATCGACTATATATTATAAAATTACTTCTCTATGGACTACGTTTTTAAAAATCTATATACTGTATATATATATATAATATAAAATATATATATATATATATATAAATATAGTATATACTATAATATATCATATATATAAATATATATATAAATAATATATATATAATATATATGATATATATATATATCATATATATATATATATAATAAAATTACTTCATTATCAACAAGGTATTATAAAATTAACTTCACTATAGACAATATATTATAAAATTACTTTTCTAGTGTGCGACTGACGTATTATAAAATTACTTCACTATCGACTATTGCATTATATACAACAAAATCACTTTCTCTATCTCGACAATAATTAATAAAATTACTATCTCTATCAACTATGTATTATAAATTTACTTCTCCGTCGACTATGTATTTTAACATTACTCCTCTGTCGACTATATATTATAACATTACTTCTCTATCGACTACGTATTATACTATTACTTCTCTATCGACTATATATTATAAAATTACTTCTTTATCGACTAGGTATTATAAACTTTTTTTCACTATCGACTATATATTATAAAAGTACTTCTCTATCGACTATGTATTATAAAATTACTTCTCTATCGACTGTATTAAAAAATTACAATTCTCTACTGACATGCAATTCTAAATTGACTAGCTATCGACTTTATATATAAAAAATTATATTACTTCACTATCGACCCTTTGATATTAAAAACGATCTCAATTATCTATTATAAAACTATGACTACATATTATAAAACCTTGGTCTCTATCGACTCATGTATTATAAAATCCCTTCTCTATTGCACACTCATAATAATTTACTGCTCAATCACTTCTATTTCTACCATTTCTCCTCTATTCGGACAATACGAGCGTATAATTAGAAAATTACTTCCTCTATCGACACTATGTGTATTATACAAAATTACTGGCATCTGAGCCGTCGACTATGATTATTATAAATATGTACTCCCTATCGACTATATATCATAAAATGACTTCTCTAACCGTACTAGTATATATAAAATTACGCACCTCTATCGACGACTATATAATTATAAAATTACTTCTCTATCGACTATATATTATAAAATCACTTCTCTATCGACTATATATCATAAAATTACTTCTCTATCGACTAGGTATTATAAAATTACTTCTCTATCGACTATACTCATTATATAAATCACACTTTTTCTAACGACTATGTTATTATAAACCACTTTTTTCTCAAACGGCACCCCTCCCCCCCTCTATTATTCGTCCTCATTTTCCCTCTCTCTACTTCTCCTCTTTATATCCTTCTATTCATACCAATTACATTTCTCACATCGAACTATATATCCTGCAATTAAAGTTTACTTCTTTATATATCGGTTATATATTTATAAAAGATTACACTCTCTGGTCTCGACCATGTATTATAAACTTACTTCTCTATCAACTATGTATTACCTAGACGTTGCAAGCTCACCCCACGCGCTTACCCTCACACCAACGGCACCCACCCCCCCCCCTCTTTTTCGTCCTCATTCCCTCTCTCTACTTCTCTCTTTATATCTTCTATTCATACCAGCTACCATTTTCACATCGAAAGTCGCCTGCAATAGATAACCAACACCTTCTACTACCACCATCTAAACCCACCCCGCTTGACGATCCTACTGGTCACCACGAGTTCTCTGGGCATCTCTTCTCTCGTAATGTCTTAGAACACACACCCACAGCCCACCACCCATGAGTCAAATCCCCCCCCCCGACCCCCCCACCCCACACACACACACACACTTTAACTTGTCTCCTGTAGTTCCTGAAGGTCTCTCCATAGACACAGAAAGAATATGACCACTGCACCATCAAGCAACGGTC
Source organism: Oreohelix idahoensis (assembly GCA_024509875.1). NCBI lineage: Eukaryota > Metazoa > Mollusca > Gastropoda > Stylommatophora > Oreohelicidae > Oreohelix > Oreohelix idahoensis. The sequence goes on from JAMPIV010001142.1 coordinate 333,418, forward strand.
TCGTACATGCAGCGACTATATATGACGTGTTCTGTGCTCAGGGTACCGTTGACAACTCTCAATCGCATTTGTCACATCTCGTCCTACAAACAAAGCTCTTGCTGACCGAAAGAAAAATCGTCAGAACCCACCACCGCGCACGACACAGTCATGTTGATATGTCCTGACAAGAGGGCGACCAGCTAAGATCGATTGTTCCACCATAAAGGAGCCAGACGAGTGAAAAATGAATGAATGATCGACACCTTAAATTTCCTCCCCCATCTGTCTACTTTCTGCAGCCTTGTCTAACTTTTCTCAGACTTTGACTATCAGCCCCTAGTAGCACTTTTCTATTTATAAGCGCGACCTCTTCACTTATTCCACCACTGTCTACGGTCTTTGTCCCTACTTCAATAGTCCACAGCGTTTTATTACCAACAAGTTAATACGTCACAGAAGTTCAACTACGTCTATTTGGCTTACAGAGTCTCGGCCTAGGGTAGAAACTTGAACATATCTGAAGCAGAGCGACGACTGCAGCCATGGTTTTAAACTTAAAAGACAATGAGAGTGACAGGTGCTCCCGGTATAGCACAAGTGCGCAAACGATGGTAAAGAGTGAGTCACGCGCAATGAAGAAGAGAGGCGATAAGACGAGAGAGCCGAAGAGAGAGACCAAGTTGTCCTTTAGTGACTCACGTTGCTCGGTGGATCAAAACAGAGATGAATGAAGGGGGGGGGGGGGTTTTTTGTGGGGAGTGTAGAGCTGACAGCCAAGAGATGAAGTATGCATCCAAAGAGCACTCTTGACTGGTAAAGACAAGAGAAGAGAGACGAGGAGATCAATGAGTTGACTATAGAGAGCGAAGAGAGAACAGCGAGACGAGAGAGAGAGCGGGAACTGAAACAACGACAGGACCCATTATACCTCCTCCCCTACGATCATCATTTAGCATATATACCAATCATACTATCTTACACTTTTTTAGCACTTCTTATGGAACAAATGATACCCACCTCTGCAGATGAACTCCAATTGCCAGGCAAGCCTGAAACCAAAGCATTTACAATGCTCCGTTACTGGTGTGTTCGGTGGGTAATGTACTAGATGTAATCACGAATTTATCCATTGTGATGAGATAGGATACCATGAAAGAACGCAGCAGAGAGATGAATGCAGTCATTTCGATCTTTTTTTTTTTAAAGTAATAGTGGGATTGCGATATACAACGATCACAAATTATAATTTAAACCACCAGTGATAAAATAAACGCACTGCGGCTACAGACAATCATATAAATTATATATTTTTTTATCTTTTTTTAATATAGAATTACTATAAATTTTATTATTATTATAATAAGAAATTATATATATTTTTTTATCAATTTTTATTTATCAATAAATAAATATCTCGTGACATAATTTGTGCGCACCCTACTCCTCTCTCCTCCGGCAGATTGGAACTACAATTGGTTGTGCTGTGCGATTTGAATTAAACTGGAATAAATAGTCCTTGTTTCAGGCCCAGCATTCTAATAGTAAAAAATCCCGATATACCTTCTAAATCCTTTCCGATACATACATTGGTATTTTTTTATTCTTTTCCGTTTTACCCATTCCTCCCATTTATTTATTCATTTCGTTGTCATGTTTGGTTATAAAAACCTAGAAGCTGATACCCACTCCGCACCAGCTAGCTGGAGGGGGTCATTTTCAGCCGTCGTGGGAGGCCCCATGTGTTGTTTACCACAATGAGGAGCCGGTCAATTAGCCATCAGGTGTCAGGTTGCCCCGACACACACGAAGGTGTAAGGTGCCACTTTCCGGACAAAACTGCTTTATGAATCAGGATAAAAGTAATAAGATAAGTAATGTTACAAAAACATAACAAAGCATTGTCGGATGTAGCAACTCCATATAACGGAGGATGATTGTTTGAATTTTCCAAACGCTTGATACCATACAGAAATTACCAACATGGAAGGACAAGTTTTCATAAATAAACATTTAGGAACTTTGAAACATGTATTGGTGGTGGCATTTGAGGGACGAGAAGAAACCAATCATTAAATTTTTTTTAATTTTTTTATAAAAGTAAAGTGGGATTAGTATGCGATATACACAGATCTACACAAACATCCCAACCAGAACGAAATACCGCGCAGTCGGCTACCGCGCTAGCTGAAGACTTGTATATATAGTGACATAAATTGGTGGCGTATGGAGAATGCGTTGCGCTCCCGTAAATAACAATATTGATTTCTGTCGCGCGTTGTGCGGGCAAGGCAGTCTCACCACAGTTCTGGCAGGCTCCGTTCCCTCGCTCATTTTCCTCACAATCCAACCTTCCCCATAGGTCACCCCCGGCGCATCAGTGTTGTGCGCTCCTCCATCCGAACTCCATTCTCTAGGCTCCGAACACCTCAGCTCGCGCAACGCTCCCTCCCCACAGGCGATCCACCTCTAACCGCGCGCTCTCCTTAAAAGCCATCGCAAATTGGGTTGTGTTTGGTGCGCTTCCCAAGATTGTGTCGATAATTTGTTGGTGTAGCGCTCCCTCAGTATTAAATGCCTCACGCTCTCTCCATTCCTGTCTTCCACTCCCATTTCTCCATACACTCTCTCCGCTCGCGACTCTTCTCCTCGTCCACCTCTCTTCGTACCCTCCGCCAGTATTTGAACTAACTTTTGTTTTGGTTGTCAGAAAAAAACCCCACGTGGAAGCGTGGGGCAGCCCGCGGGAACCTGACGATATATCGTAGATTCAAATATTTGACATACGAAACGGCAACTACGGCACTGCAATCCAGAAATCGATCAAACGTAGACCGCTCGGGGACAGGCGACCTTGGCCCGACCGACAAAAGAAAAAAAATCTAGTTGGATCCTGAAATTTAGTAAGGACCTGCTCAGACAACACACAACGAATCAACCCCAAATTAAGTAGTAGCATCTCTGTACACACCTCATCGAAAACTCGCCAATATTAAAAATGCGATAAAACCTGGAATTCTAACAATATCCACACAGGTCCACCTTCTCAACACCCCAATCTCTCCACAAACTACTAAATTCATTTCAACTCCATCCTCAAAGCCACACGAAGCTTCTCCAGGGGTGCGCACCAACACAACTCACAACCACGGGTCGCACGCGATCTCACCTACCACACTTACAATAGACACACCCCCCCCCCCCCTCAACTTACCCCGCCCAACCCCCCACACGGCCTCACCACCCACGCCCGCCCCCTGCCACTACACGTGGATGCCCTACCCTATGATTTGCCAGAGCCGGCATTCATTGCCTCCACCCCAGTGCGGATATTGGCCAGCCACTACTACCCCCCGGCCTTCACTGCGCACCTACACCCCCCCTCGCTTAACAGCAGTAGATCGGTGAACCACCAATCGCGCCGCGATTGACGGCCGAAACGGAAAAAAATAGTAAAAGCCCGAATATAAAAGCCCCACACAAAAACCTAGAGTATACTTCTAAAGGGGTCTTATCACTCACGCAGCACCAGTTGTCTCTACTATCCTCATAACACTGCCCTAATGACGGCTCACCAGACTTACCTCATACGCACCTTATAGATCGGCAAAAGGGCCGAGTATTCACTGCGGTCACTCCGCTTCCGGCACCAAGATCGCTAAGTCAGCACAAAATGGCATCTTAAGCAGTGAACCCCACTCATGCCGCAGCATGCGCTAAGCGCACCCCACAAACGCACTCACAGGCTAAGAAGCCCCGCAGGCTCGCTAGGCCGCCAACGATTCTGGAAAACACTACAAAAAAAAGGCTACTAAATCTAAGGTCCCGCTAGGATCAGGCTGGCGCAAGTAACAATCAAGATCATCCGATAGAAGCTAAGCGATCTAAGCCGAATGCGAACAACCACACTCCCACGCTGCACCCCCCATAGTCAGCCGGGCACCCGCACAAGAACCAGCAGTCACACCCCCGCAATGCCGCACCCGCTCCACTCGCAGCTCTCCAGCTGCTACTCAAACACACAAACAGACAAACGACTACACCAACGCTGCAACAGCAGCCGACCAACAACAGCACAGCACGTAAACATCCCCGATCGAAGGGGCTACACCCCCCCGCTACATTCGCTGACCACCCCCAAGCAGCCCACAGCGACAACTCCACAAGCGGCACACACCCCCCTCCCACGCCCCAGCTGCCGGCCCGCCCCCCCTTTAACCCCCCCCAAATAACCTCATCCCGCAACGAGACCCGCCACCCTCCCCCATTCAAACTGCCCCGGCTCCTGACCCCCGCCCGGATCCACTGACCCCACCCCCCCCCCGCAGCCCGCCACCCCCCTAGCCCCCCTCACCGCGCGGGGCCCAACCGCCCTCCACCTTATTATCTGGAACTGACACGCGCCGACCCCCCCCCCCGACCGACTATCTGACCCGCCGCCCTTTTGTGAAGATGGATATATGAAAGTAAGTATGAACGTTATTTAGTAAAGTGGACCGCCTTACCTCTAAAAATGATCTCTCTCCAACCACCCCATCAACCCTCCCCACTCCACTCTCCTCGATCTCACTCACCCAATTCCGTCACCACCAACGCTCGACCCCTGACATACATCCCCCACTACAAACCACCCCACACAAACTACGCACCCACCCCCACCATCAAACTCCCAACCAAAAAACGGGACTTAGCTTCGGGTACATCGTCTTATTGTTTGATGGATCTTGGTTCTATTTACGGGACAACATAGACACAATGCACACAGAACCCCCATGCCTCCACACGCCAGATCCTATCCACCCAGTGATACCACTGATTTACTTAACCCTGCACACACCAGTAGATTTACTCAGAATGCTTTTAGAGTAGTTTCCTATATGAGGCACACCAGGTCTTGCCATAAGCCACGGCCACCAGGTCGGTGTCCCGTTCCACAGTTTCCGGTTTAGCAAATTGCGTGACACGGACCAAAGTTTTCTTTTTTCAGTTGGGGATATAAAAGCTGGCGCTCTAAGGTGGGGAAAAAAAAGGATATTACTAAAATTACGATTTTTTTTTTTTTTTTTTTTTTTTTTTTTTTTTTATGGGATTATATATTTTTTTTTTTTCCAGTCCTCAACACAAATAATCTTGAGCTAATTGAATTATAATTATCGAAACCAAATCTAATTTACCATTAAATTGATTAACGTTTTTTTTTATTTCTATGATTTTTTTTTTATTTTTTTGTTTATACGCAAGTTATTAATCCATTTTTTTTTTTGATTTTTTTTTTTTTTTTTTTTTTTTTTTTTATTATTAATATTCCCCTATTAATTTTTTTTTTTTTTTTTAACATTTATTTTTTTTTTTTTTTTTCTTATTTTTTTATTTTTTTACCGCACTTTTTATTAAACACAAAAATCCCAAAACACAAAAGTATTAACCGCTACTGCCAAAGCAAACATAGAACAATACAAAAAAGTAAAAACTCATGACAAACTAGAAATAAAAAAGCCAAAAAGAGACACATATAAAAAAAAACATAATCAACAAGAAAAAATAACAGATTACCCACAAATACCAAATCATGACACCTAAAAAAGAAAAACAAAAAAAAAAAAATAGGCAAAAAAAAAATAGACCTACCGAGTCATCACCATCAGATAAACACATAAAATAAGAAAAAAACTCGACCTACTAGCCATAAAGAAAATAGAGAAAAAAAACAATTACATATAAAAAAAAAAAGAAAAAGCAGTGGCCGGTCCATTACAGTACACTAACCCCTATCCATTCGCACCACGTACACTCCTATACTTTCACCTTCAGACCCGAAAAAAAAAAAAAAAAATAAAAAGAAAATATTTTAATATATATATATATCTCGACAGTCTCAACATCCTTCGATTATCCTGTGTCAGCAACCTTTTCCTTTCATACCATGTTCTGAACACTGCAATTCTCTTTAACCGTCTGGATTGCAAACGTGACTGCTGCATAAGGTCCATACCGAAGGGATACTCTATACTCTATCAAAGTGCTCGCATCTACGTCTGCAGGAACTTCTCTCTTCTGCTTCAGACTCATTCCGCTTCCCTCGCTTCGTACTATTCTTCCACCTTTTCAGGACAGGGGCCGTAACGGTCAGCACTCGTCACTGCCTCGCATGCGCCGCAGCTTTTCAATCGGCAGGCACCTCGCGGAGAGGGCACAGCTCGAACCCCCCTAGGCCTGGGCGACGCCGGGGACCCGACCTGCATCTCCTATTATTATCTTTACCTGATCAGCCTCTCCATTTTTATTCTTTATTCCAGGATCTTATCACAATCCGCCCACGCCATTCAGACCCCGACCCGCATGACAGCTTGTCAAGTCATAATCGGCGCCCCCCTCGCTATCCCCCGCCCCCACATCTCCACTACACCACCGTCAGAAGTCTGGTGTACCTGGACATGTCGGGCTATCATCACTGCAGTCATTCGGTCCTGAGACGAGTCAGAGATCGAGAGTGTGGCAAAGGGCAAACCTGTATCTGTCATTCCTAAATCCGTGCATCTTTACTAGTCGGATTGAGTGTCAGGTGCCGAAGGCAACAAATAACCCGCAAGCTACAGCTCCGCTGTAAGAACGGACACGGGGGTTCCAACCAACGTGACACTTGTACAGACGGAGACGAAGGAAAGGGAAGAAGAAGATGGAATATGTAGCTAGCCCCATGCCCAACCTCACATTAGTCGCCTCGGTACACACAACTTCGTGGGCAGTATACCTATTTCTTTTCTCTCTGCTTATCACACGCGACTATGGCCTTCGCGGGGGGGGGAAGGGGGGGAGGGATGGGTGGGGGGCTACATAGGGCTTAAACGAGACATAACGGGTGACACCTTACACCCGTAATATCAATAAATAAAAACTTGGAAAACACAACCCAGAGACGAGCCGCCTGACAGGCCCCAGCCTCACCCTCAGAAGCGACCGACCCATCTAGGCAAGCCGACACATACCACGCCCCGACGCAGACAGAAGCGTATGACCCAGAGACACACACCGACAGATGAACAAGAGCCAGCTGAGCGAGTGGTACGGCGTAGAAGAGAAGTACAGTCCGCGAGAGACCGACATAAAGATAAGGACAGAGAGAGCAAATATCCTTTACTTTTCAAAAAAAAAAATACCTATCCAAGTGAAAACATTCGGATTAAATAAAATGGTGAAAAATACAGTCCTAGTAGCTTTACCTAGTCTGAGCTTGGAGAACTCTGTGACTCCCACAACCTTAATAACCCCCGCTGAAAAGGAATCTATTGCCTACCCCTGAAAGGTAATTACTTGACAACATTTGTGGACGCGTTGTATATCGCTTAAGCGGATGGCCCGTAGAGGCCTAGTGCTAACAATTGTTCTTCGAAATCAGCACTCAACCAAAAACACATGAGTGAGACAATGCAATGCAGTGCCCCCAAAATTTAAGAACATAATACCCGACCTTATACTTGCGCCATAGGCACTGTTCCGACGAGTTTCAAACACATTCAAACATTTTTCATCAGGAGCCTAACATGCCTATTTGAAAGACCACATGGAAAAGACCCACCATGTCTACAACAAATTAACGTACGCATCGCTCCAGAAAATTGAAATATTACAATTTGAAACCGCTATGATAACCAAAAAGGATCTGACCACGTTTTTATGCTTCATACTGTTTATTTCATGAGGTTGAAATGTTTTGTTTTCAAAATAAAAGATTAGTATTCCAACACTCACACCTTCTTACGGAGCAATCACTAGCTTACTACATGTGCTTCGAGGTTTAGGATACACTCAATTTTTTTTTTATTATTAAAAAAAAAAAAGATGTCACAAGGTCTGCAGGTTTATTTATTCCAATGAGGCCGTCCTTCATTTATTGCTGAAACCACTCCTGAGCTCGTGTATACTCCACAGATAAGTATGTATTAATGTGTGCGTGTGTATGTGTGTGTTTCATAAAGTCTTGCAATACTAGATCGGCCAGCCGTCCATGTCCTGTCAACAAGTTCCCCCCCGTTCTTTAATGTTTAGTCTGTAAGTTAATATGTTAACTGTTTTGTCTATGCCATTTAGGGTCATTATCCTACACAGAATTTAATTAATGTATATTTTTTATTTATTATTATAGAGTGGGGACGGGGGAAAGGAGAGAGAGGAGAGAGAAGAGAGAAGAGCAGAGAGAGAGAGAGGAAGATGAGAACGAGCTCGCCGCTGTGAAGGACGGGGCCTCAGACTGCTTGCATGAGCTTGAGACATGATCGCGTCGTACGAGCGCGCGAGCGAGAGAGAAGCACATCATTTTTACCTGCCGGTTTCACTTAAATTTCCATATTCCCTTTCTCACAATGCCAAGTCCAGTGTCAAACAATATGAAAGGGAGACAATACATTCTTTAGATTTTTTTTTATGTTTATGGAAACAGAGATCAACAATTAATATTATTTCACTTTGGCATTTTTTATTATTAATTTTTTTTTTTTTATTTTTTTACAACACACATAAAGCTGGTATACACCTGTAAAAGGCCAGCAAAGCCATGGTATTGTCTAAACACCAGACAGCCCACACCCCTCCCCCCCCCCCCACCCCCCCAACCCCACCCCCCCCGAGGGGGTGGGACCATGACCAACCGTCAGTAGCCCCCCCTCAGCTCCCTCCATCACCCCCCCCCCACCCACCCACTGTCAAGCCTTTACAGGAGACCACTACATTTTTTTGTACAACCAATAATATTATTTATTATGCATTATAAGTATTTGTTTTGTATGTTTATTAAAATGCCACAGTTGCAGGGGGTTGCTGAGATATTAATACACAAGGTACACCACTAAAAAATACGGGAGGGTTCGGGGCTTATACTACCCATCTTACAGGGGCTACACACAACCAAACAAAAGCACAAGAGCGACAAAGAGTACTCTGTAGAAGAAAAAAGGGGGACAAAGAAAGAGTGAAAGGATTGGTTAGTTTTGTTTTTTGTTTGGTTTAAAGGACGACGATCTTACTATGCCATACTGAAAAAACCATAAAAAAATTATCCTCTCTTAGATCACACACAAATAGGATCTCAGCACGGGTGAACTAACTCCGTAAAAAACCGGCGAAGAAGATCCCAGTGTGTGTATTACACGGAATCACTCACATTCTATAAAATATTTTTTTGTGGTGGCGCAGGTTTCCTAATTTTTCAATGTTTTATAACTGAAAGGAAAAAGAATGAAAGGAAAAGGAATAAAGAAAGGAAAACGTAACAGAAGGAGAAAAAAAAATAACACTAATAAAAAGTGACATGAAAATACATAACCAGAAATAATTATCAATACGCAAAATATTCCAACTTCTGTACTTGCCAATCTGCGAATGAGTAATCTGACGATGTTTACATTATTTCAGTGTTTTGTCGTTTCAATCTTCACATTTTCAACATTCTTGTTTTTCTACAAATTGTTTTTGTTAGATTCTTTTGCTTTCCCCCCCCCCCCCCCCCCCCCCCCCCCCCCCCCCCCCCCCCCCCCCCCCCCCCCCCCCCCCCCCCCCCCCCCCTATTTATTTATTTTCTGCTTTTTGAATTTTTACTTGCTTGTCTAGGTGCTTATATTGGATTTTAACTTGATTGTATTTGTGCTATTTTTTTTTTTCGTGTAACCTGCTTCTTCTTTACTTTTTTCTTCCCTCGTCGTCTTTCTGTGAATTTTTTAATCTTTCTTATTAATCTTATCTTCTATTATGTTTTTTTTCTGCGTGCAGTCTGCAGGTTATTTTTTTTCTTTCCTTATTACTTTTTACCCTGTCTATATGTATTGTCTCCTGTTTGTGATGGTGGCTGGGGAAAGGTCAACTCCACAACTTCTCGTGTTTGAGTGTATCGTGCCATTGTAAAATTTACTTAATCCCAGTAAATTAATTTACCTCATTTATTTTGAGGCAATTGTTTCTGTTTTCTTGTTCATGTTGACCTTGTCCCATCTTCTTCGTTTTTTGTTGCCCCGCCATCACATCAGTTATTTTCCGCAGCTCTTTTTCTCCTTTCCGATCTATTTAAGACTGGATTGTGGGTTATGATTATTACACGACGCACCACAGACTGTGTTTTCTTCACATTACGCGCTGTCACTTAAATAAAGACAACAGACCAGGTAACAGAAAAACCAATCCTGGTTACAGTACCGGAAACTTTCCATCTGGTTATCAAATTCATTAACTGTTGTCTGTTGACAGTAGGTGTTTATTAGGTATTATTAGGTTTTTTGGCCCCTATGTAGTACCACCCGGGGTCTCTTGTGTGATACAGTACCCTGGGGGTCCCTCTTGTGTGTGATACAGTACCCTGGGGTCGTCTGCTTGTGTGATGTAGTCCCATGGGGTCTCTTGTGTGATACAGTACCCTGGGATCTCTTGTGTGATGTAGTACCCGGGGTCTCTTGTGTGATACAGTATACTGGGGTCTCTTGTGTGTGATACAGTACCCTGGGGTCTTTGTGTGGTGTAGTACCCGGGGGTCTCTTGTGTGGTGTAATACCGGGGGTCTCCTTGTTGTTGGTGTAGTACCCGGGGGTCTCTTGTGTGATGTAGTACACCAGAGGTCTCTTGTGTGGTGTAGTACCCGGGGGTCTCTTGTGTGGTGTAGTCCACCAGAGGTTTCTTGTGTGGTGGAGGACACCAGAGGGTTCTTGTGGTGTGTAGTACACCAGAGGTTTCGTGTGTGATGTAAGTACACCAGAGGTTTTTTTTTGTGTGGTGTAGTACACACCAGAGGTCTCTTGTGTGGTGTTAGTACCCCGGGGGTCTCTTGTGTGATGTAGTACACCAGAGGTTTCTTGTTGTGGTGTAGGTCCACCAGAGGTTTCTTGTGTGGTGTAGTACACCAGAGGTTTCTTGTGTGATGTAGTACACCAGAGGTTTCTTGTGTGGTGTAGTACACCAGAGGTTTCTTGTGTGGTGTAGTACACCAGAGGTCTCTTGTGGGGTGTAGTACACAGAGGTCTCTTGTGTGGGTGTAGTACCGGGGAGTCTCTTGTGTGATGTAGTACACCAGAGGTTTATTGTGTGGTGTAGTCCACCAGAGGTCCTCTTGTGTGTGATGTAGTACCCGGGGGGTCTCTTTGTGTGATGTAGTAACCAGAGGTTTCTTGTGTGGTGTAGTCCACCACAAGGTTTCTTGTGTGGTGTAGTACACCAGAGGTTTCTTGTGTGGTGTAGTACCCGGGGATCTCTTGTGTGATGTAGTACACCAGAGGTTTCTTGTGTGGTGTAGTCCACCAGAGGTTTCTTGTGTGGTGTAGTACACCAGAGGTTTCTTGTGTGGTGTAGTACACCACGAGGTCTCTTGTGTGGTGTAGTACCCCGGGGGTCTCTTGTGTGATGTAGTCCACGGGGGTCTCGTGTGATGTAGTACCCCAGAGGTCTCTTGCGTGCTGTAGTACCTGGGGGTCTCTTGTGTGATGTAGTACCATAGAGGTCTCTTGTGTGATGTAGTTACCCCAGGTGTGTCTTGTGTTATGTAGTCCCCCAGCTGTGTCTTGTGTGATGTAGCATCCCAGGGGTCTCTTGTGTGATGTAGTCCACGGTGGTCTCGTGTGATGTAGTACCTGGGGGTCTCTTGTGTGATGTAGTACTCGGGGGCCTCTTGTGTGATGTAGTACTCGGGGGTCTCTTGTGTGATGTAGTACCCCAGGGGTGTCTTGTGTGACGTAGCATCCCAGGGGTGTCTTGTGTGATGTTGTCCACGGGGGTCTCGTGTGATGTAGTACCCCAGAGGTCTCTTGCGTGCTGTAGTACCTGGGGGTCTCTTGTGTGATGTAGTACTCGGGTGTCTCTTGTGTGATGTAGTACCCCAGGGGTGTCTTGTGTGATGTAGCATCCCAGGGGTGTCTTGTGTGATGTAGTCCACGGGGGTCTCGTGTTATTTGTTAGTAACCCCAGAGGTCTCTTGCGTGATGTAGTACACCAGAGGACTCTTGCGTGATGTAGCACACCAGAGGTATCGTGTGATGTTGTACCCGGGGGTCTCTTGTGTGATGTAGTACCCGGGGACTCGTCCTCTTGTGTTATGATGTTGTACCCGGGGTCTCTTGTGGGGTGTAGTACCGGGGGTCTCTTGTGTGATGTAGTACACCAGAGGTTTCTTGTGTGGTGTAGTACACCAGAGGTCTCTTGTGTGATGTAGTACACCCGAGGTCTCTTGCGTGATGTAGCACACCAGAGGTCTCGTGTGATGTTGTACCCGGGGGGTCTCTTGTGTGATGTAGTACTCGGGGGTCTCTTGTGTGATGTTGTACCCGGGGGTCGTCTCGTGTGGGACCATAGAAAGAATAGAACTACTAACTGCTCCTCAGGCATGTCGTACAAGGCAAAAACTAATACGAAGTTGTGCACGGGCTGACAACCTCATCATGTACAACATATTGCTACAGAAACCATCGTTGTAAGAGCATGTAAATACTTGCCACAAGGCTTCTTGCAAGAGAGCCAGCTGCGGTGATGTTCCCAGTGCTCTGTAAGGCGCGAAAGGGGAAATTATGATGTTGGCAGTAGGAGTTTTGTTTTTAGTTATGATTTGATCTTCCCCCATCCATGTTTATATTTTCTAGCATTTAAATAATGCTATTTTGTTTGATCTTGCAGAATGCCTTTGTGCTTTTGTGTGTGTATTCGTAAGTGTGTGTCTGTGAGGGAGATAGTTGCAGGTGTTTTTCAGTGGACGCACTGAGAACGAGCACTTAACCATGACTGCTCCTGGTAACAAGGAAGAGCCATATCAGTAAACTGCCGCCCGGGGAGTGAATTATTAGGGAATTCACCACACTAGGTCCAGTTTTGGGTAATCGTTACCTTTAGTGCCGTCTAGTATGTATAATATGTGTATTTTCGTACCATTTAGAGTTAAGGTTGGGTTTAGGTTTAGGGTTGGGGTTAACCGTAAACCCTAACCCCTAACCCTTACTCAATACACATATATTATACATACTCGACGGCACAAAGGTAAAGATTACCCAGTTTTGTTTATGAGATGGGGTAACGGGTTCCCTTTCTTCGTTGTGGTTGACTTCCGTAAATCTGCCAGCAGAGTCAGATACCCATTTGTAGCTGGGTAGAACGCAGTGTCACGCGACTGTTGCTGGCACCTAAGATTGAACATCTGAGCGGTATTTCTGTAACCAACTGACCCTGCTAACGAGGTCAATCAATCATCATCATCATGCCTTTCTTGTTAGCTCCTTATGGAGCATGGGGGCCACCACTACAGCTGGCCACCTAGCAGGAAACCGGCACCAAACATTCACAAGCTCTTACAGCAGTAATTTATATAGTAATTTGTTTTACAAGATCAGGCTACAAACCCCATGCACAAACTCATATTAGTCATCAACAAAGTCAATACAAAATCCCCCCCCCCCCCTTTTTTCCATTTAAGAATGACTGCAATTTCACAAAGATGCAGCAATAGAGAATGCAGTCAGCGACTCATAGCTTGACTGCTTGCATCAGGATCAGCGAACCAGAGCTGGTCAAGACCGTACTCCACCTCCACGTGGTGGTCCTGGAAACAGTCTGCAGCAGTGCAGTCTGGCTGAGCGAGTACGGATCGAAGAGGGAAGGCAAACCCGGTCCCAAAAAATGCCGTGCAGAAGTCGGATGTGTCGACCGAAAGGTGCAGATATCACAGCTACGGCGTAAACAGACACAACACAACCAACGTCCTTTTCAGGGCGAACGAGGAAGAAGAAGAAGAAGAACTGCAATTTCAGCATTCATACACCTGCAACTTTAACATATATTGTATATATTTATTACTTTACATTATGTGAGCAGGACGTGGGCCACTTCACCCTGCATACAAAGATCCCGTGAAGATAGAAAAACTGGCGATGTGAAAGTAACTAAACTAGAGTAGTGGAAGTTTTAGAGACTTCATTTTACCATGTTTTTTGATCTTTATGAGGTGGGGGGGTGGCCGGTTCCATTCCTCGCTGCCTTTGCCTTCCCTAACTCAATCGCATAGTCAGCTATCATTCATTCTTGGACTTACTGAGGCGTGACAAAAAATATGTGATTATTAATCCGGTAACTGTGCCTCCAGAAGTAAGTGCTATACCAACTTGACATATACAAATCAGTAAAACCCAATAGTTTACTTTTACTCAAACATTTTTTTAAGAGTTCTGTCTCGTTTTGGCGAGGTGCGTTCTGTTCAAACTAGATACACTGTCCGTCGATTATAATCCAAATAAAAAGACTTTGTGGTTTGGTAAATGGGGTAGCTGAGACATGTACATAGATAGATCTCCAACAGGTTTGGGATCTCGCCCTTCCGCGCAAGAGAGACAGCTACATACGCTTTCTACACCGTTAAATGTGAGAAACGTGTCAGGACAGCATGTAAATAGCAATAGGTTGACATGAATCTTTAAAAAACTGAGATGGCTGAACGTATCATGGGGGATATTTAAAAAAAAAAAAAAGTAAAGTTTATACTTATGAGAAAAAGTAAAGTGGATAAACACACTGCTATCAGAATATGCGAAAACAGTACGTAACAAGCACTGGTGGCAAGTGACGACTTCAGAATCGTACACAATTGTGATGGTAAACCAAATATTGAAACATTCACAAAAAATTACCAATTTGAGGTACCGGTGAGAAGCTTAAGTTTGCTCAATAATTCTGGAGGTTACAAATGTAGGTAAAACATTTGACTGATAATGTGCACCTCATTGACACAGCAGTAAGGCGGGTGAAATGTCTTGATGCCATCAAAGCAGATTAATTCTGACTTATCATTGTTTACTTGAAATGCTAAATATCGTTCCTATAACATATTTTCGACACACTTAAATGACCTATTAATGATCAACAATGGTTTTCCTTGCTACATTTACATGTAGTTGTGAAAGTGTTTGTGTTTTAATTCGCACGTTTGAAGTTTTCTGCGGCCGCAGGTGTCACACTGAAAGTTCACATCGATAATCGATTTTACCTCACTGCATCAGCAACGAAAGCGTACAGTACGTTTATTATGCATTGCTGTCGACCACCTCACAATAACCTTTGGCTTAGTAAGCAGACCAGAACTACTTTAAGATGCGACAAAGGTTAGATGTCTCTCAAAGATGCTTAGTGCCCTACTGCCGTGCTTAATCTGACTTCCCATTATCGTGAAGACATGACACGAATAGTTCGCACTGATTTAACAACATCAGAACTGTTTGAAGAAGAGATTCGTTCTCTACTCCAAAATAATGTGTTTTTTAATTTCATCCCAAGTCAAAACAATAATGCGTCTGCCAATGGTCTTGTCTGGGACAATGTTCACAAGGTGATAACTGCCATTGTGGCTCACACTGAGGCTCATCTCCAAAAAGTAATGGGGCACACGGGTCTACACTTGCAAGAAGTCTAACTTGCTTAAGTAAATTAAATAACTTGTTAAATATTCAAGTCACATTTACAGCCAGCGATGATTTAGAGAATGTTGAGGACGTTGACAAATCTCGGCAGCAAGTTCGGGGCCACGGCTTTCATAGTTCAAAACAACACATGAAACCATGAAATCAATCAAACCAAAGAGAAACAAGAACCAATCTACCAACCAACACACGAAACAGCAAAACTTCCAGAAAAAAGTCAACCAACCAAATGATCATTAACACAAAAGCCAACATTAACCGACCAATTCAACCATGCAAATGAACAAAACGAGAAAAACAAGCACGAATAAAACCACCAACCAACATACGAGCAAGGAGGAGAACACAATGGAAACAACAGGAATGAACGGAACGTGAATGAACACAAAATAAATCAGTGTAATGGGTGACTTGGATACGGATGTATCCATGAGTGTGACGTTCCTACGAGTGTCACCGTCCAGCAAGGATGTAATGGGTGACTTGGATACGGATGTATCCGTGATGTTGACGTTCCATACGAGTGTCACCGTCCAGCAAGGATGTAATGGGTGATTTGGATACGGATGTATCCATGAGTGTGACGTTCCTACGAGTGTCACCGTCCAGCAAGGATGTAATGGGTGACTTGGATACGGATGTATCCATGAGTGTGAGGTTCCTACGAGTGTCACCGTCCAGCAAGGATGTAATGGGTGATTTGGATACGGATGTATCCATGAGTGTGACGTTCCTACGAGTGTCACCGTCCAGCAAGGATGTAATGGGAGACTTGGTTACGGATGTATCCATGAGTGTGACGTTCCTACGAGTGTCACCGTCCAGTAAGGATATAATGGGTGACTTGGAAACGGATGTATCCATGAGTGTGACGTTCCTACAAGTGTCACCGTCCAGCAAGGATGTAATGGGTGACTTGGATACGGATGCATCCATGAGTGTGACGTTTCTACGAGTGTCACCGTCCAGCAAAGATGTAATGGGTGACTTGGATACGGATGTATCCATGAGTGTGACGTTCCTACGAGTGTCACCGTCCAGCAAGAATGTAATGGGTGACTTGGACATGGATGTATCCATGAATGTAGACACATCCTACTGTCTGTTTTCTAAGAGGACAGCTCATATAATACGCCTGTTTTCCAAGTAGACAGCTCACATCGTATGTCTGTTTTCCAAGTAGACAGCTCACATCCTATGTCTGTTTTCCAAGTAGATGGCTCACATCCTATTTCTATGTTTTCCGAGTTGGCAGATTCGTATGTCTGATTCCCAAGTGGACAGCTAAGTGAACCACTATGTACATATCTAGTGCAAACGATAACAGATGACGTGCTTATATACCTTCATGTGTGGGATCATTTGATTTAATCATCTGTGTTTAGTCAGAGATAACACTGCATGGTCACTGTCGTGAATTATTCTAATCCCCTAATATAAATTAAAACGTAAATGCAAAGCCTAACAAATAAATTTAATAAAAGGAAAGAAGAATGGTAAAGAACAGTGCTGTCACAATGACTGTACTCGAAATCCCCCTTGTTTTCTGCTTCGTCTGCAAATTGTAACGCTTTCACGTTGATAGTAAAAGCCTACTGTATTATTACCCGCTTTCTTCAATGAAACGTGTACTGTATTTCTTGGAAAAACCTTGAGATACGCAAGCTGATCAATGACCTAAATTTTATATTTCATTCATTCCATTTTATACACGGCGTAACTAAAAGACAGATAAAGCAGGAGAGAGAGAGGGGCGAATGAAGGCAGGAAGCATGCAATACTAAACACGCGTCGCGCGATACACAATTGCTGCCATCACGCGTGTAAGGCCACAAGCACTGGTTTTTTTTTTTCAAATCGTCAGTGATAAAAACCCTACCCATACCAGAGTTAGGTTTTTAAAATCCTGAAAAACGCTTATTGGGAATTATGACATTATACCGGTTTACGTTTGAAAACATGACAGTACCCAGACACCCTCAAGTTTGGAAGTGAGAAGGTAGTAACAGCACGACTATCCTAGAAGAAAATGCACATTGGCTCCATTAAATTCGTATATTTGGGTTCCTTAGGGTTTGCTGACAAAGAATATGTAAAACGTTACGCAAATAGTCTAGGAATTACCAAGTTATGGCCAAAATAAAATAGTGGGGGTGCCTGACAGCATGAAATCATTTCTGCTCATAAAATTTTTTTTTATAACGTGTTTGAAAAAACATTACGTTACGGAAATAGCCTACCATGTTAACTCCTATTTGATTGGAGCGCAACAAATATAAGACTAAACACGATTGGTCGGGCTATAAATACTATCTTGTGTTGTCAGGGGAAACGTGAAAAGGAGTAGTACTTTTTTGAAAAGATGTGTAGACATGGTTTGATTGGGTAGAGCTGCGAATATACTCAATTCAGAGCGTCTGTTCATTGCCACATCTTGTAATAAACCTACTAAGAAGCAGTGCGTTGAGCACCAGTGTATATTTTTTATAAAATAAAGCCTGGGACATCGGCAGATCGGAGTTGTGCTATATTCATTGCCAGTCAACGAAACTGTTTATTATTTCCATGAATTGTGGTAAGCTTGAAATATTCAATATCTTTTAATGAAAATTGAATGTAAATTGATAATTTATGTCTGTATATATGTGTAGTTCAGTAGCGAACATGATGTAAAGCCTATAGTGCTCCAGCCTGAACAGAAGGTGTCGGAGGAAAGTAAAACTGCATGGAATGGCCAAACAGTACACTGACACCTAGATTATTAACTAGAAAGAAATAATGCTGGAATTGCAGAGGCGTAGTAACCATTAGGGAGGGAAATACTGGTATAAAGTATTTCAGATGAAGCTGACAGTTGGCCTAACGCTCTGAACTCAATGTTTGTGATGTATTGTGCTCAGTGTAGAATAGAGTATAAATTAGTTCTGACGTAGAAGGTACAACCTTCTTGTTTCAGGGACCGTGGTCTTAAAGTTATTGAGCAGCACCTGGTCAGAAGCTTTGCTGAAGCCAGAGGTGGACAGCATACTCCTTGGTCCATATAGCAACCAGTGGGGTGGCTCCAGAACTCATTAAAGTAATCGAGCAGAGGAGTCTTCTTTTTACTGCAGTCATCACGACCAAGATAAGAGAGTGTGGCCATGGAGCTCAACATTATGTACCCCCATCTTAAAATGACATTGTAAAATAAAATTAAGAGGGGAATTTAATTGTTTTAATACCAGGAACTGAGAACATCTCCAATACTAGTTCCAATAGAAATAAACTATTGAAGTCATGATGACCAATACCAACAGAGCTTGAACAAAACAAAACCAGTATTACCTCATATTACTACTACACAACTGACACACATAGGATACTATTAATAATATTTGTCACTACAAGAATCATATTAATAAATTCTGTACATATAACTTGTAATTAAAATTGATTGTGATTCCTGGTTCCCTTTGTATTTGAATCAGGACACATATACATTCATGACAGCACTGAATACATATTGTTATTTGAAAAGTTATCAGTGACTCCTTTAAGATATCCTCGTAGAGTGTTTTATGTATGTGAGTGTCACAGTGTTGTCAAGTGTGGTGGAATAAATTAAATTGTTTATCTGTCTGTTGTTGTTATGACTTACACTTCATCATACACATACCCTAGACATATAACGTAGTCATCACACTATTCCAGAATAATTCTGACTGAGGTATACATATGTGGCAGCAAGTAAGGTTATCTATAATACACTACTCTTATTAGATATAGATACCTTCACAGCTGATCTCAGTCAGTACACTAAGTCCCCTATAAATATTTATAACATCCCACTTCACCACATATATTGGGGTCTCGCTCTCGGGATTTTGAATCTTTCCCTATTAAAAATATTGGGGGTAATTCACTTCAGGGAATAATAAGAATTAAAAGGTATCCTTGGGTGAAAATAAATAAGGTTGAGCTCACTGTGCCTGTATTGTCCTGAGTTAATTAGTCATAGATAAAATTGTTTAGTTAAATATTTTAGACATTTATCTGTTAGACAATGGCCGACCTGGCAAAATTTCGATCTGCTGCTGTACAGACTGCGAAAGAGTTAGGAATGGACGGGCAAATTATGATTTCTTATGTCACTGCTGAATGTGACAAATATATTGAACGGGAAGAAAGAAGATTAGAAAAAGAGGCCGAAAGAAAATTAGAATCTGAAAGATTGGCCGAAGATAAGAGAATAGAAGCTGAAAAAGAGATTAAGAGGTTGCAGATTGAGGCTGAGGCTAAGAGGTTGCAGATTGAGGCTGACAAAGAGGCTAAAGCATTGGAAGCCGAGGAAAGAAGACAGGCTGCAGAAAGAGAAGAGAAGAAATTAGCTGCAGAAAGGGAAGACAAGAGATTAGCTGCAGCAAGGGAAGCAAAAGATAAGAGATTACAAAGGGAACATGAGTTAAGACTAAGGGAGTTTGAGTTTCAAGGCCATGCTCTTGAAAATGGTGCCAGTCCCTTTGCCTCTGATGCCACTGTTAGCCAAGGAGCCTCAACCTCAGCTATGAATTTTCATTTAGATCATTTTGTTGAGAAAGACGATGATATAGAGAGCTATCTAAATAGATATGAACTATTAGCTACCACATATGGGTTAGAGAGAGAAAGGTGGAGCTTAAAGTTATCTCAGGGACTTCGTGGGGCAGCTTATGAAGTTTTTGCAAAAATGAGCAGAAGTGATCAGGAAAATTATGACATGCTAAAGCAGGCTCTTTTGTTAAGATATGAAAAGAATGCAGAATTTTATAGGAAAAAAATTTAGGAATGCTAAACTACTGTCAGGTGAAACCTATCACCAGTTCTCTGCACGAATAGAGACATACTTGGAGAA
Organism: Oreohelix idahoensis; assembly: GCA_024509875.1. Classification (NCBI taxonomy): domain Eukaryota; kingdom Metazoa; phylum Mollusca; class Gastropoda; order Stylommatophora; family Oreohelicidae; genus Oreohelix; species Oreohelix idahoensis. Next base: position 353,689 of record JAMPIV010001142.1, read on the forward strand.
ATGGACTTCTCGGGGGAAAACCCAAGATCTTAAGGAAATGGTCCTTATAGAGCAATTAAGAGAGTCCATGGCTCCAGACCTGAGAAAGTTTCTCATGGAACAAGGTGCAGAGAGGCTGGGTGAGTTGCTAAATGTTGCTGAAAGGTATCAAGCAGCTCAAGCAGAGGTAACAGGTAATAAAAAGAAACAAGTGGATAACTTTAGGGCACCACAGAACTTTAATCCATTTGATCCTAGAGATCAAAACAAAGGTAAGCACCAGTTTGACAGGCCACGGTATGAAAATAAAAATAAATTCCCACAATTCGATGAAAGGAAATATGATGAAAGAAAATCTTTCAACCAAGGAAAAAGGTGGTGTAAAAATTGTAAGATGAACAATCATGACACTGACCGTTGCAGAAGAAAACATGTGTATATGGCCACCCTTCAGGTCAGGTCGACCTCAAGACAGGAGGAGGATATTCTGTTGGATACCACTCCAGAAGAGATGAGGAAGGCACAGGCTGGGGATAAAACACTCAAGTCTTGTTTCAGAAAATTGTCAACTTGTCATACAACTCCAGGCAAGGGAGATTTTTACATGAAAAACAAGTTGATGTATAGGAAGACTGGAGCTAGATCCAAAGGTCAGGGACAGCTGGTACTTCCTAAAAGATATAGGGCAGACTTAATAAGGAGCCTACATGTGAAACCAGATGGGGACCATGAGAAGATAGGTACCATCATTCAAAAGGTGGCTCACAATTAGTATTGGCCCAAAGCAAGATGGGACATTGAGAATTTTGTAGAAAGGTGTAGCATAGCACATGAGGGAACACCCACAAGTGGGAACATTGATCAGGACCTGGACACGCCACGGGGCAAAATTAGGCCTGATAATAAAAAGAAAAATAGATTTGATAAAGTGGACCAAATGGAATGGGAAGCCCCTTTTCACGGACAAGCTTCACTTAACTGTTTTACATGGCCACTATGCGGAGAGTGCAAAAAGATGTCTTACCCCAGGATAAGCCGAAAATCCCTCAATCGGACTTAAACAAACTGGAGGAAGAGGATGTAGAGAGGAAATCTCTCATCAAGAATTTTAAGTGGGGAGAAAGCCCCAGGAAAAGAATTGGTAGCGGTCGTTTTGTGAATGATAATTCTGGGAGGAAAAATCATCACTATAGAGCTTCTAGTGGAAGAGACCATACCGGTGCATGGACAAATAGGTCCACACAATAAAAGGTCCACTCGAAGCTTTGTTAAGAACGTGGACTGATGAAAAGGCAGAGGAAAACATTACATCTTCATACCAATATGTGAATGAGCTGACCACTCGTTTAAAAACTGGCTGAAACTTGCCAATGAAAATTTGAAACAAGCCAGGAAGAAACATGCTGCCTATTATAACAGGAAGGCGAAAGACAGAGATTTGGCTGTGGGAGAGAAGGTACTGCTTCTTCTCCCCGGGAGTCAAAATAAGTTACAGATTGGATGGCAAGGTCCATATACAGTTTTAGAGAAGGTGTCTAGAACAAATTATAAGATAGATAAGAAGGGGAAAGAAAAAATCTATCATGTGAATCTCCTGAAGAAATATTTGGAAAGAGAACATCAGGAAGAGACACATTTGTTGACCTTGTCCATCGCCATGGAGATGAAAAAGGAACCACTTTCATCATATGAATATCCATTACACCCCTGTGAGACAGCAGCACAGGTGAAAATCAGTACACATTTAACGAAAACTCAGAAAGAGAGAGTGCAACAGGTTCTAAATAATCATGCAGAGGTGTTAACAGACCGACCAGGGCATACAAACCTATTGGAATATGATATGAAACTGATAGACCCCACACCTGTCTGTATGAAACCATATTCGATTCCGTTTGCTAAGGAGAAAGCTTTGAAGGAAGAGATAGACTATCTGTTGAAGGAAGGAATTATTTCACACAGTGAATCCTCATATAGTTCCGGTGTTGTACTCTTAAGGAAGCCCTCTGGAGAACATAGACTCTGTATAGATTACAGGAGACTGAATGCTATTACAGAAGGACAGGTGGATCCATTGCCGGATACAAATCAGCTGTTTGCCAGACTAAATAAAGCTAAATATTTCTCAAAAGTGGATCTGAGTAAAGGATACTATCAGATTCCAGTAAAGCCTGAGGTTAGACCATACCTAGCTTTCAGTACCTCAGAAGGACACTATGAGTTTAATAGATTGCCATTTGGATTGAAGAATGCGCCTAGTGTCTTCTCTAGAATGATGAGAAAATTATTGGACCCTCTGAATAATCCATATATAACAAATTTCATGGATGATATCCTTATAGCAACAGAAACATTTGAGGAACACATTGACTCTCTGAATATGCTGTTTAATCGACTTAGGGAAGCAAATTTAACAGCCCGACCAACCAAATGTTGCGTTGGATGTAAAGAATTGGAATTTTTGGGACACACAGTTTATCAGGGAAACATGACCCTGACCCAAAGAATTTAGAGAAACTAAAGAAAGCCCCGAGACCACAAACCAAGAAGGACGTGAGATCCTTTGTCTCATTATGTGGTTTCTACCAGAAGTATATCAAAAACTTTAATTCCATATGTGCACCGTTAACTGATTTGACACGTAAAGGACATCCAGATCGCATTACATGGACACCACAATGTGAAATGGCTTACCAAGAATTGAAGGAAAAGCTCACAAGTAAACCTATTTTGAAATTACCTGACTTAAGTCAAGAATTCATAGTAAGGACGGATGCCAGTAATATTGGGTTAGGTGCAACTCTACTACAGAAATCAGATGCATTGGATGGGGAATTAAGCCCAGTGGAATATGCTAGCAGAAAGTTGAATAAAGCTGAAATCAACTACTCAACTAGCGAAAAAGAATGTCTTGCAGTAATATGGGCAATAAAGAAATTCAATATTTATCTGTATGGGAAGGCATTTAAGTTGCAAACGGATCACAAACCTTTATCGTTTCTAGCACAGGCTAGGCATGAGAACTCTAGGTTACTCCGATGGTCCTTACTTTTGGCTCCATATAATTTTAGCATTGAGTATATATCTGGAAAAACAAATTTGGGAGCGGATTTTTTAAGCCGCCATCCGTGTGATGAGAATCACCGTAAACCCCAGAAATAATAATAAATTTCTCTATGTGTGTATAGAATAAAGGACTGACATATAATGTCTGTTTTAAGAGGGGAGATGTCGTGAATTATTCTAATCCCCATATATAAATTAAAACGTAAATGTAAAGCCTAACAAATAAATTTAATAAAAGGAAAGAAGAATGGTAAAGAACAGTGCTGTCACAATGACTGTACTCGAAATCCCCTTGTTTTCTACTTCGTCTGCAAATTGTAACGCTTTCACGTTGATAGTAAAAGCCTACTGTATTATTACCCGCTTTCTTCAATGAAACGTGTACTGTATTTCTTGGAAAAACCTTGAGATACGCAAGCTGATCAATGACCTAAATTTTATATTTCATTCATTCCATTTTATACACGGCGTAACTAAAAGACAGATAAAGCAGGAGAGAGAGAGGGGCGAATGAAGGCAGGAAGCATGCAATACTAAACACGCGTCGCGCGATACACAATTGCTGCCATCACGCGTGTAAGGCCACAAGCACTGGTTTTTTTTTTTCAAATCGTCAGTGATAAAAACCCTACCCATACCAGAGTTAGGTTTTAAAATCCTGAAAAACGCTTATTGGGAATTATGACATTATACCGGTTTACGTTTGAAAACATGACAGTACCCAGACACCCTCAAGTTTGGAAGTGAGAAGGTAGTAACAGCACGACTATCCTAGAAGAAAATGCATATTGGCTCCATTAAATTCGTATATTTGGGTTCCTTAGGGTTTGCTGACAAAGAATATGTAAAACGTTACGCAAATAGTCTAGGAATTACCAAGTTATGGCCAAAATAAAATAGTGGGGGTGCCTGACAGCATGAAATCATTTCTGCTCATAAAATTTTTTTTATAACGTGTTTGAAAAAACATTACGTTACGGAAATAGCCTACCATGTTAACTCCTATTTGATTGGAGCGCAACAAATATAAGACTAAACACGATTGGTCGGGCTATAAATACTATCTTGTGTTGTCAGGGGGAAACGTGAAAAGGAGTACTTTTTTGAAAAGATGTGTAGACATGGTTTGATTGGGTAGAGCTGCGAATATACTCAATTCAGAGCGTCTGTTCATTGCCACATCTTGTAATAAACCTACTAAGAAGCAGTGCGTTGAGCACCAGTGTATATTTTTTATAAAATAAAGCCTGGGACATCGGCAGATCGGAGTTGTGCTATATTCATTGCCAGTCAACGAAACTGTTTATTATTTCCATGAATTGTGGTAAGCTTGAAATATTCAATATCTTTTAATGAAAATTGAATGTAAATTGATAATTTATGTCTGTATATATGTGTAGTTCAGTAGCGAACATGATGTAAAGCCTATAGTGCTCCAGCCTGAACAGAAGGTGTCGGAGGAAAGTAAAACTGCATGGAATGGCCAAACAGTACACTGACACCTAGATTATTAACTAGAAAGAAATAATGCTGGAATTGCAGAGGCGTAGTAACCATTAGGGAGGGAAATACTGGTATAAAGTATTTCAGATGAAGCTGACAGTTGGCCTAACGCTCTGAACTCAATGTTTGTGATGTATTGTGCTCAGTGTAGAACTAGAGTATAAATTAGTTCTGACGTAGAAGGTACAACCTTCTTGTTTCAGGGACCGTGGTCTTAAAGTTATTGAGCAGCACCTGGTCAGAGCTTTGCTGAAGCCAGAGGTGGACAGCATACTCCTTGGTCCATATAGCAACCAGTGGGGTGGCTCCAGAACTCATTAAAGTAATCGAGCAGAGGAGTCTTTTACTGCAGTCATCACGAAAGATAAGAGAGTGTGGCCATGGAGCTCAACATTATGTACCCCCATCTTAAAATGACATTGTAAAATAAAATTAAGAGGGGAATTTAATTGTTTTAATACCAGGAACTGAGAACATCTCCAATACTAGTTCCAATAGAAAAAAACTATTGAAGTCATGATGACAAATACCAACAGAGCTTGAACAAAACAAAACCAGTATTACCTCATATTACTACTACACAACTGACACACATAGGATACTATTAATAATATTTGTCACTACAAGAATCATATTAATAAATTCTGTACATATAACTTGTAATTAAAATTGATTGTGATTCCTGGTTCCCTTTGTATTTGAATCAGGACACATGTACATTCATGACAGCACTGAATACATATTGTTATTTGAAAAGTTATCAGTGACTCCTTTAAGATATCCTCGTAGAGTGTTTTATGTATGTGAGTGTCACAGTGTTGTCAAGTGTGGTGGAATAAATTAAATTGTTTATCTGTCTGTTGTTGTTATGACTTACACTTCATCATACACATACCCTAGACATATAACGTAGTCATCACACTATTCCAGAATAATTCTGACTGAGGTATACATATGTGGCAGCAAGTAAGGTTATCTATAATACACTACTCTTATTAGATATAGATACCTTCACAGCTGATCTCAGTCAGTACACTAAGTCCCCTATAAATATTTATAACATCCCACTTCACCACAGTTTTCTACTGTTGATGTTACATGGGACAAGCCATAACATGACAGTTTGAATCAAGTTGTCAATGTTTTGTACTTTTTATAGACAACAGGTAAGAATGGGGTTTATATATAAGTCTTCAGATTTGAGGTTAGATAAAACAGAGAGGACAGTAGTTATATCTTTGTAAACTGTTTTAGAAAATCACACACCCCGGGCAGTTGTACAGAGCAGTGCTTTCTATGGCAAAAATGCACCAGAAGGTCACTAGTGAAAAAAGTTACTGATTTTTTAAGTTAATAAAAGAACATTTTTAAACTGTATTCACCAGGTAACCTAGCTGTTGGAACAACAAACGTGCAGAGCAGATCAATGGCCGACGGTACAAGAATACGCCTTTTTCATGCGATGTTCAGTGGCTGAATCCACATAAATGTAACGAAAAAATTATATCAACAAAAAATATGAACTATAACAAAACATATGAGATATGAACTAATGCAAAGAGAGAAGCGGATCTACTTTATGTAAATAAAACTTTGCTAAGCATTCACGCGTTTTACTGCTCAGGAGGCATTGTGTCAATTTCAGTTCGAGTAAACTGAACCATGTTCTGCACAAGAAATTAAGTCAAGCTACGTTACATTTAGAATCACTTGGGTCCGGCACAGTTGATTTACATTGTTAGATCGCAGTGACCACTGGTTTGGTAGATTTTAGGTGACTCCGGGATACAAATAATGAAAAGCTTTTTAAATTGGGGGAAAACAGACTAACCTCTCCCTCAGGCATTTAAAATCGCGGTGACTATAAAGAAAATGCAAAGGCACTTTTTCCCACATTCCCAATGCCAAAATTCAATCGAGTGGCAGAAATTGATATAAAGTGGCTTGCAGGATGGCAAAAAAGACTTTGTAAGTTATCGCCCGCCCCGACCCCCAACGACTTCTTTTCTCTTAAAAGCACTATATAAGTAAATGCAACATGTTTACAAACAAACTGTCAACAGGTTTCAATCCCCGGGCCCGTTAATAACAACGGATGGCCAAAAATGCATCTGTGACAGGGGCTTCAAAGTGTACCTCACACCCAAGACCCGTGCACTAAGTTGAAAATAGAGGGATAAAGATGCGTTCTAGCTCAGGGGAGTGTTTGCAATTAATGGTTGCTTGCAATGTCAAAATCAATGCAGCAGACTTAGCACAATCTTTGTATCTGACCCGCCGCCTTTTGTAAAGATGGAAATTTGATTTGCTCGTTCAAGCCCCCAGCTGATTTAATTCAGCGAAATTCCCATTAGCTCGATATAGATATGTATATATATTAATGAATGCATTTACAGAGGTTCTGGATCATACATCGTCCTTTCTCTATGTAATGATTTATTCAACTATGTCAATTAATATGGTACACAATTCTCCAGACCCAAAGGTTTTCGCCGCTTGCTACCCATTTTATAACCCTGGCCTAACCACTCAAAACTGCGCGCAACGCGTATTAAACTGCGCCACACAGAAAATCAACATTACAAAGTTAATGCTCTAATTACTGCATGAAAACACAGATTTACGATAGGAAACTCTTTACAGAGCGATACAACAGGAAGCAATCTGATCATCAGAAGAAGTCCCCCCATCCGACAAGTGTTTCGGCCCGATTACTCCTTTACACTCTAAGGGGGGCGGGCCCACTTGGGTCATGACTCCCAAGCGTCTCAGCTTCCTGTTGTCTTGTATCGAAAATGAACCCATTTCACTTATGGTAGCAACTTTTAATCCACAACGCCAGCCGTGGGGGCAATTGTGAAAGTAACAAAGAAAAGACAAATTATTCCGTTCGTTCCGTCGCCCTTCACAACTAAGGACACACACTGAGACACGAGCGCGCAGCCAACGAGCCTTAGCCACTGCGCGCCGCAAGCCACTGAAATTCTGTACCTGACACACTCCCTATAGTATACATCGCCTGTTGCCCCAGAGTCGCAGCCCTTTCACTAGTACACCAGAAAAACTCAGCGCTGTGGACTTAGAAAAATTTTGGTGTTTTCTGTACCGCAGCGTTTATTGTCACGATTTCCATTGCCCATTGCGGTTGTTCCACAGCCAGCCTGATGCCTTTTCGGCAGTTTCGCTAAGCCTCTTCAGTGCCCTTGTTCTAGACTGTCCCTTCAGCCCCAACAGTTTCAATAAATCATACACTGATGCAGCCACAAGCCCTCTTGCGCCCACTTCAACCGCCATGACCCTTGCACTGAATCCATCGTGTCTCAGATCCGCGGCCAGATCGCTATACTTGGCCGCTTTGAATGAATGTTGCTCGTCTAATCTGGATTCAAATGGCACGGTCAGTTCAATCAGTATGACCTGAAGCGTTGCTGAAGAATGAAGCACTATATCCGGCCGTCTCCGCGATTTTCTGATACTCTCTGGATATGCCCCCCGTCCAGGTAGGTCTACCGCCATCTCCCAGTCGTTTGCACAGTCAAGAAGAGATGGTAAACTGCTACCAGGTTTACTCGGTTTGGGGTGTGCTGACTTTCCTGCCCTCAGAAAGTATGTATTTGTGGTGTCTGGCCGGACTTTGCTATTCGCTTTCATTCTTGCCTGATCTATTGTCGCAGCAAGCTCATTTAGCACTTTGTTATGGCGCCAAGTGTATCGTCCTTGCCCTAATGCCACCTTACACGCTGAGAGCACGTGTTCAAGTGTCTGCCTCCCCTGGCACAGGGGGCACTGCTCATCATCTGACTTTCCCCATTTCACAAGGTTGGTGGCCGACGGCAGCAGGTCATACATTGATCTAACCACGAAGCTGAGCCTAAGAGGTGCCATATGCCATATATCATTCCATGTCAAGGATCTCTGCAGGGCTCCTTCCCATGTAGTCCATTGGCCTTGTTGGACCTGCTGCACTGCTTTTAGCAACCTCTTATCATTCTCAGCTCCTCGTATCTCCTGAACTACCATGTCTCTGCGTTCCCTGCTTGATGCCTTGGACCACCAGCGGATGTCACCATGCCCAAATCCCCGTCTATTCGTTTGTGTGTATCCGATTACCTCTCTCAGTTTGAGTGACTCTTCAGCAGCATCAACAGCTTCTTCCACTCTCCACTTCCTTCCCGTTTTCAGTGTGGGCTGAATGGACTTAACCACGTCATCAGCTGACTCGCGTAGCATCATTGCAAGCCTTGCTTTTCCAACTTTGTACTCTTCAACAACTGACTTGAAGAGAAGCAGAAGTTTTGACTTTTTGCAGTACAGTGCTACATCTGACAGACCTGGTGGTACCCCTAGCCATTTTCTCATGAACTTGTTGACCTTCTGCTCTATAGCTTCCACTGTACTTGTGCTTATTTCATATATAAGCAGTGGCCACAGCAACTTCGGTATCAACATGAACTGGAGGCACCACAGTTTGAACTTTCCCAGGAGTCTGCTTTGGTCTATGATCTGTAGTCCTCTGTCTGCCATTTCTATTGTCTGTTGCACTGCCTTCGAGTCTTTTAAAGAGGCATCGTACACCCTGCCAAGACTTTTAACAGGTTCCTCAATGACAGTAGGGATTCTTTGGCTGGAAACCGTGAATATGACCTCTGCTATCTTCCCTTTCCTGACTGATAGGCTTCTCGACTTCTTGGGTTTGAAGCTCATTCTGCACCAGCTGACTAGTTCATCCAGGCGTGCTAACATCCTCCGGGCCTGATGTTCATCTGACGTCAGAATTGTTGTGTCATCCATGAATGCTTTGAGCGGTGGCATGTGACACATTCCACCGAGCTTTGGACCTATAGCCATTCCTTCAGCCGCATTGAGGATTACCTGCATAGCCATGACGAATAGTATCGGAGAGATGGTACATCCCATCGCAATTCCAACTTCAAGGCCAATCCACTTCGTTGTGTACTCTCTGGTTGAAAATCTGACAGAAAACCCTGCGAAATACAGCTTCAGCATTGCTGCAATCTCTTGTGGAACATGATACATTTCTAGGGCCTGCCACAACATCTGGTGTGGAACGGATCCATAAGCATTCGCTAGATCCAACCAGATTACATGGAGGTTTGTTCTGTCAGACTTTGCCTTTTGGATTGCTTCCCAGATCATTGTGGCATGCTCTAGACATCCTGGTGTACCTGGGATACCTCCTTTCTGAATGGTAGTGTCAATGTACCCATTTGCCAGGAGGTATGTAGTGAGTCTTTTCGCCATTACTGAGAAGAATATCTTCCCTTCCACATTGAGTAGTGAGATTGGCCTGAACTGACTGATGTCTGTGGAATTTTGTTCCTTCGGGATGTAGACTCCGTTTGCCTTTCTCCATTCCTTGCTTGCGAGTTGGGTTTTCCACGCATTCTTCAGTAAACGGAACAGTCGTTTGAGAACCTCAGGGCATCTTTTATACACCACATATGGAACACCATTAGGACCTGGAGCTGACTTGCACCGAGCTTTCTGGACAATGCTTTCTACCTCTTGCACCATTGGGGGCTTGGTGTTAAATTCAGCTCCTGGCTTACCCGGCCATTTAAGGCCTGCCATGCTGCTGAGCGGCTCATTTTTGCGACCATCTGAATATGTCATTCTAAGGTGTTCTTCCAGGTCTTCTTTCCTGATGTTTAGCGTACCCGACCGTGGCTGCTCAAACAGTTCTTTGGCAAACTTGAAGGGCTCCCTAAAGAATCTTTCCCTATCCCTTCGAGTCTTCCTTCTCTTCCTGCACAACCTTTCCGCTCTACAAAGGGCATTATGTTGGCCTTTCAGGTGCTCCCAAACTTGCCGTAACCCTTCCTTCTCTGTGGCAACTGCGTTCTTGAACAGTTTTCGGGCATGCTTCTTCTGCTTCCTGATTTCATCTATTTTAATTTGTCTTCTACTTTTCCGTGGTGGGTTACTTTCCCTTGCCTCCCTCACTCCGAACACTTTGCGACAGTGCAGATATATTATGTCGCCGAAGATTTCCAGCTTCTTCTCCAAAGTTAGCTGCTTCAGGCTGTTATCCAACTCTTTTGCCAAGGCTTCGTCCAGCTGTTCCCAAAGCCCTTTTGCACTGGCAGGTGGAAACTTTATTGCATCTCTCTTCCCGTCCAAGAAGTGTGTGAGATCATCATCTGGCAGATCAACTTGAATGTACTCAGCACTGTGGATTGACTCCTGGCTGCGTTCTTCTAACGTCTTATCCGTCGAGACAGAGCGCTGTTGATCTCCCCCTGATGACCTCCCACACCCCTTTTTCGTTCTGTGGATTTTCATTCCTCTCTGAGTAGATAAAATAGATGTAAATAAATATGAAATTGTAATTATGAGAATTTATGGTTCATCATAGATCTCGGTTTGGGAGATGAAAATATAGTCTTTCGGTGTGGCGAGCTAAACGTATAACTTAGCTTCCAAACTGCTGAAATGTTGGTGCTGCTGGTTCCGTCACTTCGTCTCTGTGGCAAGGGCACTTCTCCAAAGGATTCTGGAGGTAACCGCTTCTGGTCAAGGCAGGGATCTTCACCACTGTGGGATGTAGGTTTCACTTGTCGATCTCAAACTTCGAACCACAGACTAGTACAGCTGGTAACGTGGGTAGAACCTCAAATGATCTCTCCAATCCGTACCACCAACTTTTGAGGGAATAAAAGAACACATTCCGCTGCTAAGTATTTGTTTTACTGATTAGATCAGGCGCCTTTCCCTGCTGTCCGTCACCGATTTTTAAAAATCAGAATTTATACTCTCCCTGAGTATATCATATAACTCCGGGGATGTGATAACAAAATCACCATTCTTTTAGTTAATGTAAATCAGGGGTCGGCAACCCAAGAGCTTTTGGGGATCTACTTTAGCCCTCTAAAAATCTACTATATATATGTGTGTGTGACCTAATTTTTGCGCTCTCTTCTCGTCTCCGGCAGTACTGAACTACATTTGTTGTGCGTACTGAATTATGTGCATTATTCTTTTGTCAGCACTCTCTTTTTTCCTGCTGTCATTGTTCACGTTTCACGCTTCGATGTATGACAGGGCCAGACAAGCGTATCACCCATCACTGAGAGATTAATTGAGTCCTTAAAACGTGATAATACCACATTAACTCCAGGTAAATGCGAGAATGAAGTGTTTGCTAAGATTGCATAATTACTTCCGACTCGACATGAAAAATGTAAGAAGTTGTAACGTAAACATTACCAAGAATTGTCGGATGTAGCAACTCCATATTCGGAGGACGACTGTTTGAAATTTTCAATCGCATGAGTCATACAGAATACTGCATGAGGAAAAGTTTCGTAATATGAACTTTGAATGTATTAGCTGGCTTCTGTGGCGCCAATAAACAACCACGAGATTGGACGATTTGTCCGAGCGCCATGCAGGAACCGTGGGCTGAGAGCTACGATATAACGTAGGAAAAGTTTGACATACGGGACTGCGTTACATAAATCGTCACAAAAGACATCTAGGACCTTGCCACAGGTAAGAATAGAGTCAGGATTCTGAATTTTTAGGAACGGAAAAACGTATTAGAGAATCTTTTATCCACTGAAAAAGAAAACTCGCCAATATTAATACGGAACCGGACTCCTATAGAAACTACTCAAAAGCAACAGAGGAATTCTAGAATAAGAAATAATATCCAGACGTGTGTTCGAGGCATCTGTGTTAAGTTGCCAAGACTATTTACCCGAGCAAGACGTTTAAGAATTTCCTAGTTACTAGGTTGGTGGTACGGATTGGAGAGATCATTAGAGGTCCACTTTACAAATAACTTCATACTACTTTCATATATCCATCTTCACAAAAGGCGGCGGGTCAGATAAAAAGTTAACGTGCTAAGACTCATTCAGCATTGTTTTTGACTAAATATCTTGTGATTACTGCCTCGAGGCAGAAGCATCATTATCCTTCTATCTATAACTCTGCCAAGAGTAATCTTGTGCGAAGGTAGACACCTTTGAAGACCCACATTAGATACTCTAGGTTTTGGCAACTGTTGGACCACTACTGCAGAGCAAGGGGAGGCAACCCGTGAGAAGTGGACCTGTAGAATTCCAGGTTCCGCAATTAATATTGGCGAGTTTTCTACTGGTGTACAGAGATGCTCTTAATATGTTTTTGTGTGTCAGGTCCTATAAATTCAGGATCCAACTCTATTTTTTTCTGTGGCAAGGTCCGAGCTGTCTACGTTGACGATTTCTGGATTGCAGTGCCGTATGTCAAACTTTATCTACGTTATATCGTAGGTTCCCGGCCCACGCTTCCACGTGGCGTTTTCGACAAAACAAACGTAGTTCAATACTGCCGGAGAGGAGAAGAGAGCGCACAAATTATGTCACTATATATACAGTCTTCAGCCAGCGTTATTTCGAACTGGTGTAATTTGAGATCGTGTATATCGCAATCCCACTTTACTTTAAAAAAATAAAAATAATGATTGTTTATTCACGCCTCAAATGCCACCAATACATTCAAAGTTCATGTTATGAAAACTTTTCCTCATGTAGTATTCTGTATGACTCAGGCGTTTGAAAATTCAAACAATCATCCTCCGTATATGGAGTTGCTACATCCGACAATTCTTTGTAATGTTTACATTACAACTTCTTACATTTATCCTGATCATAAGCAGTTTGTCCGGAAGTTTCCTTACACCATTCGTGTCTGTACCTGCCACCAGATGGCTAATTGACCGGCACTCCTTGTGTAAACACACATGGGGCCACCACGAAAATGACCCCTCCAGCCAAGCTGGGCTGATGGGTATCAGCTCTCAGGTAAACAAACATGACAAGAAATGAATGGAAGGAATGTAAACACGAAAAATACCAATTATCTATCGGAAGGTATGGAATTAGAATGTGCTAACAACTGAATAATCCATATAATTCAAAACGCACAACCAATGTAGTTCAATACTGCCGGAGAGGAGAAGTGAGCGCACAAATTATGTCACTATATATATATATATATATATATATATATATATATATATATATATATATATATATATATATATATATATATATATATATATATATATATATATTGAGATATTGGCTTTAGCCAGCGTTATTTTGAACGGGGAGTTGGAGATCGTGTATATCGCAATCCCACTATACTTTAAAAAAAAAAAGAAAATAATGACCCATGACATGTATAAAAACATTTTAGAAATAACCTGGATAAAGATTACAACAGACCTTTTCAGCTTTGATTTCCAACATTTTTGTCCTTTGTTGTTCGCTGATGATGCTGCAGTCGTCACTCAAAGCCAACAGGAGCTTTAGAGCTTGATGAATCGCTTCACTAAAGCATGCAAGGACTTTGGCCTCACAATAAGTCTAAAGAAAACGAATGTGCTGAGTCAGGATGTGGGTGCTGCACCAGTTATCACTATCGATAACTATGAATTGGCAGTGGTGCACCACTTCACATACCTAGGGTCTACCATCAATGACAAACTCTCACTGGATACAGAAATCGACAGCCGCATTGGCAAAGCTGCAGCTACCTTTGCCCGCCTCACATCGCGTGTTTGGGGAAACTCTAAACTCACAATGAAGACCAAAGCTGCGGTATATAATGCCTGCGTCACCAGCACACTCCTATATGGCAGCGAGACCTGGACGACCTATGCTAAGCAGGAAAGAAGGCTCAATACCTTCCATTTGCGGTGTCTACGCCGCATCCTCGGCATCTCGTGGAAAGATAAAGTGAGAAATGTCGAGGTGTTATCACGTGCTGGCCTTCAAAGTATGTATACGCTGCTTAGACAGCGCAGAATTCGCTGGCTTGGCCATGTTCGCCGCATGGAAGATGGTCGCATCCCAAAAGATATCTTCTACGGACAATTAGCAGATGGCAAGAGAACAGTTGGGCGACCACAGCTGAGGTTCAAAGATGTGTGCAAGAGAGATATGAGGGCACTGGACATGGATCCAGCAACATGGGAGGATGAAGCTGCTGATCGCACTAAGTGGCGATGCTATTTACGGCACCACCTCAGATTGGGCGAAGAGAGGCTCACACAAGAAGCAGAGGTGAGGAGAAAACGTCGAAAGGAGCACCAGGAAAATAAGCAGCTGAGGGCTGCCACCTCAGGGGCGCATTCCCATAGTCAGTTATGACTGAAGGGGCTATTATTGTCCTTTGTTATGTCGAAGTTAGCCTTTGGATTATTGATTAATCAATGCTCAAAGTGTAGAATACTGACATAATTTGAAAGGAACGAAAGACGGAAATTATAAAGTGATGGTATGAAAATTATGTTCGGGTACAACATTTTCAATGAAACGGTTACAACTGAAAGGTGCTTTATATAATATGAGACAGGAAAAGAAAGAGACACACACAGAGAACTTCTTCTTCAAGTACCATGACTTGTGGCGTTGGAGATCATGTCTCTCCACAACCTCCTGTCTCCATAACTATTTATCAATTCTGTTGTTGAATTTTGTCCAAGTCATGAAGTCAAACTGTGCAGTGTCATCTGTCTTTGTCGTCTTATATCTCTCTTTTCTTCAATCGTTCCTGATGTTATGATATAATCCACTTTTCTTCTTCTCTATACATGTCCAAAGAAAGTGGACGGGTTGGTTCTAATGTAAGCAATAAGCTTCCTTTGGTTATTAGCTTCTTTCAAGAACATCATCATTAATCTTTTAGCTGTCCATGGATTCTTATCATTCTTCTGCAGATTATATCTCTGCCATCCCCAGTGATCTTCCTAATTGTTTACTAACTGTCCATAATCCACTTCCATATTTCAAGCAATATACATAAGGAGAAATGGACAGAAAACAGCGAAGGTGTGTGTCGTCCTATATCTCTCTCTCTCTCTTTCCTTCAATCTCCTATCTCTCCTTCCTTCAATCTTTCCTGTTATCACTGTGGCGAGATGGAATGTTGGATAGAAAATCAGAAAGCAGTGCCAAGAAATAGAGAAGAGAACTAGTGAACTGGAGGTAAGGAGAGCACAAGACAAGTCAGATAGTTAACTGCACAGTTCTCGATGATAGCTGTAGAAGAAAACTGATAGGTAAGTCACCTCGCTAGACCTATCCTGTGCTCCTGGTCTTCTTCTTCTTCTTTCTTCCGTCCTTAGCCACCGACCGTCAAAGCAGTCAGTGGCCATTACGCCTAGTGGCGTCTTAGGGCAACAGCAGATAGGTTTTCTTTGCCATTGTTTCTGTAAAGTTTCTTTTCTTCTTTCCACTCTGTAAAGTGTCAGTCTGTATGCTCTGTAAGGAAGAGTGGTGTGTTGTTGAGATCAGGCATGCTCCAGTCTACCCAGCTGTAAATGGGTAACTCACCCTAGTCCTGAGTTAGGGAAGGCAAAGGCTCCAGGGGAAGCAGGCCCTAAACTTGGTCACTCCAACCGACGCAGGATGGTGTATGTATGAAGTAGAAGTGTAGAGTGTGATTACCGCGAATGGTGTACTGTTCGTGTGCTGACCAATATAACCACTCATACACTTGTGTCTACAAGGCACCAATGCAGACTGCTGGAATCTTTGTTTACTCAATTTATTCAGACGTACACACTGGGACATACGAGTACATCATGGTATGTTGACATATCAATTTGTAGGTATACATAGCAGATCTGAAGTCATGACACATGCAGAAATAATGGGTAGTACATCAAAAGTTCAATGTCATGATATATTATGGCCGCATCCCCCTATCTGACTAAACGCGTCAGTGAAGGCAGATCGATAAATAACTAAAGTTACTTGACGTCCATAGTTTGTAGTATATATTATGAAACCACGAAAGGGGGTTTCTAGCAAGATTGAGATCTCCCTGTCACTGTCCGATAATAGGATAAATAATCTGTTCTCTTGGCAGTGATCAAAACATATGATGACCGAAATCTAACATGGCTGCCTCCCTGAGTTGTCGTTCACTCATTCATAGGAAGGAGAATATAAGCCAGAGTTAATTTATAATGGGTATATAAATGATTTCATAAATGTTTCCATACAGCTCTACGGTGATCAGGTTAATTCACGTAGCCATAACCGCTGTAGGAAAGTCTGTCATCTTTGTCGATACAAAACACGACCCTAGCGATACGAAGCACAATGTTCCATCTAGGTCGAATCGACATGAGATCATCAAAATAGGGTCTGGCAATACATGGAGTCCGAATTATACATTGTACCGTACCTTAGGAGAGTCTCTTACATAAACTATAGTAGAGATACCATCTCCTTTAGAAGAAAACCACTTCCTGAATCATATTTCCTTAAGAATCTACCAGCCCTTTGAAAAATGCGTACCCGCCATTATCACGGTACATCGGAACTCATCACGACTTGTCAAGACAACTCATACTTCCGCTAGACCGGAATAATAAGAATCTAGTCCCGCCTACCCATCCAAAATATACAATATAGGACTGATTCTACTTGTACTAATAATATGTAATACATATGAATTCAGGCCATAAACACAATAAGCAAATTAATATATTTTCTGGCCCTAAAAAATAAGTACAAACGTAAGAGCAATCCATGCGCCGGATCAATATCAAGAACGATTACTCCTATAATCAAAAGTGTGAATCAAACATGGATTCTCTCGCTTTTACCATAGACAGCATTTTCATACACAAATGAATGAATGTCTATATTTTTCCCATATTAAATAGCCATATCGATTTTTGTAATATGTGCGTCAAAATATGCACGCAACAGATTACCACACCCCTCGGGAAAAAAAAAATGGTACATTTTTTTTTTTTGAAATACATCTAGGAGCAACATACAATAGGCTCACAACGCACCAATAACAATGCGCAGATGATAAGCATAAGTTTTATGACCTTAGAGAAGGTACTTCTCTAAGTATTAATATTTCCAGAGAGGTGTCACCAACGCATACTACAATATTAGCAATGACCCAATTTCCACATTAGTTTATACATAATTTTCATCTAAGATATCTTAACATCATGATCATCAAAGACGAAAAACATTGAAAGATCAGCGGTGAATAAATATCAATGAACCGCTAAGTAGTGTTACAATCAATATATGATATATTACATATGTGTACACATTTCAACATAGAAACAACTGTATCAAAGTTGTATAACAGTTATGAATCATGTGGGCATCTAGACAAAATATCTGCCATCACATTTTCTGACCCACGGATAGCTCGCACCAAAAAATGAAATGGCTGTAGAGCAATCGCGTATCGCATTGATCTCGCGCTCTTCAGATTTTTACTCTGAATAGCCGTAAGAGCTTTCTGGTCAGTTTCCACAATGAAATGCGCGCCCAGAAGAAATCTTTGCAGTTTAAGGATTGACCAAACCATAGCCAATAATTCACGGTCTAGGACCGAGTAATTCTTCTCCGCGGCATTTAATTTCCGAGAAATATACATCACAGGATGCAGAGTTCCAGAGTACTCTTGCATTAGTGCCGCTCCAATCCCGGTGGATGAAGCGTCACTACGAAGAATAAATGTCTTATCCTTAGAAGGCAATACTAGGATAGGTGAAGTAGAAAACATAGTTTTAACCTTATCCAAAGAGGATTGACATTCTTGAGTCCAATGGACTACATTAGGAGACCCTTTCTTTAGCAAGGAAGAAAGAGGTGACATAATGGAGGACAGATTCGGGATGAATCGTCCATAAAATTGTATTAGACCTAAGAGACTTCGTACTTGCTTTTTAGTCTTAGGAATAGAAATGTTAAGTATCTTACTTGTATTATGGTCTTCTGTTTTTAGGAACCCATGACCAACACGGTGTCCTAAGAAAGATATTTCGCTAAAACCAATACATGCTTTCGATGGTTTCGCTGTCAGGTTATGCTCGCGTAAGATAGACAATAGTTCATTTATACCATTATAGTGATCGTTCCAAGTATCACTGAAAAGACAGATGTCATCAAGATACGCAATGACATCTGAGCGATGAGATAGGATTCGACGCATCATGCGTACAAATGTTGCAGGGGCGTTCATAAGACCGAAAGGCATGAAATTCCATTGGAATAGACCCCTAGGCGTCGAAAAAGCAGTAAACGGTTTGGCGTGTTCGGATAGTGGAACTTGCCAATATCCCTTAGACAAATCGAGTTTAGTAAAGAAGTGAGAATTCGATAGTCTCGTAAGTAGCTCTTCTAGTAAAGGCATAGGTTCAGCATCGAATTTAGTCACTTGATTCAATTTGCGATAATCCACGCAAAGACGTATGTTATTGTCTTTTTTCCGTACTATAACCATCGGCGAAGAATATGCTGATGTGGATGGTTCAATAATTTTTAACTCTATCATCTCATCTAACTCTTTCTCTACCTGTGCTTGAAAATGTATCGGGATAGGATACGGTCTGACCCTTATAGGACTATGGTCAGTAAGAATAATGTCATGTTGAATGACATCCGTTTGACCAGGAATGTCAGTAAGGACATCCTGAAATTGTTCTAACATAGTAGAAACTTGTTTCTGCTCTCCTGGAGATAATTCTGGAGAAATTGCAACATCTTTCCATGATTCATTAGAGTGAAGAGGAATCATTGGAAAAGGTAAATTTACATCCGAGAAACTCGTTTCCTCATCCTGTATTACTGACAGAGATGAGTACTGTCCATGTTGGACTGGAAAATCGTCCGTTGCCTGGAAAACAGGTTGTAAATAATCAGGACGTTCATGGAATTCCGTGAGCATGTTGATGTGGAAGGTTTTACGCTTCCCGTCAATATCGACGATATAGTCAACATCGGAAACTTTTGATATTATATCGTACGGACCTTTCCAAGAAATGAGAAGTCTATTTTCCCTACAAGGTAGCAAGACAAATGCTTTGTCACCTGGACAAAGTTGTCGGAAACATCTCTTTTTATTGGCAAATTCCCTTGCCTTCTGTTTCGCAAATTCAGAAGAAGCAGTTGCCAATTTGCATGCTTCAATAATCTTGTGTCTAAGTGCGATGACATATTCATAAGAGGATTTTGTGTCATCGACAATATTATCAGCAGTTATAAGATCATGAAGTAAGGACATAGGACCTCGCGGTTTCGCGCCAAAGACAAGTTCAAAGGGAGAAAATCCTGTATGTTCGTTGGCGACCTCTCTATATGCAAAGAGAGCCGCGGGTAAAACCCTATCCCAATCCTGAGGATGATCTTCTGTTATCTTACCTAGTAGGTTTTTCAGAGTTCTATTCAAACGTTCCACCATCCCATTGGACATAGGATGATAAATACTACTCAGCGATCTCTCTATCTTCAGAGTCGACATTACTTGAGACATGGTATCCGATATGAGTTGGGTACCATGGTCGGATAATATTTCTGCTGGAAACCCCAGACGAGAAAATATTAACCAAAGAGCATCTGCGACATCAGCAGTAGTTATGCTCTTTAGAGGAACAGCCTCCGGCCAACGTGTGCACATATCAACACACGTCAAAATAAATTGGTGTCCTCTCGCAGACTTTATCTTAAATGGACCAATGATGTCTATCGCCATTTTTTGAAATGGCCGAATGGGAATGTCTGCAGCCTGAATAGGTGCATCATGGCGTGGACCTCTGGATTTAATCTCTTGACATACTTTACAAGATCGACAATAGATTCGTATGTCCTTATTCACAGCAGGCCAAAAGAAAGATTGAAGAACTCTAGCTTTAGTACGGGAAAAAACCCATATGTCCAGCACACTGCGAATCATGAGCGTGCTGTAAGATTTTAACTCTCATATTTTTAGGCACAAGGATTTGAGAATGAATGGACTTAGCGGAGTCTTGTACCATACGTACAAGTACGCCATTCTTCATCGTAATCCAAGATTTACGATTAGTATCCTTATTCGGATCACCTTTTGTTGCCAGAGTAAAGAATTTCTTTAGAGTAGGATCATCTTCCTGCTGTTTGATAAAGGAATCGTGGGAAATCTCCAAGGGATCATCTCGGATCTGCGCATCATTATCTTCAGAATGTGAAGATTGTGGCATATTAAGAGCTTGAGCCCTAGTGATTACTGCATTAGCCGATTGCATATTAACATTTTCCCAATTAGAAATTTGCTGTGGAGTGCATTCTTTCACCCCGTGAATGCGACCGATGATAAGATCAGCGATCGGATTCGGCAAGAGACATGCTTGCACCTCTCCTGTAAAGAAAGGCGTAGCAATATTGATAATGGCAGTGGAGTACTTCTCCAATGTGCCACCAAATGTTACACATTTGACTATATTGCCTGTAGCTCGAGAAGGATTTACGAGTGATTGCCTCACTCCAATGGTAGTGCACCCCGAATCGAAAAGAATTGATACCGGAGTACCATCTATTAGGCCCCTATTAAAGACAAGAGCACCCCTTCCATTATGCGCAATTGACGCATGGAGAGCGGGAAGCGGGTGACCGCAGCTTAAAGTAGACACTGTGGTTGGATCGAATAATGTTTTGCATTGCGAACACTCAGATGCTCTAGCAAAATCGAAAGCGGAATTTGCTACACTGTTGGAGTCTTTTTTATCATTATTCTGATTATCGGTGTCGTGGAACTCCTGTTGTGCAGAGTTAGCCTGGTAATAAGATTTACCATGTCTTTTGTGTTGTGATCTACCTCGGTTATAATTGTCTCTATAATTATTATTGCCTCTGTTATAACCCCTATTTGGGTTTGAATCATAATATTCATGATCATAATCATCACGCTCGTTATATTGAGTATCCCTGTAATATTGTTTCTGTTGTCTCCATGAAGCACTTGGGTAGTTCCTATAGCTACTCCCTTTTCGAGAATTTCTAACATTATGGGTACCTCTCGCGTGTCGAGGACTATCAGCCCGATTCCAGTTCTTCGAAGAAGAACCCTGATTTGAGTGGTTATCTTGGTTTTGATACTTATTCCAATTAACCTTTTTATCAAATTTATTTTTAGCTCCTTGGAATTTATGTGAGTAATTCTGATTATACCAGTTGCCGAAGCAACTGGCATACTCTCTTTAATGTTAGAGTTACTAAGAATCATGTCAGGGTGTGCCGTGGCATACTGGTCACAATATTCTTCCATTTGCTTTATTGTACCAGGTTTACGCTCATGTAAGAACTCTAGGAATGATTTATTTACAGAAGACATGACCTTGTCTCTTAGCAATAAATCCGTAAGACCATCAAATGTTTTCTCTGTTTTGGATAATTCAATCCATCGTGAAAGTGTAATTCGTGCTTTTGAGATGAAATCTGAGAATTCTACACCTACCTCAGGTCTCATTGTTTTAAACAAAAAGACGGTAACCTTCCTCAGACAGCTGATATCTCTTTATCAAAGCTGCCCTAACAGCATCATAATTATCTTTGTCGGCCTCTTCAACAAAATATAACTTACTTAGGGACTCCCCTTTTAGATTTTCAGACAACTGATTCACATACTGTGATTTGTCAACATTATGAGATCGACAAGCCCGTTCAAATCTAGAAAGCCAAAATGTTATGTCATCACTGGTAGGGTTAAACGCTGGTACCTTGACCTTGTACACAAAGGGTTTACCATTACCACCAGATGCCTGATTAACATTACTCATACATGTCAATTTTAATTTCTCTAATTCAAACTCATGTTCTCTTATTGCTTTTCTCTCTTCAGCTTCTCTATCTAATCTTCTCTGTTCTGCAGCAGCTTCTAATTTTTTCTGTTCTGCAGCAGCAGCAACTTCTAATTTTTTCTGTTCTGCAGCAGCTTCTAATTTTTTCTGTTCTGCAGCTGCAGCAACTTCTAATTTTTTCTGTTCTGCAGCAGCTTCTAATTTCTTCTGTTCTGCCTCAAATCTCCTTTCCTCCACTTGCATCTGCAATTTCTTTAGTTCAGCAGCAGTATCAGCTTCTTTTTCTAATCTTTTTTCTTCAGCCAGAGCTTTTTTTTCTTCAGCAGCAGCTTCTCTTTCTAATCTTTTTTCTTCAGCCAGAGCTTTTTTTTTCTTCTATTTGAAGTTTTCTCTCCTCAGCCGCAGCTTTTTTTTCCTCAGCAGCAGCTTTTCTTTCTTCAACAGCAGCAGCAGTTTTTTTTTCTCTTCTGCAGCTAATGCTTTGTCATATTGAGCAACAGCCCATTGTTCTAAGTCTTTTCCAGTCTTATCAAGAGATTTTCCTTGTGCAATGAAATAATCTAATGTAGACATATTGTCTTCTTAAATCAGAAACCTGAAAAAGTAAATAAATTACCCTATTTCGTTTTAATGGGAGACAAGTCTATACCATAGACTTAGTCTTAGTCCAAACTTGTATGGTTTATAATAACCAATGATAACTTGAGTACCTGTGGACAACAATAACTGTATCTCAAATACTGTGGGGACAAGCCTTACAAAGGTCTTGTATACCTCAATGTAATCAAAGATCACTTGAGTACCTGTGGAAAAAAATATTTCCCTTTACCAATCACTTTGGGAGACAAGCCTTACAAAGGTCTTGTACATTTTGTTTTATAACAATAACAATCATAAAGTACTGATCTGTACTATACTATCAGTGTATACCACTATAACTCCTACGTCATATGTCAACTAAAGACATTACAAAGGACAAACAAGAAAAGACAATATGAACACATTTGCAGAGATCAAATTAAATTAAATAGGAGAAATGAAAAAAAAATGATCACAGAAACCGTGATGATAACTGCCATAATATAACAAGACAAATAACGCCACAGTGTATAAACATAAGGGTGTAAAAAACTGAAATGAAAGGAAAGATGAGACCTACAATTATACAAACAAATCAAACAAAACTAAGGAACACAAAATTATTACCAAAAACAACGAAGAAAAGAACACCTCATCACAACTAACAGAAATAGCAGCAAATTGTTGCTAACAAATTTCCAATTAAGAAAATGTGTACCTATAGAATACTAGTCCAGACCAATGTCACTCGGCATACCTTGTACTAGTCACACAGAACATAAACTAATTTAATACATAACAAATAACATGTAAGCATAAATAGCATATAGCATACAATATAATTTATGTCATGAATGGAATGTGTTGCAGGTATAGTGTTGTAAAGCAGGCACAGTTTATTTTAATACTAATAACTTGCCACTTTATTCAGTAATAGATTTAATTTTAAACTATTACACTGTCAATTTTTCTCTGTTGAGCATATGAAGATCCAACGATGAACTATGCACTTTATGTTCAACAACACTGTGATTCTTCTGTACGTTGAGAAATGTCAACAATACTGCTCCAGATATTTTCTACACTTGATACCACTGTCCTGTGTAATACTGTCTGTACAGCGAAAAAACTGTCAACAAGCGCTGACCTAGATACAGCATCCTATCGGTAATACAGGTCAAGCTGACATCGACTGTATAGCTGTCCTACTGGTGTTGATGTGTTCAAACAAATGTTCTTTCAGCTGTAAACTGTGATTCTCAACACAAAACTGCGTAAGCTGGACCCAGGAATCTGGCTCGCCACTGTAAAGTTTCTTTTCTTCTTTCCACTCTGTAAAGTGTCAGTCTGTATGCTCTGTAAGGAAGAGTGGTGTGTTGTTGAGATCAGGCATGCTCCAGTCTACCCAGCTGTAAATGGGTAACTCACCCTAGTCCTGAGTTAGGGAAGGCAAAGGCTCCAGGGGAAGCAGGCCCTAAACTTGGTCACTCAACCGACGCAGGATGGTGTATGTATGAAGTAGAAGTGTAGAGTGTGATTACCGCGAATGGTGTACTGTTCGTGTGCTGACCAATATAACCACTCATACACTTGTGTCTACAAGGCACCAATGCAGACTGCTGGAATCTTTGTTTACTCAATTTATTCAGACGTACACACTGGGACATACGAGTACATCATGGTATGTTGACATATCAATTTGTAGGTATACATAGCAGATCTGAAGTCATGACACATTCAGAAATAATGGGCAGTACATCAAAAGTTCAATGTCATGATATATTATGGCCGCATCCCCCTATCTGACTAAACGCGTCAGTGAAGGCAGATCGATAAATAACTAAAGTTACTTGACGTCCATAGTTTGTAGTATATATTATGAAACCACGAAAAGGGGGTTTCTAGCAAGATTGAGATCTCCCTGTCACTGTCCGATAATAGGATAAATAATCTGTTCTCTTGGCAGTGATCAAAACATATGATGACCGAAATCTAACATGGCTGCCTCCCTGAGTTGTCGTTCACTCATTCATAGGAAGGAGAATATAAGCCAGAGTTAATTTATAATGGGTATATAAATGATTTCATAAATGTTTCCATACAGCTCTACGGTGATCAGGTTAATTCACGTAGCCATAACCGCTGTAGGAAAGTCTGTCATCTTTGTCGATACAAAACACGACCCTAGCGATACGAAGCACAATGTTCCATCTAGGTCGAATCGACATGAGATCATCAAAATAGGGTCTGGCAATACATGGAGTCCGAATTATACATTGTACCGTACCTTAGGAGAGTCTCTAACATAAACTATAGTAGAGATACCATCTCCTTTAGAAGAAAACCACTTCCTGAATCATATTTCCTTAAGAATCTACCAGCCCTTTGAAAAATGCGTACCCGCCATTATCACGGTACATCGGAACTCATCACGACTTGTCAAGACAACTCATACTTCCGCTAGACCGGAATAATAAGAATCTAGTCCCGCCTACCCATCCAAAATATACAATATAGGACTGATTCTACTTGTACTAATAATATGTAATACATATGAATTCAGGCCATAAACACAATAAGCAAATTAATATATTTTCTGGCCCTAAAAAATAAGTACAAACGTAAGAGCAATCCATGCGCCGGATCAATATCAAGAACGATTACTCCTATAATCAAAAGTGTGAATCAAACATGGATTCTCTCGCTTTTACCATAGACAGCATTTTCATACACAAATGAATGAATGTCTATATTTTTCCCATATTAAATAGCCATATCGATTTTTGTAATATGTGCGTCAAAATATGCACGCAACAGTTTCCCATCACGTCTAGTGGCGTCTTTAGGGCAACGGCAAATCAACCCATTTGCTGTTGTTTCCGTAATCGAAGTGACTGGCAAACGGGTGATCAGCCCGTTGTGGTGCTCCTGGGGTGTTATATAATTATGTGAGTGCATCTCGTATTTATTATATACCAGTTTTAATTGTTTAATATTTCTTTGACCACACAACTAAATTATAAGTGGAAATTTAAAATTCAATAACAACAGGTATAAACAAATCAATGAAATTTATTGATTAATGACGTATAGTAAAAAATTTGCAACTTGGTATATAAATATTTTACAAGGTTACATACGTTAATAGATAAATATTTTGTCACTGTTTGGTCATTTCATCATGTTATTTATTGGTTTGAGTGTCTTGGTTTTTGTTAATTTTGACTTAACTTGCTTGGCATGTTGTAGTGGTTGACTTCTCTCGGTCGTCAAAACACTGAAGACGCTTTGATTATGCCAGGAAGTGTTGGTCCACTGTTAAACAGTTTCACAATTTCCAAATCTGTGTCACTTTTTTCCCCACAAGTTGATCCTGCAAAATATGACCAGATTATGGTATCTGTGGTTTATAACCAAGACGCCCTCTGATGCTGACTGGTCACTGTTGATCAGAGTCCCTCATTTCGACAACACTGTCTTGAGGCTGTGGTTAAGTCAGTCAAAAGGGGGTTCGTCTTACAACAATATTTTCTTCTTCTTCTTTCGTTCGCTTGAAATATATTGTCTATATCTGCAATGTTGTTTCTTGTATAAACTTCACTGTCTTTTGTAGTTCATACAGAGGTCCGTATAGTTTTGCTTCCAGTGTTGTTTCTCTGGGCCAGTGGGTTTGCCTCAATATATCATATTCGGGGCAATCTTGAAGTACGTGCTCCGCAGTCTGGGGTGCCAGTCCACATGTACACATGGCTGAATTGCCAATCTTGAATTTTGTATACATGTGCTGCGGAGGCGGTTGTGTCCTGTTCTGAGGCGCAGAATGACAATTTGTTCTAATCTGTTCATAGCTTGGTAGTCATCCTGTGTTGGTGTTGGTGGCTTTCTGATTGATTTGATCATCTTTTTCTTCTGATGGTACGTAACTGGTACATCCGGTTGCTCGTCTGCAGCACCTTCTTTAGCCAGTCCGTCTGCTCTCTCGTTTCCTGGTATTCCACAATGAGACGGTATCCACTGCATGGCGACCCTGCGCTGGTTGCACAGTTCAGAAAGTAGGGCTTGTATACCTGGCAATTTTCTGGACTGAAGTGCTTGGAGTGCTGATCTTGCATCTGTCAGGAATACTACAGGCTGTGGACCGAGATTGGTGTTCAATAGTTTCTCAGTTGCCACCTTGATTGCCTAGACTTTTGCATCATAGTTGTTACAGAATTTCCCCGTTGGTACTCTAACCGTATCCCTAGTGTTGTTTGGGTATTCTATGTACACTCCTGCTCCTCCATTCTTTACTGCATTCTGTGCTGACCCATCAGTGTATACTCGGACCCAGAGGTCCTGTGGGTATTCATCATCCAGGAAACTGAGAGTGACTGTCCTACGTTGCACGCTGTTCTGTTCATCCCTGTCGAATATTCCTTTCACTTTTGTCTGGATGCGTACTGGTAGTCCAGGTTCCTCTCTCCAAGGGGTTTGTTCTGGCACAGACTTTAGGTGGCTGTTAACTTCAGGCAGGTCTGAGGTTTGTCTACGAAATCGTTTGGCCTTGTGGATAAAGCTGCTTCTTTTCAGTCGCCCCATTGCTAGGTTTTGGAATCTGTCCTTCATTGGATGGCTCGGCATACAGAGGAACTTTTCTGCCTGTGTTAGCACTTTCGTGCCTCTGCGTTCTCTCAGTGCTTGTATCCTCCCCATTTTCTCCATCTCCACTACAGGCGTTGATTTCATTGCCCCCGTGATGACCCTAAGCGCCTGGTTTTGCACCTTATCTAGCTCTTGTAATGTGGTGTTTGATGCTGGACACCACGCAGCTGACCCATATTCCAGGTGTGGTCGTATGCCCTGCTGGTAAACTTTACTAAGTATTTTCCCGCTGGCTCCCCATGTGGTTCCACTTAGTTTTCTCAGGATGGCTCACTTCCTCCTGGCCTTTGTTGCTGCCTTGTTGATGTGCTGCTTCCATGTCAGCCTATCATCGAATGTAACTCCGAGATAGGTGGGTTGTTTATCTTCTCTCAGGAGCTCTTCGTTTATCTTGATGACACCAGCTTTTTGTTTGGGAGAGAAAGTGAAGAGCGTAGTGCTGCACTTGTCTGTGTTGATGCTGAGACACCATCTATTTGCCCATGAGGTTAAGGCATCTATAGCTCTTTGTAGCAGTTTGGTGGCCACTGTTGCATGTTCATCTGTGCACCATATTACCAGGTCATCAGCGTACATTGCCACTTTCATTCCACGTGGTAGTTCAGCAACCAGGTCGTTGATGTAGACTAGGAAAAGTGTGGGGGACAGTACCCCTCCCTGAGGGACGCCATGACGCAGTAGAATTTTCTTACTCTTGAGGCCATCTAGTTGTACTCGGGCTCTTCTGTTATGCAAGTATGCTTTCACCCATTTGTACATCTTACCATTCACTCTACAATTTCTCAGTTTCTTCAGAAGCCCTTCTTTCCAAACTTTGTCAAATGCTTTCCTTAGATCTATCCATGCTGCTAGTACCAGTTTCTTATCTTGGAACGCATCCTCAATCTCTTGGGAAAGGTAAGTTGCCTGATCTTCGGTAGAATAACACTGCCTAAAGCCCGCCTGCTGTGGCACAAGAAGGTTTTCACTTTCAAGGTACCACTGTAGCCTGAGGTTGATGATACGTTCCATTGTTTTGCAGTGGCAGCTTGTAAGGCTGATTGGTCTGTAGCTGGAGGCAGTGGAACTGTCTTTTCCTGGTTTTAGGAGTGGTATCATGATTGCTTCCCTCCAGGTCTGTGGAACTCTGCCTGAATTCCAACAGATATTGAAGATCTGCAGCAGCTTTGTTTTTGCTGCGGTTCCCAAGTTCTTAATCATTTCATTGGACACTCCATCAACTCCTGGCGACTTTCTCATTTTCAATTTGGATATTGCAAGCTCCAGTTCTCTGAATGTGATTGGTGCCTCCATAACTTCAGGTATGGTTCCATCTCGTCCTGCGTATTGTTGTTTCTCACGAGTCTCCTGTTGCTTCTCTGGGCTAACTTCGATGTTTTTGTCTTTAGCAAAGGAGTCTGCAAAGTGATCAGCTGCCTGTTTTCCCATGAGGATGTTTCCATCTTTGTACAGAGCAATCCTTGAGTTTCTCCCTGTACCTTCATCGTTAAGTTGTTTTACCAGCTTCCACAGTTTCCTTGTATCTCTTTCGAAGTTCAAGGACTCTGTTTTCTCCTTCCAGCTTCTTCGCCTGGCCTGCAACTTGGCCCTTTGAAATTTGGCCTTAGCTTGCTGGTAGTTATTGTGGTGTTCTTGGCATGGACTGGTCTCTGCCTGCTTTCGAGATGTTTCCACGTCGTTGTGCAGCTGCTCTAGTTCACTATTCCAATATGGTTTGTAGTGCTTACGTGCCCCTCTAGGTATTGTTTCACGAGCAGCCTGTAATATGCATCTGCTGAATTCATCGACTAGCTTATTGATGTCTTTGTCTACAGTCAGATCTCTAGCCAGTATACTAGTACGATGCTGGTACATTGTCCAGTCTGCCTTCTTGTAGTTCCACCTAGAGAGAGTGCTGCTCTCCTTGAAAGTTCATTTTCCACAATTAGGAAGACTGGCCGGTTATCGCTGCCTCCAAGTTGTTTCCCTACAACGCGTGTGGTGTTCCACTCCAGGCCGGGTGAGAGTGAAATGCCAGGTCTGGTGTAGAGGTGGTGTGCTATGATCTTGAGTAGAAGGTTGGTGGGTCGATTGGCTGGTTAATCAGGGTAAGCCCATTGTCATCCTGCCAGTTTTCAAGCTCCTCACCTCTCCTGTCCATGTGATCATAGCCCCAGCTCTGTGAGTGGCTGTTGAAGTCTCCGCATACAATCAGTCTTTCTTTTGCTGGGATTGTATCTAGTGCCAGTGGGCGGTCGCTCGGACAGTAGTAGTTGAGCAGGTGGAATTCTGAACTTTCTGTCCTGAGATGAAGCATCTGGTATTCCGCCCCCTCCATATATGTTTCAAGCTTACATGCACTGATGTTATTCCTCACGAGTGTCAGTATTCCACCCTTTCGCCTGTCTATTCGGTCAGATCGGTAGCACTGGCAGCCTCTGATTTTGAAGGCTATGTCCTTGTTGAGGTGGGTTTCTTGCAAGCAACATACATTTACTTGCTCTTCATTCAAGATATTTTCGAGCTCTAATTTTTTGCTGTAGCCGTCTTTTTTACTATTGACGCCTTCAGCATTCCAGTGCATTATTTTAAATGGTCTTTTCTTTGCTTGGCCAGTAGCTCTATTCTCATGCCTCCTGGCTCCACGGGGCAATTGAGAAGGACCCCCAGTAGTAGGGGTTGGGCCCTTCCGAGGCAGAGGGCCCGGCATTGCGCCTGCCTGGGTGTCCGTCACAGGGCGAGTGCCATAACGTTTTGCAGATATAGGCATATTTCCATTGCGCGTGTGCGTGGCATCCTGATTGCTGTGGTGCGCCTCTTCGCTGGTTGCCTCCGTCTTCAGCACCTTGACTTGCTAGGGCAGACTGTGATCTTGCTCGAGTGTAGGAGGGCCTGGCCAGTCTTGGTTTTTCAGCCGCTGATGGCTGTACTTGAGCCCCATCTCCACGTCAAGGAGCTGGCCTCGATGGGGTTACAACAATATAATACATTAAACAATTTTACAACAATTAAAGACATTTTCCAAACCCAGTCATGATTACTCTCCTTTGGCTTAGCGTTATGTCAAAGTTACCTAAAAATTTTTTTTTCCTCCTTATACTGTACATCGACAAAATGTGCTAAAAAAAGACAAGAAAGAAAAAGAGAAGACGAACTCTTTGAGCACAACACCCTAAAGCAAAGCCCTAAAAAGGACTGCAAACTTTTATTGCTGGCGTTGGTCAGTCCTAACAAGGACTTCTCGTTGAGCCAATGCTGTTCAGAACTGATGTTATATAATGGTGGAAGAAACCTTCATTCGAGCACAAAGCAAGATATACACATGAGGATTTATGTTAAGCATTACATTAATTTTAAATATTTAAGAGTTTTAAATGCATATTAATTCACTACGATATTTTGTAACCTTAACGATCTATACAGACATACCCTCAGAACAGTGGTACTTCGAAGTCTGCGGCTGTTAAAAGCTTTGATCTACATAATCGCTCACAATAGCGGTCAGTTGAGGCTTCTTTTCGGTTATCTTGTTGTGTTATGGGTTAATACTTCTAATATATAAAATTCAGTCCTCTGGATATCTTCTCAGCTCTGTAAGATCTTGAAGTGATTTCGGGATGTAAGGAACTTTTTTTTTTTTTTAAATAAAATTTTGCCTCGTTTTGGCGAGGAGCGTCCCGTTCAACCTAGCCGGTTATATTAGGGCGCATGTCCAAATATAAAAGACCTTTAGGTCTGAGATTATATGATAGTAGTAATGTAAGGAACTGTGTCTGAGACGTGCTTATATACTCAACCTAGACGTAACCCTTGCTTTCTCGGAGGTCCGCTCCTGAGTTCACTTTTCTTCTTGTAAGCTTTCGTGGGACTTCAATGTTGCTGTACGAATTTACCAACACAATCATACTTTCCTCGCAAAATACCAAAGATAATGATTTCCTAATGCCATAATTGCATGTATTTGTAGCTGTTTTCCAAATTCCAAAAGAATTATCCGGATTGGGTCATTAACCATAAAGTTATAGCAGAATTTCATAATTTATCATAAAGACATTAGTTTACGTCACCCGTGTGTTACCGGGGCCCGAACGGGGAGCAAAGAATAGTAACACTGTTCCCTGCCAAGCATGTCGTAGAAAGCGAAAAAGGAGGGTTGGGCATGGGGCCGGTTACCCCATCCTGTAAAAAATTTAAACCACAAAAAACTTCAATAAACATGGACAAGTCAATTAAAGAAAATAAAACACAAGACAGGGGAAGGTCGTCTCGCAGGGAGGCGTATGATGCAACACAGAGAAAGCCGAAAGGAATCTGTGTTACTGACTAACCTTCTTTCTTCTAGGAGAACTTCCAGATTTGGCACCTGGAATGTTCGGACATTAAACGAACAAGGGAAAGTGGCACAAGTAGCAGCAGAAATGAGGGAATATAAAATCGAGGTTCTGGGATTGTGTGAAACAAAGTGGAAGGGGGTAGACAGGAAGAAACTCATCACAGGTGAATTGGTGCTGTCCTCAGGACATGAAGACGAAAGTTCACACCACAGTGAAGGGGTAGCTCTTATGTTATCTAAAGAAGCACAGAAAGGACTCATTGAATGGGAAGCCGTTGGACCCAGAATAATAACAGCTACTTTTAAAACAGCTAAAAAGAAAATAAATGTAAATGTCATCCAATGTTATGCACCAACTAATGACAAAGAACAGTCTGCGAAAGAAGCATTGTATACTAGACTACAGGAAATTATGGAAAAAGTAAAAAGAAGAGACAACACAATTTTGATGGGTGACATGAATGCAAAGATAGGTACAATCAACACCAGCTTTGAAGAAGTCATGGGAAAACAGGGGCTGGGATTAATGAATGAAAATGGGGAACTATTCTCAAACTTCTATGCTTCAAATCAACTGGCTATAGGAGGAAGCATATTTCCACATAAGAGAATACACAAGGCAACATGGATATCCCCAGACCATAGAACAGAAAATCAGATTGATCATATATGCATTAACAAGAAGTTTAGATCATCATTGCAGGATGTAAAGGTATATAGAGGAGCAGATGTAGCATCAAATCACCACCTTCTGATAGCCAAAGTAAAAATGAAACTCAAGAGATATGCAACAATGCAAAATTATAGACAACAATTTAATGTAGGACATCTATGAATTCAAGAAACAAGAGACAAATTTGCGGTCACAATATCCAACAAATTCCAAGTGCTCCAACAGCTGGAAGATGTAGAGAATACAGAAGACTATTGGCAGCAGGTCAAAACTGTATGGAAGGAGACATGTGAAGAAATACTAGGGAAAAGGGAAAGACAACAAAAAGCATGGATAACAACAGAAACCATCAATAAGATAAAAGACAGAAAAAACAAGAAAGCAGATTTAAACACAAGCAAAACCAGAAGTTCCAAAGCCAAGGCTCAAGAAGTGTACACAGAAGCAAACAAAGAAGTAAAAAGAAGTATCAAAAGAGACAAGAGGAAGTATATTGAGGAGTTGGCAAGAGAGGCAGAAGATGCTGCAGCCTAAGGAAATATGAGAGAACTGTATAACAGCACAAAGAAGCTGACAGGGAAATACAAGCAAACAAGTTGCCTCATAAAAGACAAGAATGGAAAACTGCTCAGCAATATACAAGAGCAAATGAAGAGGTGGACAGAACATTTTGAGGACCTTCTCAATAGACCAGCTCCACAAAACCCCCCGGACATCCAGCCAGCAGAAGAAGAGCTACAAATTAACGGTGAAAGACCAACGAAGGAAGAAATAAAGAAAGCCATAAAGCTTCTAAGAGATGGAAAAGCGTCTGGACCTGATGGCATTCCAGCAGAGGCCATCAAAGCAGATATCGACACGGCTACAGAGATGTTATATAAATTACTTGGTAAAGTCTGGGAAAAGGAAGAGATACCAGCAGAATGGAAGGAAGGATATCTGGTTAAGTTGCCTAAGAAAGGAAATTTACAAGAGTGCACAAATTATAGAGGAATAATGTTACTATCAGTGCCAGGAAAAGTATTAAATAGGATTATCCTTGAGAGATTAAAAGAGTCCATAGACAAGAAACTGAGAGATGAACAAGCAGGTTTTCGACAAAACAGATCCTGTTCAGACCAGATAGCCACTTTGAGAATAATAGTTGAACAAAGTCTGGAATGGAATTCACCATTATACATCGGATTTGTGGACTACGAAAAGGCATTTGACAGTGTAGACAGAGAATCACTTTGGAAATTGATGAGGCATTATGGAGTTCCCCTGAAGATCATTAATTTAATAAAGAAAACATATAAAGACATGGCATGCAGAGTTCTTCATGAAGGACAGCTTACAGAACCATTTGGGATAAGAACAGAAGTGCAACAGGGATGCCTCTTGTCTCCATTTCTTTTCTTATTAGCAATAGACTGGGTTTTGAGAACATCAACAACACACAACAGAAATGGAATCCAGAGGACTGACTAAGCAGTTGGATGATCTGGATTTTGCTGATGACTTGGCTCTTCTGTTCCATAACCGTAATCAGATGCAGGACAAATTGAAAACACTCGATGAGAGGCCACAGCAATTGGGTCTGAAAATACACAGGGAAAAGACAAAGATAATGAGAATAAATGCAGGTAATGAAAACAGGGTTGAACTTGAAGAAGCACCAATACAAGATGTAGAATCGTACACATATCTTGGCAGCAATATAGACAAAGTTGGAGGGACAGACAGTGATATCAAAATATGAATACAAAAAGCAAGAGGAGCTTTCATAGCATTGGGAAATATATGGAGATCAAGAGAAATCGGATCCAACACGAAAATAAGAATCTTCAACTCAAATGTGAAGTCAGTCCTATTGTATGGCTCTGAGACATGGAGAACAACAAAGACAACAACCAAAAAGCTACAGACTTTCATAAATGGGTGCTTGCGTAGAATAGAGGGATTAAAATGGTATGACAAGGTTACCAACGTGGAACTGATGACAAGAACTAGACCAGTGCCAGTGGAACAAGAGATGAGAAGAAGACGATGGCGATGGATAGGACACACACTAAGGAAACCTGTTGATAGCGTTACAAGGCAGTCCTTGTTCTAGAATCCCCAGGGGAAGAGAGGCAGAGGTAAACCAAGAAGCACATGGAGAAGAGAGCTTGAAACAGAGATGAAAATGATAAGGAGAACGTGGAAAGAACTTGAGATGATGGCACGTGACAGGAGGACTTGGCATGTGTTTGTTGAAGGCCTATGCTTCTTTGTGAGTGGATGGTTGTGAATGAATTAGTTTACGTGGCAATTCCAGACGGTCTTTGCTCGTGTTATCACAGTCGCGATATATTCCAGTTTCTTCTCATTATAACATGCCCAAAGAAAGGGAACATGTTCCTTCTAATGTGAGCAATAAGGTTCCTTAGGTTATTAGCTTCTTTCAGGACATCTTCATAAATCGTGTTGGCTGCCCATGATATCCTTAGCATTCTTTTGTAGATTATATCTTTGTCGTCCACAATGCTTTTCCTAACTGTTTACTAATTGTCCACGATTGGCTTCCATATGATAAGATACATAAGGAGAAATGGACAGAAAAAAGCGAATACTTGTGTGTGTTGGGGGAGGGGTGAGGTGGCATAAAATCTGGTCAGGAAAATCAAATAATCGTTCACTGAAGCTGTTAAAATGAAACGACCTTAGCAAAGCGCGGGAGAGGCAGAAAGTGATATAGTGTGGAACAGGAAGACAGGGGAAAAGATATTATGAGAGAGACAATCAGCGACGGTATGATGAAATATGGCTGGCAATATTAAACACCATACCAATATCATCTGTTAATATGAAAGGGGATTGTCAGAAAATCAAACAGGGAGGCAATGAGAGAGGGAAGCGATGGAGGGAAAAAAGACATTGAAGCCAGATAGGTGGGATGAAATGTGGCTGGTGTTATCAAAGAACCGCTCACGGAAAAAAAGATTAAATTGAAATGGCCTTTTCAGATCTCTTATCAACGTTGCCAGTCTGGCGGAAAAGCAACAGCGAAATTCAAGCGATATATTTTCACAGCCGCAGCGCGGGTTGGCCACAGCGGTGCAACAATTCTGTCGCATTAAGGTGTATCTTTATTGCCCAACATTGTTACAGGTGTTAACGCGTACGAAAAATTAAAAGAAAAATTGTTTCTAACTACAAAACATTAAATAACGAACTTTAATCGTAACGTTATTCCCAGGGTTGTGGAATCGGCTAAAACATTTTCCAACTTCGATTCCTGAAATGATAGAAGTTCGACTCCGACCCCCGGACTCTAACTCGTACTACAGTTTTTTATTAGTCCTATGGCATAAAATTCAGAGTCGGAGTTCGGAAATGTTTTTACCGACTCCACTAAAAAAAAACCGACAGACTCCACGACCTCCAACTCGGACTACACAGCCCTGGTTATTCCAGTCCGGTATGTATTTACGCTGATCTAACCCTGGCCATTCCCGGCTACATGTACAAGGTATATTCAGAATTGGCACATTTAACAACTTTAAAACACGTCTTATTTAATAAGTTATAAAAGAGACGAGAAGAAGACGCTGGCGAAAGGATGGCACACACACTGAGAAAACCTGTTGATAGCATTCCAAGCCAGTCCTTGTGTAAACGAAGTAGGGGAGTAAATGAACCCCATAGACGCCCATTGCATATAGGGAATTTGGTGTTAGTCCCATATTTTCTCGACCATCGGCACATTAGGGGTGATGGTCAGCATCACGCCGGCCGCCTTAACCTTCACACAGTTGCTCCTGTTACCCAATTCATGAGGCTGGGTCGACCCTGGAGCCGTTTGCGGTCTAAAAAATCCCACCTGAACTGAGGATCGAACCACGGACCACCGAGCTAGGAAGCCAGTGCACTAATCACTGTGCTACTGCGGCTCCTAACGAGGTAGTGTCGTGAAGTCTGATTCACAACATGTCATTCTGACCAAATGGTACGCCATATTTGATAAATGCTGTATGCTCGACGAACCAATGGAAAGGCGTCTTCATTCGTTTGTTTACAATAAGTATTAAGCATTCAAGATGGCCAGTCCAATCTGTGCAAACCAGTTGGGGATGGACTTTAACTACAGCATTATGAGCAAAGTACCGCCTGGAAGAGGTTAGTAATTTAACAATAGGAATGTTGCTGTACAGGTCTGTGCAAAGATTTCCACGGGAAGTATTATATTAATGGAGAAATCTCGAGTGGAATGCATCGAGGCATTCGGCAAGACGTAAATTTTGCTGTTTCGGCTACGCATAGCATAAAAATAAAGTATGTAAATAAAAGACAATTATCTAAATAGATGAAGACTAATCCAGAGAGTATTTTAAGCCTTGGATGAAGGAAATCGCTCCAGGAATAAGGAAGATAATTGAAATCTTAGTTTTCAATATTTGCACATCTAGACAAATTAGGCATACATTTTGGATACACCAACACACATTTTAGCAGCTGCTTTCTGTGTTGCTGGATGTGACCTATATAAGACCCTGCCTCTTGCGAAACGAGGCCATTCAATTTTGAAAAATACAGAGAGCGCAAGAGTGTTAATGAAGATTACCTTTGCCTTCTGTATCTGAGAGCACACCATATATATAACCATTAATAGCTCGACTGTATGTACCTGAGGGTAAGATAGAATGTTGCATCCTGTAATTAACTTCCACCTTAAGGAGCCAGACTCTACTATAGGAGCTATTGGTGCGAGTGCCCTTTAATTTTGGAGGGACAGTTACCTAGAACCTAATGCCTGGAGGAGACCCAGTTTCCTGCCAGACCAGAGGTGGAACAGACTACAAAATCAAGAATTGAAGCTAAGTAGCCACACAAGGCTACTGTCGTGTTTATCCCAGAAGCCCCACAATATATTCCATAAAATGATGAAACTTGAGTGTTTTTAGCTAGGCAACGTCCTGGTCAGTAATTTACTATAATACAGAAACTGTGAAGAAAGAGTATTAATCATAATATAAAGTCAGTCTACAACAAGAGTGAATTCGGCCAAGATAGAAGAACATTCCTACAAATTTATGAACTATATATATATATAGATAATGTGGGACAATTTGTTTAAGTGTTTTATTTATTTAATGTTGTAATTAAATTTTGAGTTCAGTGAAAGATGTTCACTCAGAAAAGAAAAACTTGTAAAAATAAATTGTAAATATTTACCAGCAGAGTTACTTAAATTATTTAAGTTAAGTTACAGTTCTTGTTGGTAAACTAGTTAGTTAATACCCCTAGCAGAGCTAATAATATTAACAGAGGAGGATCTTGAGAGGAGCAATTAGGAACTTAGAGTAATAGATTACCATCTTCTCTAGGAACTTATACAGCTTGATCCTACCTTTGATGTCCATACACCCTTACTCTTTTCAGAGAAGGAGGTATTACTTACAAGACCAGACCCTTATCTGGCGCTATCCTGGTATCACCTGATACAACTTTGTGTCCAGGATACTTTATAATTTCAATAACAATCAACCCTCTCGTGACAGGTAGTAAGACCGAAAAACACAAGGAGAAGAGAGCTAATTGAGATAGAAATGAAAATGGCGAGGAAAGACGTGGAAAAGACCTAGAAGTGACAGGAGGACGTGGCATAAGATTTCTGAAGGCATATGCCTCTTGTAGGATGATTGTTAAGAGCTGCGCTCGATCATTGAAGACGATTAGGTTTTCCCGACAGAGGGTTCCTTCAGTTATCGTTGCGCAGGATTTATAAAAGAAGTAACCTGTGGTGTGGAGAATGACGTCAGAGTGAAAGTGTGACGTCAGTTAGAGAGAGTCCGTTTGTCGGGCCTGTGGAAGGACAAGGTGTCCATTTTGATGCGTTCATTATTCATATTATCCAAGATTTGTGTAATTCCGAGGCAGGTTAGCCTCTCAGGTATCCGTGAGAATAAATAGATAAATCACTGGCAGTGATATTATATCTGCAATTTACGTCAGACAGGGCTCGACAATGGAAATATGGGCAGTATGAATGACAGGGGTCGTGGCAGATGATGCCAGACGTGTGATGTCAGAAAGTGAAGCCTGAAATGAGCTGTACACAGTTTGTTCTGTTGCATTTTATTACGTGGATTAAACCTTGGATCGTCATGGCCTGGTTTATTATTTTCATCCATGTTGTGTGAATCCGTACATCACTCCATCCTGAGAGAATTAGCAAACGTGAACTGTCAGGGTTACACAACAATGATGAACTCTGACAATGACCGGGAAGACAAACCTTACGTATCAAGGTCAATAACCGATAAAGAACCCCAACTGCATAGCTTTCAGATTTTTATCATTATTATTATTTTTATACTTATCACTTTATGTATTTACTTAACCGTTGAGCTACAAAGTGGTTAGAAAGCTTTCTTCGTGGGTCAAAGTTATTGGGTTCGAAACTATATATTCATGATAGGGTAAATTTTACATTTTTAAAACACGTTTTATTACTAACACACATATACATGTGTTGAACCAAATTCTTATTTTGTCGCTTATTTATTAATATACAACGTATGCTTTCTGGGGTGCCTGAGTCGACAACGAAAAATAAAAGGATAGAATCACTACAGGACTTCTACCACGCGTATACAAGTTGTAAGGAAGGGGGCGACCAAAGCCAGGATGAGCATGAAACTGGCATCCTCATCAAGTATAACAGCTACAGAAGACATTACCACTGCAGAGGCCGTCTACCCAGCTGTAAACGGGTACCTGACTCTGCTCCAGAGTTTTGTTATGCGAAGGAAGCGAAGCTGGACCTAGTATATGAAATCTCTAACAAGCTACAGTTAAGGAACTACCTACACCTTTTTTTTTACCTTTCCCGTATCTATAGCGACGTTTGAAGCTGATGTCGCACTGTATGGATGACACAAACCCACTTTCTTTCCCGTATCTATAGCTGATTAAACGGATGTACGACTGAAGTAATCGGATGACACAAACCCACTTTCTTTCTGTATCTATAGCGACGTTTGAAGCTGATGTCGTCACTGTATGGATGACACAAACCCACTTTCTTTCCCTTATCTATAGCGGCGTTGAAGCTGATGTCGCTGTATGGACCTAGTATAGCGGACGTTTGAAATGTCGTCTCTGACACAAACCCACTTTCTTTCCGTATCTATAGCGACGATTGAAGCTGATCTCGTGTATGATGACACAAACCCACTTTCTTTACCGTACAGCGACGTTTGAAGCTGATGTTCACTGTATGGATGACACAAACCCACTTTTCTTTCCCGTATCTATAGCGACGTTTGAAGCTGAACCTTTCCCGTATCTATAGCGACGTTTGAAGCTGATGTCGTCACTGTATGGATGACACAAACCCACTTTCTTTGTATCTATAGCGGTTTGTCGTCACACACAAACCCACTTTCTTTCCCGTATCTATAGCGACGATGACACAAACCCACTTTCTTTCCCGTATTTGAAGCTGACTGTCGTTCCACTATAGCGACGTATGGATGGACACAAACCCACTTTCTTTCCCTTATCTATAGCGACGTTTTGAAGCTGATGTCCACTGTGACACAAACCCACTTTCTTTCTATAGCGACGTTTGAAGATGAAGCTGTATGGATGACACAAACCCACTTTCTTTCCCTTATCTATAGCGACGTTTGAAGCTGATGTCGTCACTGTATGGATGACACAAACCCACTTTCTTTCCCTTATCTATAGCGACGTTTGAAGCTGATGTCGTCACTGTATGGATGACACAAACCTACTTTCTTTCCCTTATCTATAGCGACGTTTGAAGCTGATGTCGTCACTGTATGGATGACACAAACCCACTTTCTTTCCCTTATCTATAACGAAGTTTGAAGCTTCTTCTTCTTCTTCTTCCGTTCGCTTGAACTATATTGTCTATATCTGCAATGTTGTTTCTTGTATAAACTTCACTGTCTTTTGTAGTTCATACAGAGGTCCATATAGTTTTGCTTCCAGTGTTGTTTCTCTGGGCCAGTGGGTTTGCCTCAATATATCATATTCGGGGCAATCTTGAAGTACGTGCTCCGCAGTCTGGGGTGCCTGTCCACATGTATACATGGCTGAATTGCCAATCTTGAATTTTGTATACATGTGGCTGCGGAGGCGGTTGTGTCCTGTTCTGAGGCGCAGAATGACTATTTGTTCTGATCTGTTCATAGCTTGGTAGTCATCCTGCCTTGGTGTTGGTGGCTTTCTGATAGATTTGATCATCTTTTTCTTCTGATGGTATGTAACTGGTACATCCGGTTGCTCGTCTGCAGCACCTTCTTTAGCCAGTCCAACTGCTCTCTCGTTTCCTGGTATTCCACAATGAGACGGTATCCACTGCATGGTGACCCTGCGCTGGTTGCACAGTTCAGAAAGTAGGGCTTGTATGCCTGGCAATTTTCTGGACTGAAGTGCTTGGAGTGCTGATCTTGCATCTGTCAGGAATACTACAGGCTGTGGACCGAGATTGGTGTTCAATAGTTTCTCAGTTGCCACCTTGATTGCCTAGACTTCTGCATCATAGTTGTTACAGAATTTCCCCGTTGGTACTCTGACAGTATCCCTAGTGTTGTTTGGGTATTCTATGTACACTCCTGCTCCTCCATTCTTTACTGCATTCTGTGCTGACCCATCCGTGTATACTCGGACCCAGAGGTCCTGTGGGTATTCATCATCCAGGAAACTGAGAGTGACTGTCCTACGTTGCACGCTGTTCTGTTCATCCCTGTCGAATATTCCTTTCACTTTTGTGTGGATGTGTACTGGTAGCCCATGCTCCTCTCTCCAAGGGATTTGTTCTGGCACAGACTTTAGGGGGCTGTTAACTTCAGGCAGGTCTGAGGTTTGTCTACGTAATCGTTTGGCCTGGTGGATAAAGCTGCTTCTTTTCAGTCGCCCCATTGCTAGGTTTTGGAATCTGTCCTTCATTGGATGGCTCGGCATACAGAGGAACTTTTCTGCCTGTGTTAGCACTTTCGTGTCTCTGCGTTCTCTCAGTGCTTGTATCCTCCCAATTTTCTCCATCTTCACTATAGGCGTTGATTTCATTGCCCCTGTGATGACCCTAAGCGCCTGGTTTTGCACCTTATCTAGCTCTTGTAATGTGGTGTTTGATGCTGGGCACCACGCAGCTGACCCATATTCCAGGTGTGGTCGTATGCCCTGCTGGTAAACTTTACGAAGTATTTTCCCGCTGGCTCCCCATGTGGTTCCACTTAGTTTTCTCAGGATGGCTAACTTCCTCCTGGCCTTTGTTGCTGCCTTGTTGATGTGCTGCTTCCATGTCAGCCTATCATCGAATGTAACTCCGAGATAGGTGGGTTGTTTATCTTCTCTCAGGAGCTCTTCGTTTATCTTGATGACACCAGCTTTTTGTTTGGGAGAGAGGGTGAAGAGTGTAGTGCTGCACTTGTTTGTATTGATGCTGACACACCATCTATTTGCCCATGAGGTTAAGGCATCTATAGCTCTTTGTAGCAGTTTGGTGGCCACTGTTGCATGTTCATCTGTGCACCATATTACCAGGTCATCAGCGTACATTGCCACTTTCATTCCATGTGGTAGTTCAGCAACCAGGTCGTTGATGTAGACTAGGAAAAGTGTGGGGGACAGAACCCCTCCCTGAGGAACGCCATGACGCAGTAGAATTTTCTTACTCTTGAGGCCATCTAGTTGTACTCGGGCTCTTCTGTTATGCAGGTATGCTTTCACCCATTTGTACATCTTACCATTCACTCTACAATTTCTCAGTTTCTTCAGAAGCCCTTCTTTCCAAACCTTGTCAAATGCTTTCCTTAGATCTATCCATGCTGCTAGTACCAGTTTCTTATCTTGGAACGCATCCTCAATTTCTTGGGAAAGGTAAGTTGCCTGATCTTCGGTGGAATAACACTGCCTAAAGCCCGCCTGCTGTGGTACAAGAAGGTTTTCACTTTCAAGGTACCACTGTAGCCTGAGGTTGATGATACGTTCCATTGTTTTGCAGTGGCAGCTTGTAAGGCTGATTGGTCTGTAGCTGGAGGCAGTGGAACTGTCTTTTCCTGGTTTTAGGAGTGGTATCATGATTGCTTCCCTCCAGGTCTGTGGAACTCTGCCTGAGTTCCAACAGATATTGAAGATCTGCAGCAGCTTTGTTTTTGCTGCGGTTCCCAAGTTCTTAATCATTTCATTGGACACTCCATCAACTCCTGGCGACTTTCTCATTTTCAATTTGGATATTGCAAGCTCCAGTTCTCTGAATGTGATTGGTGCCTCCATAACTTCAGGTATGGTTCCATCTCGTTGTCGTGAAATTCTACATCCACATATATAAATTAAAAGGAAAATATAAGGCCTAACAAATAAATTTAATAAAAGGAAGGAAGAATGGTAAAGAACAGTGCTGTCACAATGACTGTACTCGAAATCCCCCTTGTGTTCTCCTGCGTCTGCAAATTGTAACGTTTCACGTTGATAGTAAAGCCTTCTGCAGTATACACGCGTTTCCCAAACACACTAAAAAGTGTACTCCATTTCTAAGAAAAACCTTGAAATACGCAAGTTGACCTAGAATTAAAATTCCATTCATGTCTTTTTCTACACTATGTTACCAAAAACAAAAGACAGATGGACTAAAGATAGAAAGAAGGGAGAGGCAGAAAGCAGGCACAGGCAATACTAACACGAGTCGCGCGATACACAATTACTACCATCACGCGTGTAAGGCCACAAGCACTAGCTTTTTTTTCAAATCGACAGTGATAAAAACACTACCCATACCAGAGTTAGGTTTTAAAACTTACAAAATTCTTATTGGGAAACATGACATTATACTGGTTTACGTTTGAAAACATTACAGTACCCAGACAGCACATCTTCGAAGTAAACAGGAGGTAGAAGAAATTGCATATTTTGAACGCAGCCACTTAGCTCTTTTAAATTTGTATATTTGGGTTCCTTAGGACTTGCTGACAAAGAATATGTAAAACGTTACGCAAATAGTCTAAGAATTACCAAATTATAGCCAAAATAAAATAGTGAGGGTGTCAGACAACACCAAAATCAGAATCGCTCAGTGGCAGAATTTTAGGCCACCATTGTACGGGAAATGAGTCTCCATGTTAACTCCTATTTGATTGGAGCGCAACAAATGTAAGGCTAAACACGATTAGTCGGACTATAAATACTATCTTTCGTTGTCAGGGGAAAACGGGAGTGAGAAGGGTAATATTTTTTGAAAAGTGGGTAAACATGGCTTGATTGGTTAGAGCTGCGAATATACTCAATTCAGAGCGTCTGTTCCATGCCACATCTTGTAAATAAACTTACTACAGAATCAGTGTGTTGAGCACCAGTGCATATTTTTCTAAATAAAAGCCTGGGACATCGGCAGATCGAAGTTGTGCTATAGTCATTGCCATTCAACGTCACTGTGTATTATTTCCATGAATTGTGGTAGGTTTGAACCATTTGATATCTTTTTTAAATGAAAATTGAATGTAAATTGATAATTATGTCTGTATATATGTGTGGTTCAGTAGCGAACATGAAGTAAAGCCTATAGTGCTCCAACCTGAACAGAAGGTGTCGGAGAAAAGTAAAACTGCATGGAATTGCCAAAACAGTACACTGACACCTAGATTATTGACTAGAAAGAAATAATGCTGGAATTGCAGAGGCGTAGTGACAATTAAGGAGGAATATACTGGTGTAAAGTATTTCAGATGAAGCTGACAGTTGGCCTAACGCTCTGAACTCAGTGTTTGTTGTGTATCGTGATCAGTGTAGAAATAGAGTATAAATTAGTTCTGAAGTAGGAGGTACAACCTTCTTGTTTCAGGGACTGTGGTCTTAAAGTTATTGAGCAGCACTTGGTCAGAGCTTTGCTGAATCCAGAGTCGGACAGCATACTCCTTGGTCCATATAGCTAACAGTGAGGTGTCTCCAGAGCACAGGGGAGCAATCGAGCAGAGGAGTCTTTTCCTGCCGCCATCACGAAAGATAAGCTGATGTGGCCAGCTGAGCTCAACATTATGTACCCCAGCTTAAACTGACAGTGTAAAATAAAATTAAGAGGGGAAATTAATTGTTTTAATGCCAGGAACTGAGAACATCTCCAATACTAGTTCCAACAGAAACAAACTATTGAAGTCATGATGACAAATACCAACAGAGCTTGAAAAAACAAAACAAAACCAGTATTCCTCATATTACCACTACACAACTGACACACATAGGATACTATTAATAAAATATGTCACTACAAGATTCATATTGATAAATTCTGTACATATAACTTGTAATTAAAATTGATTGTGATTC
This sequence comes from Oreohelix idahoensis, assembly GCA_024509875.1. Taxonomy (NCBI): domain Eukaryota; kingdom Metazoa; phylum Mollusca; class Gastropoda; order Stylommatophora; family Oreohelicidae; genus Oreohelix; species Oreohelix idahoensis. Next base: position 398,368 of record JAMPIV010001142.1, read on the forward strand.
CTGGTTCACTTTGTATTTGAATCAGGACACATATACATTAATGACAGCACTGAATACATATTGATATTTGAAAAGTTATCAGTGACTCATTTAAGATATTCTCATAGAGTGTTATATGTATGTGAGTGTCACAGTGTTGTCAAGTGTGGTGGAATAAATTAAATTGTTTATCTGTCTGTTGTTGTTGTGACTTACACTTCATCATATACATACCCTAGACATTTAACGTAGTCATCACAATATTCCAGAATAATTCTGACTGAGGTATACATATGTGGCAGCAAGTAAGGTTATCTGTAAAACACTACACCTATTAGATACAGATACCTTCACAGCTGATCTCAGTCAGTACACTAAGTCCCCTATAAATATTTATAACATCCCACTTCACCACATATATTGGGGTCTCGCTCTCGGGATTTTGAATCTTTCCCTATTAAAAATATTGGGGGTAATTCACTTCAGGGAATAAGAATTAAAAGGTATCCTTGGGTGAAAATAAATAAGGTTGAGCTCACAGTGCCTGTGTTGTCCTGAGTTAATTAGTCATAGATAAAATTGTTTAGTTAAATATTTTAGACATTTATCTGTTAGACAATGGCCGACCTGGCAAAATTTCGATCTGCTGCTGTACAGACTGCGAAAGAGTTAGGAATGGACGGGCAAATTATGATTTCTTATGTCACTGCTGAATGTGACAAATATATTGAACGGGAAGAAAGAAGATTAGAAAAAGAGGCCGAAAGAAAATTAGAATCTGAAAGATTGGCCGAAGATAAGAGAATAGAAGCTGAAAAAGAAATTAAGAGGTTGCAGATTGAGGCTGAGGCTAAGAGGTTGCAGATTGAGGCTGAGGCTAAGAGGTTGCAGATTGAGGCTGACAAAGAGGCTAAAGCATTGGAAGCCAAAGAGGAAAGAAGACATTGGAAGCAGAAAGGAAAGAAGACATGCTGCAGAAAGGGAAGACAAGCGATTGGCTGCAGAAAGGGAAGCAGAAGATAAAAGATTACAAAGGGAACATGAGTTACGACTAAGGGAGTTTGAGTTTCAAGGCCATGCTCCTGAAAATGGTGCCAGTCCCTTTACCTCTGATGCCACTGCTAGTCAGGGAGCCTCAACCTCAGCTATGAATTTTCATTTAGATCATTTTGTTGAGAAAGACGATGATATTGAGAGCTATCTAAATAGATATGAACTATTAGCTACCACATATGGGTTAGAGAGAGAAAGGTGGAGCTTAAAGTTATCTCAAGGACTTCGTGGGGCAGCTTATGAAGTTTTTGCTAAAATGAGCAGAAGTGATCAGGAAAATTATGACATGCTAAAGCAGGCTCTTTTGTTAAGATATGAAAAGAATGCAGAATTTTATAGGAAAAAATTTAGGAATGCTAAACTACTGTCAGGTGAAACCTATCACCAGTTCTCTGCACGAATAGAGACATACTTGGAGAAATGGACTTCTCTGGGGAAAACCCCAGATCTTAAGGAAATGGTCCTTATAGAGCAATTAAGAGAGTCCATGGCTCCAGACCTGAGAAAGTTTCTCATGGAACAAGGTGCAGAGAGGCTGGGTGAGTTGCTAAATGTTGCTGAAAGGTATCAAGCAGCTCAGGCAGAAGTAACAGGTAATAAGAAGAGGCAGGTAGACAATTATCAGGCACCACAAAACTTTAATGAATTTGATCATAGAGATCAAAACAAAGGTAAGCACCAGTTTGATAGGCCACGAAATGACTATAAAAATAAAACCCCACAATTCAATGAAAGGAAATATGATAACAGGAAACCCTTCAGACAGGAAGGAAAATATTGTCAAATATGCAGGATGCATAATCATAATACTAGTGAATGTGGTAGGAAGGTTCCTCCATATCACGCGGCATGCATGATAACAGTGGACAAGGGGAAGAAGAAACTGACAGAGAATCATATAAATCTTCAACATCCCCCCATCTGTGAAGAAGTGACATGTAATGGGGCCAAGGTTAGGTGCCTTTACGATTCAGGTTTAGAATATGACTCAGTTGTGAGTGCAACCCTAGTGCACCCTGAACAGTATACCACAGAGAAAGTGGAGATACAAGGGGCCGTAAAGGGAATATCCACCATGACACTTCCCGTAGCCGAGATCAATGTAGAGACAAGGTACGTGGAAGGAGTGATTAGAGCAGCCGTGTGTGACGATCCTAATTACCCGCTGGTGTTAGGAAGTAAATATGTTTTTCTAGGAAGCCCTGTAAAACCTGTGGTAATGGCCACGCTTCAGGTCAGGTCGACCCCTAGTAGAAAGGAGGAGGAACCCCCATTAACCTTTTCTGATAAACAGATGAGAAAGGCCCAGGCAAAGGACAAATCATTAAAACCTTGCTTTGACAAATTACTAAACAGCCATGCACACCCTAAGAAAGGACAATTTTACTTGAGGGATGGACTGCTCCACAGGAAGGCGGGAGAAGGACCCAAAGGATATGGACAGTTGGTACTCCCAACTCCCTACAGAGAAGAAGTGATGGCAAAATCACATGTTGTACCAGACGGTGGACACCAGAGAAATGGGACTACCCGTCAAAGGACATCAGAAAAATTCTACTGGCCCCAAGTAGCTGCTGATATTGCACAATTTGTGGGGGCCTGTGAAAAATGTAGCAAGGTACAGTCCCCAAGTTGGGAAAATCATAATCAGATGCCAGCCAAGCATTCTGAAACATATGGGCCTAACATTAACAAGGAAAATAACACTAATAAGGTTGACATAGAGGATAGGTATCCACCTTTCCCCCAACAGTGTTCACCAAAAATATTTAGATTCGCAACTCTGAGAAGGGCATCCAGAGAAAATAGAAATTCAGACCAGTCAACCCAGGGACAGTTTGAAGCCGCATTTAGGGAGCTGGCTGACATTGACATTGAAGATGATCCGCCTAAGTTAAAACCGAAAAAAATTGTTAACATAAGAACAGTGGGCAGTGGACGAGTGAGCAATTCGGGAAATGCTCACAGCGCTTCACACTATGGCTATTAACTTAGCATTAAAAGGGCACTGGTGACATTGGTAGTCACCCGACCCCACACCGTCCAAGGGAAATTATTGATCGGACCCTGGATGGAGATAACCCACACATCTTATAGCAATGCTAAGGGCGAATTGATTTCTGATGCAGAAACTCATTTCCCCACATATTATCTTAATTCTCCAGATTGTCGGTAGGCGAAACTATAGTTGGTGAATATAGCCTCCATTTGAGCGGCACATTATAGAACATTATAAATATATTATTAGAAGGGTGTTTCCACATTCAATCCCGCCTGAGATCAGACAAATTGTTGGCTGTGAACATTTCGGAGGAGCAGAGTGTCTCCATTGTTACCTTTTGAATTGAGGATAGTCCGAGTGTTTATTACGGCTGATCCGGAAATTATTGGATCCCCTCCACAACTCAGATAGCACCATATAGATCAACTCCTCATAACGTACAAATTGAGGAACATCTAATATTCTCGGGACATGTCGTTGAGCAGACTCAGCGAAGAGAAAATGGTGAATATTGATTGCTAAGCAGTAGTAAGACAAGCCGTAACACTTGCAGCTGTACAGTAACATATCTGAAATGGATTCTTGGATTGCAGAGGTCTGAGGCAACCTTCGTCAGTAGTGCTTACTTTGACTTGACCCACCTGCATTAATCCATGAGCAAAATAAAATTAGAGAAACGTTGATGCTCATTTTTTAAGCCGCCATCCGTGTGATGAAAATCAAAGAAATCACCAGGCATAGACATAAATTTCTCTATGTGTATGTAGAATTATAGACTGACGTATAACGTCTGTTTTAAGAGGGGAGGATTTGTCGTGAAATTCTACATCCACATATATAAATTAAAAGGAAAATATAAGGCCTAACAAATAAATTTAATAAAAGGAAGGAAGAATGGTAAAGAACAGTGCTGTCACAATGACTGTACTCGAAATCCCCCTTGTGTTCTCCTGCGTCTGCAAATTGTAACGTTTCACGTTGATAGTAAAGCCTTCTGCAGTATACACGCGTTTCCCAAACACACTAAAAAGTGTACTCCATTTCTAAGAAAAACCTTGAAATACGCAAGTTGACCTAGAATTAAAATTCCATTCATGTCTTTTTCTACACTATGTTACCAAAAACAAAAGACAGATGGACTAAAGATAGAAAGAAGGGAGGGGCAGAAAGCAGGCACAGGCAATACTAACACGAGTCGCGCGATACACAATTACTACCATCACGCGTGTAAGGCCACAAGCACTAGCTTTTTTTCAAATCGACAGTGATAAAAACACTACCCATACCAGAGTTAGGTTTTAAAACTTACAAAATTCTTATTGGGAAACATGACATTATACTGGTTTACGTTTGAAAACATTACAGTACCCAGACAGCACATCTTCGAAGTAAACAGGAGGTAGAAGAAATTGCATATTTTGAACGCAGCCACTTAGCTCTTTTAAATTTGTATATTTGGGTTCCTTAGGTCTTGCTGACAAAGAATATGTAAAACGTTACGCAAATAGTCTAAGAATTACCAAATTATAGCCAAAATAAAATAGTGAGGGTGTCAGACAACACCAAAATCAGAATCGCTCAGTGGCAGAATTTTAGGCCACCATTGTACGGGAAATGAGTCTCCATGTTAACTCCTATTTGATTGGAGCGCAACAAATGTAAGGCTAAACACGATTAGTCGGACTATAAATACTATCTTTCGTTGTCAGGGGAAACGTGAGAAGGGTAATATTTTTTGAAAAGTAGGTAAACATGGCTTGATTGGTTAGAGCTGCGAATATACTCAATTCAGAGCGTCTGTTCCATGCCACATCTTGTAATAAACTTACTACAGAATCAGTGTGTTGAGCACCAGTGCATATTTTTCTAAATAAAAGCCTGGGACATCGGCAGATCGAAGTTGTGCTATAGTCATTGCCATTCAACGTCACTGTGTATTATTTCCATGAATTGTGGTAGGTTTGAACTATTTGATATCGTTTTAAATGAAAATTGAATGTAAATTGATAATTATGTCTGTATATATGTGTGGTTCAGTAGCGAACATGAAGTAAAGCCTATAGTGCTCCAGCCTGAACAGAAGGTGTCGGAGGAAAGTGAAACTACATGGAATTGCCAAACAGTACACTGACACCTAGATTATTGACTAGAAAGAAATAATGCTGGAATTGCAGAGGCGTAGTGACAATTAAGGAGGAATATACTGGTGTAAAGTATTTCAGATGAAGCTGACAGTTGGCCTAACGCTCTGAACTCAGTGTTTGTTGTGTATCGTGATCAGTGTAGAAATAGAGTATAAATTAGTTCTGAAGTAGGAGGTACAACCTTCTTGTTTCAGGGACTGTGGTCTTAAAGTTATTGAGCAGCACTTGGTCAGAGCTTTGCTGAATCCAGAGTCGGACAGCATACTCCTTGGTCCATATAGCTAACAGTGAGGTGTCTCCAGAGCACAGGGGAGCAATCGAGCAGAGGAGTCTTTTCCTGCCGCCATCACGAAAGATAAGCTGATGTGGCCAGCTGAGCTCAACATTATGTACCCCAGCTTAAACTGACAGTGTAAAATAAAATTAAGAGGGGAAATTAATTGTTTTAATGCCAGGAACTGAGAACATCTCCAATACTAGTTCCAACAGAAACAAACTATTGAAGTCTTGAAAAAACAAAACAAAACCAGTATTCCTCATATTACCACTACACAACTGACACACATAGGATACTATTAATAAAATATGTCACTACAAGATTCATATTGATAAATTCTGTACATATAACTTGTAATTAAAATTGATTGTGATTCCTGGTTCACTTTGTATTTGAATCAGGACACATATACATTAATGACAGCACTGAATACATATTGATATTTGAAAAGTTATCAGTGACTCATTTAAGATATTCTCATAGAGTGTTATATGTATGTGAGTGTCACAGTGTTGTCAAGTGTGGTGGAATAAATTAAATTGTTTATCTGTCTGTTGTTGTTGTGACTTACACTTCATCATATACATACCCTAGACATTTAACGTAGTCATCACAATATTCCAGAATAATTCTGACTGAGGTATACATATGTGGTAGCAAGTAAGGTTATCTGTAAAACACTACACCTATTAGATACAGATACCTTCACAGCTGATCTCAGTCAGTACACTAAGTCCCCTATAAATATTTATACCATCCCACTTTACCACACTCGTCCTGCGTATTGTTGTTTCTCACGAGTCTCCTGTTGCTTCTCTGGGCTAACTTCGATGTTGTTGTCTTTGGCAAAGGAGTCTGCAAAGTGATCAGCTGCCTGTTTTCCCATGAGGATGTTTCCATCTTTGTACAGAGCAATCCTTGAGTTTCTCTCTGCACCTTCATCGTTAAGTTGTTTTACCAGCTTCCACAGTTTCCTCGTATCTCTTTCAAAGTTCAAGGACTCTGTTTTCTCCTTCCAGCTTCTTCGCCTGGCCTGCAACTTGGCCCTTTGAAATTTGGCCTTAGCTTGCTGGTAGTTATTGTGGTGTTCTTGGCATGGACTGGTCTCTGCCTGCTTTCGAGATGTTTCCACGTCGTTGTGCAGCTGCTCTAGTTCACTATTCCAATATGGTTTGTAGTGCTTACGAGCCCCTCTAGGTATTGTTTCACGAGCAGCCTGTAATATGCATCTGCTGAATTCATCGACTAGCTTATTGATGTCTTTGTCTACAGTCATATCTCTAGCCAGTATACTAGTACGGTGCTGGTACATTGTCCAGTCTGCCTTCTTGTAGTTCCACCTAGAGAGAGTGCTGCTCTCCTTGACAAGTTCATTTTCCACAATTAGGAAGACTGGCCGGTGGTCGCTGCCTCCAAGTTGTTTCCCTACAACGCGTGTGGTGTTCCACTCCAGGCTGGGTGAGTGGAATGCCAGGTCTGGTGTAGAGGTGGTGTGCCATGATCTCGAGTAGAAGGTTGGTGGGTCGATTGGCTGGTTAATCAGGATAAGCCCATTGCCATCCTGCCAGTTTTCAAGCTCCTCACCTCTCCTGTCCATGTGATCATAGCCCCAGCTCTGTGAGTGGCTGTTGAAGTCTCCGCATACAATGTCTTTCTTTTGCTGGGATTGTATCTAGTGCCAGTGGGCGGTCGCTCGGACAGTAGTAGTTGAGCAGGTGGAATTCTGAACTTTCTGTCCTGAGATGAAGCATCTGGTATTCCGCCCCCTCCATATATGTTTCAAGCTGACATGCACTGATGTTATTCCTCACGAGTGTCAGTATTCCACCCTTTCGCCTGTCTATTCGGCCAGATCGGTAGCACTGGTAGCCTCTGATTTTGAAGGCTATGTCCTTGTTGAGGTGGGTTTCTTGCAAGCAACATACATTTACTTGCTCTTCATTCAAGATATTTTCGAGCTCTAATTTTTTGCTGTAGCCGTCTTTTTTACTATTGACGCCTTCAGCATTCCAGTGCATTATTTTAAATGGTCTTTTCTTTGCTTGGCCAGTAGCTCTATTCTCATGCCTCCTGGCTCCACGGGGCAATTGAGAAGGACCCCCAGTAGTAGGGGTTGGGCCCTTCCGAGGCAGAGGGCCCGGCACTGCGCCTGCCTGGGTGTCCGTCACAGGGCGAGTGCCATAACGTTTTGCAGATATAGGCATACTTCCATAGCGCATGTGCGTGGCATCCTGATTGCTGTGGTGCGCCTCTTGGCTGGTTGCCTCCGTCTTCAGCACCTTGACTTGCTAGGGCAGACTGTGGTCTTGCTCGAGTGACGTTTGAAGCTGATGTCGTTACTGTATGGATGACACAAACCCACTTTCTTTCCCTTATCTATAGCGACGTTTGAAGCTGATGTCGTCACTGTATGGGTGACACAAACCCACTTTCTTTCCCGTATCTATAGCGACGTTTGAAGCTGATGTCGTCACTGTATGGATGACACAAACCCACCTTTTTTTCCCTTATCTATAGCGACGTTTGAGGTTAGTGTCCTCACTGTATTTCTATTTGCTCTTGAGTTAGGGAAGGAAAAGGCAGTGAGGATAGGAACTGGTCACCCCTTACCTCTCGATGCTGGACCTAATATTAGTGAAAGTCTCTAACACTTCACTCTCCTACGGCAGTATCTGCTAAGGGACTGCTTTCATCTTTTTTTACCCGTCTCAGCTCTGGTGTATGGTTATATCACAAATGCGTTATATCACAAATGCGTTATATCACAAATGCGTTATATCTTACAGATGATACTTTTTGTTAAAAGATGCGGTTATGAATTTCCACATTCTATTGTCGTTCTCTTTCTTTCTTTTTTTTGGGTGTGTGTGTGTGTAGGGGGGGGGGGGTCTTGAAACAGCAGAATAAGCATCATCCTTTTCGCTTCCTATGGAGCAGAGAACCAACCTGCAGCTGGTCCCCTTAGCAGCATTCAAATGCTTGTGTAGTGGTTGTTCCTGTAGTAATCTTTTTTACGGGATCCGGTTGCTAGCCTCATGCACAACCTAATTAGTCGCCTTCTACGACATGCGCACTACTGAACAGACCACATGGTCTTTTATATTTGGACATGCGTCCTAATATAACCGACAGATCCTGTGTCTAGGTTGAACTGTGCGCGCCTCGTCAAGACGAGGACAAATTTTATTTTAAAAAGAAAACATGAATGTTGAGGCAGCAGTTCTATTGTTTATTAGTCTCGTCAGACCCCCCCCCCCCCCCCCCCCCCCCCCCGGAACTACACACAGCGAACAGCAGAATAGACAGGATATAAAAATAACTTATAACAATATGTCTTACTTTACACGTACCATTATTGAATTTTTTCACAAGTAGCTGCTCTTAGCGCAGGGGAGGAAACAGTAATAACAGTATGACTGGGAACAGTAATAAACGTGTGACTGGGAACAGTAATAAACGTATGACTGGGAACAGTAATAAACGTATGACTGGGAACAGTAATAACAGTATAACTGGGAACAGTAATAACAGTATGACTAGGAACAGTAATAACAGTATGACTGGGAACAGTAATAACAGTATGACTGGGAACAGTAACAAACGTATGACTGGGCACAGTAATAAACGTATGACTGGGAACAGTAATACAAGTTCGACTGGGAACAGTAATAAACGTATGACTAGGAACAGTAATAAACGTATGACTGGGAACAGTAATAAACGTATGACTGGAAACAGTAATAACAGTATGACTGGGAACAGTAATAAACGTATGATTGGGAACAGTAATAAACGTATGACTGGGAACAGTAATAACAGTATGACTGGGAACAGTAATAAACGTATGACTGGGAACAGTAATAAAAGTATGAATGGGAACAGTAATAAACGTATGACTGGGAACAGTAATAAACGTATGACTGGGAACAGTAATAACAGTATGACTGCGAACAGTAATAACAGTATGACTGGGAACAGTAATAACAGTATGACTGGGAACAGTAATAAATGTATGACTGTGAACAGTAATAAACGTATGACTGGGAACAGTAATAAAAGTTTGACTGGGAACAGTAATAACAGTATGACTGGGAACAGTAATAAACGTATGACTGGGAACAGTAATAAACGTATGACTAGGAACAGTAATAACAGTATGACTGGGAACAGTAATAAACGTATGACTGGGAACAGTAATAACAGTATGACTGGGAACAGTAATAAAAGTATGATTAGGAACAGTAATAAAAGTATGCCTGGGAACAGTAATAAACGTATGACTGGGAACAGTAGTAACAGTATGACTGGGAACAGTTATAACAGTATGACTGGGAACAGTAATAAACGTATGACTGGGAACAGCAATACCAGTATGACTGGGAACAGTAATAATAGTATGACTGTGAACAGTAATAAACGTATGACTGGGAACAGTAATAACAGTATGACTGGGAACAGTAATAAATGTTTGACTCGGAAGAGTAATAAACGTATGACTGGGAACAGTATTAACAGTATGACTGGGAACAGTAATAAACGTTTGACTCAGAACAGTAATAAACGTATGACTGGGAACAGTAATAACAGTATGACTAGGAACAGTAATAAACGTATGACTGGGAACAGTAATAAACGTATGACTGTGAACAGTAATAAACGTATGACTGTGAACAGTAATAAACGTATGACTGGGAACATTAATAAAAGTATGACCCTCTTCTCCATAATTCATTCTTTGACCTTTCAACTCCCCAAGCAGCATATGCCCTTCAACAAACTTGTGACCTAAGTCTTCCTGTCACACTGTGCCATCAGCTCAACGTCTTTCCGTGCCTTCTTCATTCTTCATCCCCTTTCATGTCTGCCTCCAGTTCTCTTTTCCACGTGTTCTTTGGTCATCCTCTTTCTCTCTTGCCCTGGGGATTCCAGAACAGGGGTTGTCTGGTAATGCTGTCAACGGGTTTTCTCAAAATGTGTCCTAATTTATCTCCAGTGTAGTTGATCAATTATGACTTTTGACTGGCTTTTCCAATCTCTCTCTCTCTCTCTCTCTCTCTCTCTCTCTCTCTCTCTCTCTCTCTCTCTCTCTCTCTCTCTCTCTCTCTCTCTCTCTCTCTCTCTCTCTCTCTCTCTCTCTCTCTCTCTCTCTCTTCTGTGTCATGAAATGTACACGTATTTTTCAGTTGCTTTGTTTGTCTCTGTGTAAGTATAAGTGATGTTATTATGATAAGTATAAGTGATGTTATTATGATAAGTATAACATAAGTTTGGCGATGGCAGGTTACTTCCACAGACCTGTTAGTGGCTGGCAGTCTAGCAGGTGGACCTTTGTTCTTCCTCTTGTCTGCTTACAGTACAGGTATACCTCGCTTTATTGCGCTTCGCAGATATTGCGCTTTTTTCAAATTATTCATGTTTATTTATTAGAACGTGCCTTCTTCTTGCGATAGATTTTGGCTCTCCGCCAGCAAAAAAAAATACGATTCCGCTGAAGGCTCAGATGATGAGGATTAGCATTTTTTTTAGTTATAAAGTATTTTAAATTTTACAATACACTGTTCTTTAAGACCTAGCGCTATTGCGCACTTAATAGACATACTGTAAACATGATTTTAGGCTTTTATATGCACTGGGAAGCACACACACACAAAATTGGTATGACCCGCTTTATTGCGATATTCGCTTTATTGCGGTGGTCTGGAACCGAACCCGCAATATCTCCGAGGTATACCTGTATAGTGTATGGTCTGGCCACTGTGCAGATGTTTGTTGAGGTTACATGTCTCATTCGCAACCTGAAATGTGTGCTCTGGTCACTGAGTTAAAGTTGTTGATGCTATCTTTGCCGTTGAGCTGAGACATGTCATTATATAGAGCTCATGCAGTCACGCTGGTAGCACAGAGGTTCATCCATTGCTGTCTGCATTTGTTGCAGATCATGTATTCTGCGGTTCTTAAATAGGTGGAAAATATTCGGTTGTGGCATGTGTTTTCTGTTTTTTTTTTTTTTATCTAGTTTGTCGGGACTTTCATTGCCTCGGATGCCTCTGTAATCTGGCATTCACTGCAGAATGATACTGATGCCATACAATATGACTATGTTTATGGCTTTAACTGTGTTCGCTTGGGCTTTCTCTGCTGTTAGGTTCCAGTTTTCAAGGACCTGGAGGACGGATAGGAAGTCTGAGAAGACGGCAATGGTTTTTGTGCGTGCTGTTTGATTTTTTTAGTAATGCTGAATGATACAGCTTGGATCTCCCCTTCGTGGTTGGAGCAGCAATTATTTGGTGTTAGTAACACTACCTCTAATAAGCCGATCAGTTATTTATCTTGGAATAAGGACAAGAAGCTGTATGGGGAAGTGTTCAAGAAATAATTTTCCACTTATCGCCAAATACAAAATAACTTAATAACTTTTTTTCAAAGACTCACCTTTGAATATGCTGACGTTTAAGTTGCTGGAGTCCAAATTGGAAATATACTTGCCGACATATTTGTTCAGTAAATCTGCTATTATCCCCTCAAACATATTGACTGTTTTTTTTTTTCAGTACGGTCTTCTTGTCAACATCTCAGCCAGCACTTGGAAACTCTCTCATTTAAGATATCTGTAAGGATCATATGAAGAAATTGTTATTTCGGAGGACAATACGCTTCACTTTCAAAATTAGAAATAAGATATTAATATGTAAACGAAGAAACATGAAATGATTTATGGGATACACTAAAAAATAGAAACAGATGTTTGAAAAACAATTTTCAACTGGATGATAAAAGTGAAGCTAAGGATAAAGCCGATAGAAATCACGATACTAAGCAAGTTATTTACACCACTGTAGGTCCGTGTGTTACGGCGGCTCGAAAAAACAGCACAGTGTGGTTCTACTGGAACCAGCCAGGCATGTCGTAAAAGGCAACCTACGACGGTTGGGTATCGGATCGGCTGCCCCTATCCCGTGAGACAATTTTAAGCCACAAAAAACCTAACTAAGCGAAGTAGACAACTGAACTAAAGAAAATAATTTCAACTAAGACACCTAAGACAGAAGTAAGCACTTTGTGATGCAGGCGTATGACGGATCTAAGAGAAACCCATTTCACAAATAGATGCCTGCGCAAAAAAAAGAAGGGTTAACATGGCATGACAAAATCACTAATGTGGAATTGATGGTAACAACCTGGCAAGTGCCAGTGAAACAACAGGTGAAACAAGAGGTGACGAGTATATGCTGTTGTTGGATAGGGCACACGTTAAGAAAACCAGCTGCTGACATCACAAGGTAGTCACTTTCTTGAATCCCTAAGTTATAAGAAAAAGAGGTAGGGCACAAAAAGACATATGGAGAAGAGAGCTGGAGAAATATTTGAAAGGGACAAAGAAGACACGGACATACTTTGAACGGATGACACAGGACAGAAGGGTTTGGCGTGTTTTTGTTGAGCATCTCACGGCTGTTTGCGAGCGATCTTTTAGTTATTTCCCCTTTTTCCCCGACCGCGCTATTTATAGCCCACTTGACAGAGGTCACGTGGTCAGCTTCCTAATGGGAAAAACATGTGGCGATGTTTACTTTTGATAGGGCTTAATTAATGCTTTTAGGCTACTTTTTTATTATAAATACCGGCTTTAATTTTGCGTAAAGCTAGACTAGAAATGTTAGAGTAAATTTTAGAACAAGAACAAACATTTTATCACAATTAGAACAGAAGATATAATAGTCTGAAATAGTGTAAAATTTACGTTTTTTTTATATTTTGTTATGGTTTGTTTATAATGCAATTTTCACTAAATCGGTCACAATCAACATGCATAACAAATTACAGAAATCAAAAGTAGAAAAACCTGCAGAAAATGGATATCAAAGATTTGTTTTGGTTTCATGCGTCAAACATTAATTATTGAAAGTTTAAATTGCAAGTCCACATTTATTACCTTAAAATAACACACCCAATTGTCCCCAAAACATGTTTGAATTGCTTTTATGCTACTTTATTATTATAAATACCGGCTTTAATTTTGCGTAAAGCTAGACTAGAAATGTTAGAGTAAATTTTAGAACAAGAACAAACATTTTATCACAATTAGAACAGAAGATATAATAGTCTGAAATAGTGTAAAATTTACGTTTTTTTTTACATTTTGTTATGGTTTGTTTCTAATTCAATGTACACTAAAACGGTCACAATCAACATGCATAACAAATTACAGAAATCAAAAGTAGAAAACCTGCAGAAAATGGATATCAAAGTTTTGTTTTGGTTTCATGCGTCAAACATTAATTATTGAAAGTTTAAATTGCATGTCCACATTTATAACCTTAAAATAACACACCCAATTGTCCCCAGAACATGAGAGCTAACAATTATCTCAATCATACATCATGAGTTCTGATCCAGTCTGCGCAATGTTTTTCTAATATGTGCTGTTTATGAATTGTCTTACTAGGGAATAGCTTTCTGAACAAAGACATATAAGTCTCTATCGATGCTGTTATTGATTCTTTACTAATTGGTTTACTGTGTGATATTTTGTTGTGTACTTTCTCAAATGCTTCTTTCAGTGAGTTGAATTGTTCTTGGGCAATAAAAGCTATGTTAGTTATATCTTGTTTGTCTGTAATTTTCAGTGTTTGTGTAATGATTGCTCTTGTAAGATCTTTATAAACTTTTTGTGTGAGATATCTGTGGCAGTGATTCCCTATAAATGCTCTGCTATTATAAGCCTGTTGTATGATTTTGTGTTTGGCTAGTACCTTGTCCATGTGTGAGCAAACTGGACCAGACCTAGTACACAGATCTTGAAACTGAAGTTTGGCCAGCGCATCTTGTGCATTTTCAAGTCTAACTTTAAAATTATCTGTCTCCTCCTTATCCTCACAAAGTTCAATACCTACCTGAAAAATTCAATTTTAGCTCCTAATTCTTCTGCCTATTTCCAGTTCCTACTAAATCTCTTCAAGTTCTTAAAAGTACTAATGTTTGCATGTATCTCTTGCGAATTCTCAAATATCTTTGCGTCTATTGTATCAGCTACCTGTTCTAGAAGTCTGTGGTGTTTCAAAACAATGCCTAATAAAATATGAAGGTAAGGAGGAGCTACATTTTCAATTTCAATCTCTAACATTGGTTTGTGTAAACAATTATGGTAATGTGCCACTTGCCTTTTATTCCCTTTCCCATATTTCATATATCTATTGTAATCTCTTATCAACATGGCCAAACTTCTTGGTTTGCAAGTTGTATGCTCTCTGGATGTCTTTGATGAAAATGTTTGGTTTGTCTGGAGCTCAAGGAATATACCCATGTCTGTGGTGTCTCCAGCAAAACAAGGAAATAATCCCCGAATAAGAAAACAACAACTTGTTTACCATCCCACTCTAAATATTTTAGTGACTCTATCTGAGCTTTCATGCCATTCATAAATATTTCTAAATTATCATATGTATCTCTGACTCTAGCCATTGATAAAAGGATGGTATTAGATTTAGAATTTGGTTTCTCTAAATTTACTACCTGCATTGTAACTTTGAATGAAAGAAGATATACAAACAGTTACTTAGAATTCGCTGGCAGCCGTCGTGTGCACAGGATTGTCTACCAAAGAACACTAATGGAACAGTCCTTATCTCACACACAATGAAAAAAAAAAATTCATATTATAAATAGAAGATTAACAAGACTTGAAAGATAGATCAAATTATGTGGAAGTAATCTATCTATAGCTTTACATGTTTTTTGACGCTTATATACGTAGCTAAATATCATTATAAATGAATGAAAATGCAAAAACAGATGGTGCTTTACAAAAAGTTATTTTTTTACTACCTTATTTAAGATTTGTGGGTATCAGGAATGCGTTTAAAGGGATTTCTTCCTTCTTCTTCCGTCCTTAGCCACCGACCGTCAAAGCAGTCAGTGGCCATTACGCCTAGTGGCGTCTTAGGGCAACAGCAGATAGGTTTTCTTTGCCATTGTTTCCCATCACACCTATTGGCGTCTTTAGGGCAACGGCAAATCAATCCATTTGCTGTTGTTTCCGTAATCGAAGTGACTGGCAAACGGGTGATCAGCCCGTTGGTTTAAAGGGATTTAAATGCTATAAAATCTGGTGACAATATGCTTGTTCTTGTAATGCCACACTCACAAAACTGACTACCACACATTCTCAAGATATGAAACCAAAAAAAAAAAGTATGTGGAAATAATCTTTAGCTTCCCTTCGAGAAGTCTTTATAATTATAAACTCAAACGAATGGGCCGATTTTTAGATATTAAATTAATAAAAAGATTACTTATTTTATGAATTTCCTTAAATGATGACGCTGTTTTCAAAAGTCTGTAACTCCGTCAAAACTAATTTCAAACAAATAAAAATGCAATCAAAAATAGAACACAGAACAAAGTTATAGTACACAAAAGAATTTTAGCGCTGTGTTTATCCAGAACGAGTGTGTAATGATTTATATTTTACTGATTTTACTCACACATCAGCTGATTTTCCCCGCCAAAAACTTAAATAGTCTTTTACGGTGCACACAAAATTTTATACCCGGTGTCAGAATTCCGGTCACCGAAACTAAAAGAGCGCTCTGGTATAGGGCACAAACAGCCGTGATCTACGCTCTACAGGGAGCAGAAAGGTCTTAACTGACTCAAACCATTAGTATAACATTTGTATACCATTAGTATGACATTAGTATAACATTTGTATGACATTAGTATAGCATTATTATGACATTAGTATGACATTAGTATGACATTAGTATACCATTTGTATAGCATTGGTATGACATTGGTATGACATTAGTATAGCATTAGTATGACATAAGTATGACATTAGTATAGCATTAGTATGACATAAGTATGACATTAGTATAGCATTAGTATGACATAAGTATGACATTAGTATAGCATTAGTATGACAGTATGACATAAGTATGACATTAGTATAGCATTAGTATGACATAAGTATGACATTAGTATAGCATTAGTATGACATAAGTATAGCATTAGTATAGCATTAGTATGACATAAGTATGACATTAGTATAACATTAGTATGACATAAGTATGACATTAGTATAGCATTAGTATGACATAAGTATAGCATTAGTATGACATAAGTATGACATTAGTATAGTATAGTAACATGTGCTTTGGGCATCAGTTGGCATTAATCCGGCCCTGCTGGTCACCCTAAAAGATCGGCAATTATTTCAAAAAATACACCTGGCATATAACAACATCAAAGTATTTCTCCTTGAACCTAAACCTATAATGTCTTTAACTCACGGCTTCTTAACCTCTCTTCTGTCATTGACTCCTTTGATTGTAAGGTGAAGGTCATGGACCCGTTTTGGGGGGGGGGGGGGGTGGTATATAACCGCCAAACTAAAATGTTAGCATACAAGTAATACATTTTATTTCACACACACACACAAAGTCGTTCAGCTTACCCACAACCACACTGAAATATTAAAAACTATACCAATAATCCCACTGAAACACAATAAACAGTCTGTATATACAGGGTGTTTATAAAGTCGCTGTGCAGTGAATTTGAAAAATATTTTAGCAATTACGTCACGAATGATACAAATTTACGTCATGATATTCTGTGTAGTGTCTAGATGAATAATAAAATCTACGTTACAATTTTTTTGGGCGTCTGTAAAGCCCCAATTGAAAACCACATTTCTGGTGACGTAGTCTCGCCGGGGCGAACATTTCACCGCACAGCGACTTTATAAACACTCTATAGATAGATAGATAGATAGATAGATAGATAGATAGATAGATAGATAGATAGATAGATAGATAGATAGATAGATAGATAGATAGATAGATAGATAGATAGATAGATAGATAGATAGATAGATAGATAGATAGATAGATAGATAGATAGATAGATAGATAGATAGATAGATAGATAGATAGATAGATAGATAGATAGATAGATAGATAGATAGATAGATAGATAGATAGATAGATAGATAGATAGATAGATAGATAGATAGATAGATAGATAGATAGATAGATAGATAGATAGATAGATAGATAGATAGATAGATAGATAGATAGATAGATAGATATATATATATATATATATATATATATATATATATATATATATATATATATATATATATATATATATATATATATATATATATATATATATATATATATATATATATATATATATATATATATATATTCATGGAAAAAAGTAAGTGTGCAACACTTTAAAGAGCACTGTGCGTGATTTCATGGACGAAATGAAATAAAAGTTGGCACACAATGTGGTTGAATATTGAATAAAAGACCAAGTGATCACTTTGATTTTAGTGAAAGTGTCTGGCCCAGGCCAAGCGCGCTTGTCTATGGCGAACTGTCAGTGCTGTTCTAACTGCAGGTCTGTAAGGGTGATTATCTCCCCATGAATAGTGCGATCCAATTGTACTGTAATTGCACGGGTAAGTGAACAACACCCACACAGAAACGTCTGCCAACTTGCATTCGAGTTAACCCAAGAACACACGCACAGTGCCCTGTTGAGTGCTGCACACTTACTTTTGTCCATGATATATATATATATATATATATATATATATATATATATATATATATATATATATATATATATATATATATATATATATATATATATATATATATATATATATATATATATACATATATACATATATATATATATATATATATATATATATATATATATATATATATATATATATATATATATATATATATAATATATATATATATATATATATATATATATATATATATATATATATATATATACAGACAACAATTTGAGATAACTTTCCGAGTCAAAAGTGTGGTTACGTTAAATTCCCATGTGTAGGTTATGTACACGGACCCCCAAATCTTCATTCACGAACGCTTATCATATGCTATGTAGCATATGATAAGAAACCTTGGACTAACTAAGCGGTTCTCAAATTGTGGTCCGCGGACCCCTGGATGGGGGGGGGGGGGGGGCCTGAGACCCTTCCAATGGGGTTCCCGAGGTAAAAACTATTTTCATAATAATCTAAGACGTTATTTGCCTTTTTTATTTAACATTTTGCCTCGTATTGGCGAGACACTTCCCTTCAATCTATAGACAGTTATATTAGACCGTGTGATCTGGAACTGTAGTTAACTACTTTCACTCTCGTTCTCTCACGGTATTACCCACATGAACAACAGCTCCTAGGGGGCCTCTATAATTTTTAAGAGTGTAACAGTGTGACATTATTGGGTCAATATCTCTGCTTCACTCCAGCGGTAATCAGTTACATTTGTTGTACTGACTTATTACATGCTTTTCATGGTCGGCACCTTTTTCTTTCTCTGCTATGTAGCAGATATTTTGTATTTTCAACATTCTTACACTCCTCTCACTGATAAGTCGTCATGTCTGTTTGGTTACCCGTTCATCCCTGCTTTGCAAGGAACGGCTGAGATAATAATTAATCGACAACCATGTTGGTTAATCTCGAGAGTGGCCGACATCAGACTGCAGGTTAACACACAAAAATCGCCCAGCACTTTTGTTTAATCGCTGATAAGGCCAGGGTGCGTTCATTTGCCAAGATGGTAAAGAGGCGGATTGTGTGTGCTCAAGCAACAGATAACGAGATTACTCGTCAGTGGGACACATTTTGGACAGACATGCATGACATCATCGTTTCTGGCACACCTTGTTAGAAAGACATTACTTTATATTAAAGTAATAATAAGTTATTTGTAAACATGGCCGAGAGAGGATCGGATGTTTTCATTCCATATATGGGAGACGTGACCTTTTGCATCACGCATATTATTTCAGGCGGAAATAATTTTGAAATTATCCCACTAAACACGCATGTTTGAAACGATTGGAGCTTTCCTAGCATTTTAACAAAACAAATGCGGGGGAAGAAGGGCCAATTAACCTGACCTTTTCACAGTCTAATTCACTGCGAGAATCGCTTGCTAAAGACTAGAACCAGATTGCCAGGGTTAGAATCAGATTTTACATATATCAGACCCGACTTTGTGGAACATCTTGAAGGACTTAAAGAGCCCAGGAAAACCATTTTAATAAGGAACCGGAATCTGGGGAAACTGAAACGGAGTCATAGTGGGAATTAATGGTTAAAATAACGACCCTCCAAGAACACGTAAAAAAGGCATCTGCCAGGGCCTTAAACTTATTTCTCTGAGCAAACAGTCTGTAAGCCAAGATTGGCGTAAGTTGTACTTTTTACATTTTTCATTACTAACATGTGAACTAATATGTATATATTGCCATGTGAATATTAATATGTGAAAAGTGCTAGTGGATGTTCAAGTCATTTGAGGCTGGCAACCTCATCACATAGAATGATGATTTCATGAACCACCACTGCAAGGGCTGGTGACTGCTTTATTGCTAATTTCTTACAGAGAACTAAAAGCATAGGTAGTCCCTAATTCCATACGGAGCAGGGAGGGAAAGATGAAAGAAATGATATACATTCTAATTATAATATTTACAAGTACAAACCAGTGTAAAGGTCTATGTAAACCTATCCACCTTAAATTAATGAAAGTTTCAACGCTTTTCAATCAGTGTAGATGTAAATGAAAACATATTCAATCTATAATGTGAACACTTTTCCATCAGTGTAGATGTTAATGTAAACATATTCTATCTATACTATTAACCTTTTCATTTGAATGTAAAGTAAATATAAAGCTATTCAATTTAAATGTAAATAAAGTTTCCTCACGAGGGATTAAGTTTAATTCTCATCGAGGGTAAATTCTGAGGTAGAATGGTGGAAAAGGAATAGGAAGACTCATAACTATGTGTCGAAAAACGCAATACTCAGGACAGCGTTTTGTTTCTATTCTTTTACCATAGTTGTTGGTGGTACCAGATGAGGGTACTATCTCTGAAACAAGAAGGGGACAAGTGGCCTGAGCTTTAAGACGAGGGACCAACTTCGTAGACACTCCCTAACATTTCTGGGAACGTGCTGAGCCCTACAACCTTGGCCAGCGACGAGCGTGATCAGTCTACCAAGAACCAAACCATCAGAAGAAACAGAACCGTCACTGACAGCTAAGTAACACATAAAAGCGGCCAAGCGACCTCCTATAAAAATTATCATTCCATCACAACAGTGATGATAAACTTTTTTGTTATAAATAATTATTCAATTCTTTCAAACCTTGTTAAAACCTAAATGACTATTAAATCTGTTATTTGTAAATATACAAATGTAACGTCGATTTAATCATTTTGAATGAACTGCATGTTTGTCTCAGTCAATTTACTAAATACGCTCTAAACAGAGCTATACCATAATAAGAAGAATTCGACTGAGTAAATCAGGGTGGGGGTTTGAACGAGCTAACATTAATAATTGCTTAATTCTTCATAAAAGGCGGCAGATCGATATAAGTTAACAATTGCACCGCCAATGCAGCATTGGTCTTGACTTCGGAAATATCTTATGAAAACACCTTTGAGATAGAAGCATCATTATCCTTCTATCTACAACTCTGCCAAGAGTAATCTTGAGCGAAGGTAGACACCTTTGGAGGCCCATATTAGATACTCTTGAGTTTTGGCCACTGTTGGACCACTACTGCAAAGCAGGGGAGGCAATTCCGTGACAAACGAGGTCTAGAGACTAAAATGTATTAGAAACGCAGCTCTAACTAAAGATCATAAGCTTCGGTATTGAGCTTTAAAACACAAAAGAGACAACAATACCATATGTTGCCTGATAACGAATGACAAGTCGATCCTAAAATGGCGCTCAGGCAAATAATAAGAAAGATTGCGGCGTAAATGAAACTTTTTTTTGTAACTATGCTATTTTTTGTTGTTTTGTTGCTGTTATCCGCTTGAAAATAGCAAAATAAATTCTGTGCGAGCGTCTGACTGGCTAAGACGTTAGAGCACTTGCCTCTCGCATGCAAAGTTACCGGGTTCCGGATCGAAACTTAGTAAGGGTCACCCTCCAGTCTACCCAGCTGTAAATAAGTACCTGGCTCTGCTCTTGAGTCAGCGACGACAAAGGCGGCGAGGAAGGAAACTGGCCACATCTTCTTCTTCAAGTACCATGCCTGGTAGCGTAGGTGATCATGCCTCTCTACAACTTGCTGTCTACAGTTCTATTGATCAATATGCGTTGTTGACTTCTGTCCAAGTCATGTTGTCAAACTGTCCAGAATCTTCTCTCTTTGCCGTCCTCTGTCTCTTTTTTCTTCCATCTTACTTGTTGTTACAGCTTCCTTCTTATCATGACATGCCCATAGAAGATGGACTGCTTCCTTGTAACCTGAGAAATAAGCTTCATTGACGTTTTGGCCTCTTTCAAATATCCTCATTTGAAATCCTCATGGCTGTCGATGGTATTTTTAACATTCTTCTGTAAAAACCACATTTCTGTGGGCTCTAGTGTTTTTCCTACTTGTTTACTAACTGCCCATAACTCACTTCCATATTTTAGAATTGGTTCTATATAACACTGAAGAACTCTCTGTCAGTCACCTCACCTTTTAAAAAAAAGTGAAGTATGGTGAAGTCTCTAACACTTCACTGCCCTACAGCAGTATCGGCGATGGGACGACCTATATTCTGAACACTGCGTCATGCCAACGATGACCCCGCTGTGTAATAACATATTTATAGTACATGCCTTGTTTACATATATGAGCTGTCATAAACTGGAAAGAAGGCATCAATGAAGATTTGGCTACCCGCCGAAGAGCAGCAGTTGGGAGACATTTTCAGGCCATAAATCGAGGATTCCTCAGCAAAAGAGAAATTGGCAAGAAATATAAGATGGCTGTCTCCCGCTTCAACAATGTCCCAGTCTTGACGTATGGATGCGAGTCATGGGCAATGACTACAACCCACAAAAGTCAGATCCAAACATCAGAAATGGGGTATCTGAGAAAGGTGGTTGAAGCAATAAGAAGAGACATTTCCGCAACCAGACGGTACGTCAAGGTCTAAAAAACTTACTCCTGCAGACGCAAGCAGAACAGTACCAACAAAGATGGTTTGGCCATGTCTGCAGAATGGGAGAAGATCGGCTGCCACGGCAGGTATGTGAGGCTAAGAGCCAGCGATCCAGACCTTCAGGACGACCCAGAGTCCGCTGGGAGGACAGAATTAGACAATATTTGAAGGACCGAGGACTAGAATGGAACCAGGCCAGGAGGAAGACAGCCGATTGGATAGTATGGCGCTCTCTCTTCCAAACCTCTACACCTCACGGTAGAAGAGAAACGACTAAGTAAGTACGAGGGGCGTTCAGAAAGTAATGCACCACATCGTTTTTCTCAGCTAATAATGAAGATAGAAGCATGAAATTTTGCACACTTCAAATATGGCATGTGCCAATTGTGTGCACCAAATTGCACCGCAACTGGCCAAAAAATACGGCTGCCTTAAACCGTTAGCAGCTTGCGTTATAAGCATCGAATTGTGATAGAATTTCTCGTTGCAGAGAAGGAAACTGTTGTGAACATTCACAAGCGTCTATGTGATGTGTATGGAAGTTTTTCAGTCGATAGGAGTACAGTCAGTCGCTGGGTTCAGTGAATCAAAGCTTCAGGAAGTGGAGATACGGAGCTGCTTGATCGGCCGCGCTGTGGACGTCCTGCCCCAGCCACCAACGCAGAAATGTTGAAATGCGCTGAGGGCATTATTCTTACTGATAGGCGAACGACTACTCAACAATTGGTCTTTCAGCTGTCAGTCAGCATTGGTAGTGCAAATGCAGTTATAACCACTCTCGGATTTTCTAAGGTTTGCGCAAGATGGGTTCCTCGAAGTCTCACAAATGACCACCGATTGCAAAGGAAAGCAATTTCTTCTGAATTGTTGGAGCGTTTCAATGCTGATGGAGATAACTTTTTGGCTAAGATCGTTACAGGTGACGAAACCTGGGCACATCATTTTGAACCTGAGACAAAAAGACAGTCAATGCAGTGGCATCATCCGCAATCACCACGAAGAAAGAAATTCAAGACAATTCCTTCAGCTGGAAAGGTCATGATCACTGTCTTTTGGGACATTAAAGGTGTGATTCTTGTGGACGTTATGCCAAGAGGAGAGACAATCAATTCGCAAGCTTACATTAAGACATTGAAAAAAACTTAATCAACGTTTTCGCAGAGTTAAGCCGCACTAGAATCCAGCAGACCTGCTTCTCCTTCACGACAATGCGCGCCCTCACACAAGTCTGGCAACACGGGAAGCAATCACCAAATTGGGTTGGACTGTACTACCCCATCCACCCTATAGTCCCGATTTGGCACCCTCTGATTTTCATCTATTTGGTCCAATTAAAGATACACTCCGTGGGACAAGGTTTGAAGATGATGAAAGAGTGATTCATGCAGCGAAGAAATGGCTACATGATCAAGACAAAATCTGGTACGGGCTAGGAATACATGCACTAGTTTTGCGCTGGCATAAAGCCGTACAAGTTGATGGGGATTATGTTGAATAATACCGATGTTTACATGACATATCCATGTATATTGTGTATAAATTTCATGCTTTTTGAATAAACAGCTCCTGATAAAAACGATGTGGTGCATTACTTTCTGAATGCCCCTCGTAAGAATGTGCCTTTACATATATTAGAATAAGGATCATACAAACAAAGCAGTGTTCTCGTGTTTCAGTTAAATATAAACCTACTAGGCGGCATTTTGTCTCGTGCAGTTCTTGGCAGTCTCTGAAGTAACAATGAAAATATAGGACTACTCCACCCGCAGTCATGTCGTACAAGGTGACTAATATGATGTTTTGCATGGGGGGAGGGGGGGGAGAGAAAGGGGGGTTCTGGCAAACTCATCATGTGAAACAAAGTAAAATAGAAAGAACCGCTGCAACAGGACGTGTGACCGCTTTGTACATGCTTCCTGTGTGACCAGCTGTGGTGGTGGCTCAATGGTCCATTTCGCCCTGTGTAGTTACCGTAGGTATTAGGGGAGACAACGAAAGAATAGGACTTATGAGCCCTCAAGCATGTTGGTAAGAGGCAACTAATGTAAGGTTTTGCTTGGATCTGACAACCTCATCATGTACAGCAATAGCTTCATAAACTACCGCTGCAAGAGCACATAGATGCTTTTGCGCAGGCTTCCTGCAAGGGGGCAAGTTGCCGTGGTGGATACATGCTATTCAGGGTACAAAAAGAGACATGATGATGATGGTAATGATGATGATGTTGATACGCATTTTATTTTAATGACCACTAAAATGTGTCTATTTTCAATGTCTCAAAAATGTCAAGCTAAAGTACGGAGTAAACGAAAATAGGAAATACGTCTGTACTAAGACACAGAAAATGCCAACGTTAGGACCATTAGGACTTCGTAGGGGATAAACACAAAAGACAACAGAAGAAAATGAAAGCGACAGCAAAGTTAATTACAGACAAATAAATAAAAGTGATATGGCTCGTAAACGGAAATATCCGATGTAACTGTCATAGATTCCAGTATTGACAACATGATATCAACAGCGGCCATTGTTACAGAAAAAAAGAGTAAACAGACATGTTTGTCCACGCAAGATAAAAAGAAACAAACAAATAACTCTTAAACTGTATCTTAAATGTAAATCTCAAATAAAATCATTTTCATAAGTGAAGAAGATAGTTATTTACCACTTCTTCGACGCCAGATAAGTGTAACACCTTATATCAGTGGTTTCCAACCTTTTATAGCTGGCAGCATCATTAACGCCCATGTTTGACATATGCAACCCCAATAAGGAGAAATGAAATGTACGGGATTAATTTTACCTCAGGCATATTATGCATATATTACAGATCTGAGCATTTATTACACAGCAAAAAGTGTGTATTTATTAAGGGGGCAGAGTGGCAGTGTATTTTAAGTCAAAATTGGCCAAAAATGAACATATGATTAGTCTATGTTCTGATAATTTATATTCTCCTGAATCTAAATATGTCTAAATCAATTGTCGGAACACATTCTAAGTACATTGGGTGTATTCTGGTTTTGCAAATTGTATTTTCTTAAGAAAGGTATGCTTTTCCTATGAAGTAAACCATGAATTTCTCATAACTTTGTTATATATTATTAATTTTCTGACAACTTACTTATTTCTCAGTCAATCAACATGAGATTTGGCACTAATATTTACCGCTGAATAATAAAACTTTTGTCCGCTCCGATTTTTGATATCTTTTCAAAATTCGGATTTATTGCAAATAACGCAGTAAATGTTTGAAAAAATGTGTTACTATTTTTTGACACTAAAATTTAAAGTTCTATAATAATAATAATAATAATAAATTCTTTAAGCGCCAAACACGGCGCATAAGGCAGAAACCAGTGCTCTCCAGGTTATTCGTTGTGACGCCACTCCTCTTAGCTCTTGCACATTATTTAGGCCCAATATCTCTGTGATAAAATTCGTAGGACATGACCGATATATGACCATCGTCTTTTCCTTATATCGGTAAAGACATATTTCTGCCTAAGTCTTCTCTTATTTTGTCGATTAGTCTTGAATTCTTTCCAACTGATGTTCATGAGTTTTCTAAGACATTTGTTCTCGAATGTATTCAGCTTGTTCTCCAATGATTTTGTTATTTTCCAACTCTCACAGCCGTATGTTAACACTGAGATAACATTTGAATAAACAGACGAAGCTTGGTATGTATATTCAATGATCGTAATTTCCAAATGTTAGATAATCTATTGAAGGCGCTAGCTGCCAAAGCAATTCTAGTATGGATTTCTCTTTTCAACCTTGCCTAAATAATGCTTTCCTACCTGTAGTTTTTCAACAAATAAAGAAGTCTCTTAATGTATTTAGTTTTAGAGGCACAGTTTAACCGAAAATTCATTATATTGTCTTGGGATTGTCACCGTTTCCATGGCAACTAATAGCATTATGCCATCAC
The DNA here is from genome assembly GCA_024509875.1 of Oreohelix idahoensis. Taxonomy (NCBI): domain Eukaryota; kingdom Metazoa; phylum Mollusca; class Gastropoda; order Stylommatophora; family Oreohelicidae; genus Oreohelix; species Oreohelix idahoensis. The sequence goes on from JAMPIV010001142.1 coordinate 424,791, forward strand.
ATGCATCAGCAAGTACAGCTTTTAATGTTGGAAGTTAACCCTGTGCATTTGTGTTGAAACCTTACATTTATTTATGAAAATATCATTTTAAAGTAGTTCCGCCCCTTAAAGACTCAGAAATAATTGTATTTATTAACTTATTTAAAGTTCTTCAGTAAACACATTTAATGCCTTATTTACAAGGTGGATGTTGTTTGGTAGCCGCAAACCTCCGAATGACTGGCTCCAAAGACGATATTTTTTAAGTGGTAGGTCTGGTTACACATTAAAGTCTGTTCGTGTTTCTATTTTTCATATGGGCAAGAGATGAAAATGTAGCAGTAAAACATTTAAGCTTATTTACAAGGTGGATGTTGTTTGGTAGCCGCAAACCTTTTCCAAAGACGATATTTTTTAAGTTGCGGTTCGGTGGGCAAGAGATGAAAAAATTGAGCGTTTTTTTTGTTATCGGTAGATTTTATTGTTGATAGCTTGTAAATATTTTCTTCAGATTGGTTTGGTTTGGTTTTATGGACTAACTTCATTGCACACGGACAACTCCATCAGTGCTCCGATCTCCTCCCTTAGATCACACAAGGAGGATCTCAGCACAGTGCACGAACTCCGTAGAACTGGCGAGAATCCCAATACGTGTATATAGGAATCACACATTCTATAAATATATTTGGTGGGTAGGTTTCTTATTTTTTTTAAATTTTGCCAGGGCAGCGCCTACTCTTTACGATTTCCAAATGCGAGGGATTTTTAACGTGCACAACTTGCACACGGGACCTCCTATGTTTTCACCCTTATCCGAGAAGGCTAGGCATCAGATCTCACTACCCATGAGACCAGGGAGAAGTATGACATCATTATGACCACTAGTTCTGAAAAAAATTTCCATAAATTATATTCCCTCTACTGGGAATCGAACCTGGTACCTCTTGTCACAAAATGACTTTTGAGTCGTTCTCTTGTCGCTTTCTTGTTCACGACCGCTGCATCCTGGACATTTGTTGTATTGATTATTTAAGTGTGTCAGTGACCGGCACACTCTTTCTTTCTCTGCACTGTAGCAGATATGTTGTATTTTCAACATTCTTTCACTCATGTCAGTATATTGTCTTGCCTATTTATCGGACCATCCCTGCTGAGAAAGTAGACAGGTGATGCAATATTGAAACGACAGGCATATTCTCGCGTACCAAACCTTGGCCGCTACCGATTAATACTAAAATCGCCAGTGTACGAGGGGCGTTCAGAAAGTAATGCACCACATCGTTTTTCTCAGGAGCTGTTTATTCAAACAGCATGAAATTTATATACAATATACATGGATATGTCATGTAAACATCGGTATTATTCAACATAATCCCCATCAACTTGTACGGCTTTATGCCAGCGCGAAACAAGTGCATGTATTCCTAGCCCGTACCAGATTTTGTCTTGATCATGTAGCCATTTCTTCGCTGCATGAATCACTCCTTCATCATCTTCAAACCTTGTCCCACGGAGTGCATCTTTAAGTGGACCTAATAGATGAAAATCAAAGGGTACCAAATCGGGACTATAGGTACAGTCGAACCCAATTTGGTGATTGCTTCCCGTGTTGCCAGACTTGTGTGAGGGCACGCATTAGTGTGAAGGAGAAGCAGGTCTGCTGGATTCTTGTGCGGCCGAACTCTGCGAAAACGTTGATTGAGTTTTTTCAATGTCTTAATGTATGCTTGCGAATTGATTGTCTCTCCTCTTGGCATAACGTCCACAGGAATCACACCTTCAATGTCCCAAAAGACAGTGATCATGACCTTTCCAGCTGAAGGAATTGTCTTGAATTTCTTTCTTCTTGGTGATTGCGGATGATGCCACTCCATTGACTGTCTTTTTGTCTCTGGTTCAAAATGATGTGCCCAGGTTTCGTCACCTGTAACGATCTTAGCGAAAAAGTTCTCTCCATCAGCGTTAAAACGCTCCAACAATTCAGAAGAAATTGCTTTCCTTTGCAATCGGTGGTCATTTGTGAGACTTCGAGGAACCCATCTTGCGCAAACCTTAGAAAATCCGAGAGTTTTTATAACTGCATTTGCACTACCAATGCTGACTGACAGCTGAAAGACCAATTGTTAAGTAGTGATTCGCCTATCAGTAAGAATAATGCCCTCAGCGCATTTCAACATTTCTGCGTTGGTGGCTGTGGCAGGACGTCCACAGCGCGACCGATCAAGCAGCTTCGTATCTCCACTTCCTGATTCTTTGATTCTCTGAACCCAGCGACTGACTGTACTCCTGTCGACTGCAAAACTTCCATACACATCACATAGACGCTTGTGAATATTCACAACAGTTTCCTTCTCTGCAACGTTTATAACGCAAATTGCTAACATGCTCCATTTCAACGGTTTAGGGCAGCTGTATTATTTGGCCGGTTGCGGTACAATTTGGTGCACACAATTGGCACATGCCATATTTGAAGTGTGCAAAATTTCATGCTTCTATCTTCATTATTAGCTGAGAAAAACGATGTGGTGCATTACTTTCTGAACGTCCCTCGTATTTGTCTAATTGCCGATAAAGCCAGGGTACACGACAGATAAGAGATTACTTGTCTGGGTGACACGTGTTGGACAGACACGGATGACCTATTCGCTTCCTGTCCGACTTCTTATGACAAGATCACTTTATGACAAGATCACTTTATGACAAGATCACTTTAGATAGTAATAATTTGTTACATATGAAACACATTGTCGTATGAGTTTACAGATGTGTTGGTGAGTTCGCCTGCCAGGCAATGGGATGTTTTTATACCATAAATGGGAGACGTGACCTTTGCATGACGCGCAGAGTTATTCCATGTCGGAATATTTTGAAATTACCCCACCCAACATTTTTGTTTGAAATGATTGGAGCACTGAGCAGCTGCATAACAAACAGATGCGGGGGTAGGACAGGCATATAACCTGACACGTTTCAGTGTTATTTCACTGTGAGAATCGCTTGGCAAAGATACCAGACTTGCCAGTAGTTAGAATCAGGATTCCATCTTATCAGACCGGACATCTTTTATTGGTGTATTCATAAGGACTTACAAAACAGCCCAGGAAACTCTATGAATTTAATAAGGAAAGCCACTGTCTGAGGAAAATGAACACACGGAGTCATAAAGGGAATTATCTTATAAAAGTAACGACTCCCAAGAACACGCGTAAGAGGCCTAATCAAGTGCCTTAACTTCATTCCTCTGAGCAAAATGTATGTGAGCCAAGATTGGCGTAAGTTGTCATTGTAAATTCTATATTTTTCTTTACTAACATGTGAACTAATATGTATATATTAACATGTGAATATTAATATGTGAAAATACCTAATGGATGTTCAAGTCATTTGAGGCTGGCAACCTCATCATATAGAATGATGATTCCATGAACCACCACTGCAAGGGCTGGTAACTGTTTTATTGCTAGTTTCTTACAGAGAACTAAAAGCATAAGGTAGTCCCAAATTCCATATGGAGCAGGGAGGGAAAGATGAAAGAAATAATGTACATTCTAAGTATAAGAGTTACATTTTCAAACTAGCGTAAATGTCTGTATAAACATATTCACTTTAAAATTAATGGAAGTTTCTAAACTCTTCAACAAGTGTAGATATAAATGAAAACATATTCAATTTATATTGTGAACACTTTTCAATCAGTGGAAATGTAAATGTAAACATATTCTATCTGCACTATTAACCTTTCATTTAAATGTAAAGTAAATAGCTGATCAATTTAAATGTAAAGAAAGTTTTCTCTCGAGGGATGAAGTTTAATTCTCATAGAGAGTAAATTCTGAGGTAAATGGGATGGTGGAATAGGAAGATGGGGGCACATAGGTATGTATCGGAAAACGCAATATTCAAGAGAGTGTTTCGTTTCCATTCTGTTACCATAGTTGTTGGTGGTACCAGGAGTGTACTAATCTCTGGAACAAAGTGAGGGTAGAAGTTGACTGACGTAGAAACGCGGGACCAGCTTGGCAGTTACTCCTTGACAATTCTGGGAACGTGCTGTGCCTTTAATCTTGACCAGAGACGCGAGAACTCCAGTGACCTATCTGCACAGAACCAACTTATTAGCGGGAGCAGAACATACCATTGGAAGTTAAGTAGCCCTATAAGCTACCAAGTGACCTCCTTTAAAACTAACTCCCCATCACTACCGTGATGAAAACATTTTTCTTATAATTCATTATTCAAATTTTCTGAAACCTTGTTACACGTAAATGATTATTAAATCTGTTATTTGTAATTATACAAATTTAACTTCGATTCAATCATTTTAAATGTACTGCATGTTTGTCTCAGTCAATTTATTTAACACACTCTAAACAGAGCTATACCAGAATAATAAGAATTCCACTGAGTAAATCAGAGGTGGGGACTTGAGCTGAAAATAATAATTGCTTAATCCTTCACAAAAGTTGTCGGCAGATCATAGAATTAATATGCTCAGCTAACGCAGCATTGTTTTAGCTTTTCTGAATATCTTGTGTATAGTACCTTGGGATAGAAGCGTCATTACCCTTCTATCTACATCTCTGCCAAGAGTAATCTTGTGCGAAGGTAGACACCTTTGACGACCCACTTTAGATACTCTTGAGTTTTGGCCACTGTTGGACCACTACTGTAAAGCAGGGGAGGCAACCTGTAACACCTCTAGAATTCGAGGTGGACGCCAAACCTCTTAGCCACTACGACCCCTCTTTCTTCAGTACATTATGGAAACACCCTCCCCTCCCCTTTTTTATAGAACGAAACAACAGCTTGCATACCCGTGCACATACCATTACAATGGCAGTGGGCGGTAGGGCGAACGCCCGAACGCTGCTGCATCCATCACAACAACAACCACAACAACAACCCCCGCCACCACCACTGCAAGCGGACACCACTAAAAAATACTGAGCTACAAATTACAATTTCTCAGGACGCAAATCAGGGGAGTTAATTTGCCAGCTAATGGTGCACAACAATGGTGGAAAACCCGCTAAAAAAAATCAATACAAGTTTTCATTCCTTCAGGCGATATCCGACGGCCGGGACAAAAATAGAAATGCAATCTCTGGGCTGAACTATGCCGGTTTCAGTTGTTGATAAGAAACAGTTATCCCGAATTATGCTCAAGTTGAAAGGAAATGAAAACATAGGCTTCATCATAATCACGTAAAACTGTCTAAGCTAGTCCGGTTATATCGTGTTTATCAATGCTCACATGATTAGTAAATTATCTCTGTGATACATCCATGGTCCTATGTATAGGACCATAATTTTTTTTAAATCTCCGTGATAGACCAATGTAGTAAATAAAGGTGTTCTGTGTTATCAGTATGGAAACTAAGCGACAGTTGATAAATAGTATATTCTTACCTACTCTTTGCTATCAGTGTCAAACGTGGTCACTGAACAAAGCACAGGAGAGGAAAATCACACCCTGTGAAAAGCCATTAACGTTACCAGGAGAGACAGAATGAGAAATAACGACATCAGAATAAGTACGTATATAGCGATAGAGAATGAAGTGGTTGGGCCTTCTCACGAGAATGGCGCCCGGTAAATTACCACTACACAGTGGTGACACTATGGTTAGTGTCACCCAGTGCGGTAACTCATGGTGTCACCCCCATGGACCTCCTCCCGTACCAGACCATACAGAATCCTTAGTAATGTTTTTTTTGTGTACTAATGTTACTCGTAAATCGTAATTCCCACATATCACTGAATGTAATGGCAATAGTAGTGACATAAACAACTAGCCAAATGAAAATTACACCTTTAAATTACAATATCATACGCACAGCCTAAGTATATTTACATTTACATAGTTTCAATTCATGTTGTTAAAGTGAAAATTCGGTAGGAAAACTAGAATTCGAAGTTAAAAAGTTTAAGAACTAAATCAAAATTATGTTCATTTTAACGTTAAACTTTAACGTTACATAATATACATATAACGGATTAGGTTTGCAAAATCAAAGAAGGTTCAAAAAGTAAATGAGCATAGAGTTTTAGCTTTTAGGTATATTGATACAGTACATGTAAGCTGGGCTTACGAAAAATGTTTTTGTGGTTATAACTAACTGTCACATATGGAAATAGTCGCAGCAGGGACTGTCCACTTTTGCCCCCCTCCCCAATCAAGTTTATATTTTTTTGCTACCCGAACGCCTGATTCTCTATCGCAATTAACACGCGAGCCGTTTGGCAATTAAGCACGGATGGAACAGAGCGAAGGACGCAGCATGGCGTAATCGTTCTTTGATCAGGGAAACACGCTGGTCAGGCCAAGCGTTAACAAGAGGCCAGGCGTTAACAGTTTCTTTGAAGAATCAAGGGGCGATCAGTCTGAGACGTACCTTGAATTGTTACATTTTCAGGGGAATTAACTTACGTAGCTGATATTCGGCAAGGCGGAGATAATCAAAGACAAGCCAAAGATCGTCGATCGGCAGAGGTGGCAGAATATCCTTTCATTCAGGAATCGAACGGCAAATTTGCCCGGCCCTGGACGTAGGTGTGACTTTCGCATTAAGAAGCGAAAAGAACGGAATCTGTGAATATATACCTTGTCTCTCCTATAGTCTTTATCAGTTGCTCGGAGATTTTTCTGAATTCACTAGCTCGTTATCCTAGATCTCTCGTACAAGAGTGAATTATTAGATTTCGTGGAGTGTTTCATTTTTCTGTTGCGGTAATTTATATACTAGCCTTTAAGTGATTTGGCGTGTTTAAAGTTTTCATTTATATTTCACTGGGATTTTTTTCTGTGTTATAGCATAATTAAATAACTTATAGCAAATTTTTTCCAGCTGTAAAGTAAATTTAATTACTCGCTATTTCCCAGTAAGAGATGTTTTAAATTGACTAGTACATACATTAAATAACTGTCTACTGACGGTATATATTATTTACTTCTATCCATTTTTATGTAATTTTATAAATGACTAGTGTTCATATCACGCGTTAAAAACGATAGGATAAGCTAGACATTTGTGTTTTAAATCTAATTTATAACGGAATGGTGAAGAGGTCTTACCTTAACACGTGTTAGATCTATTATTGTTATTATGGTTAAATGTTTATATTTCTTTCCTAAAATATAGGCTGGTCAAAACCTGCGAACTAGCGGTCTAACGGTCTTATGGGCCATATGAACTTACTTCTTATAGTATTATAATCTATAAGCATCCAGTGATATTTAATATTGATGAGCTTCTTGCTGTGACCTGTGCGGTCCCTTTTCCTCATTTCATGAGAGAAACCAGAATAGAACCAATAAATTATAATATTAACTGGGCCAGAACTGTTACCAGATTTCATTTATATCAATCTCATCAGCCAGCTGTGTGGCAACATATACTGTCAGCAACATTTGTGTAACTTAACATAGTGTCTCAGCAACCAGAGGCTAGACAACCCAGAATATATATGCATTATTCATCCTATGTCGACGATCATCACGTATGAACCTTACTCCAACCAACTGAAGGCAGAGATACCGTATTTTTTATCCAGGAAAAAAAAATTAAATCACCAACTCCAGCGACTCCCGTGCAATTTGCAGTCCGCAACTACGGCGAGTCTGGGGCTGGATTTGGCAAAACTTAACATGACACTGAGTAGTCTTATTACTTATTAGTGTTTATTTCCACGGAATGCCTGCGACAACTATTGGGTAAGCGAATATGAATGTGGCCACAAGTATGAAGGATTGAATGAACTGTAAGAGAGTAACATAATTTTCTGTTGTTACCCCTATCATACAAATCTTTTCTTTTGTTCTCACTAACCTAAGTACTTACGGGATAGATTATTTAGGAACTTGTTCTTTGTTTCTTTAATGGCTATTCCATACACTTATTGTTAACTTTTGATCTTTCGGGTTAATTAACCTCTGTTGGTATCTTTTCTTTTTCTTTTACCAGAGGGGAAAACCTTTTTGATTAATTTTCATTTTGTCTGTAAACCATGATCTATTGATGTATATGATTTATGTTGTAAAGTTCTAGTAATAAATAATTTAATAAACCTTAAGTTATTGTGTTGGTCAATCCCTGCCCATATATGTTATCCATAGTATGTTTTCACGTTTGTGCGTATTTGTCACAGAATTGTGTGCATGTGGGTGCGGTGTAACTTGTATTTTGTACAAGGAGAGAAAGTGCGTCTGATTTAAATTTAGTCTTCCAGATAGGCTTGATTAGAGAAATTACTCAACCCAGAGACTGTCCTTTCTCTTACACAACCACGTCGTGAGAAAAACTAGTTCTTTCACCTTACTCTCACATAGTTATCACTATCACCTCTGCTCAGACAGGACTATAAACATCTATTACCTATCTGATAAATCTACGACACTAACTACAGGGATATTTTTTATAAAAAGTAATAAATTTCTGCAGAAACACTGCACAAAAATTTTATAGACAGTCATTTTGGCGTCACCCCCTCTGATGGTGTAACCCGGTGCGGTCCGCACGCCCTCCCCTAGTGACGCCACTGCCACCACGTGCCTACAGTAGTAGATGATCTGGTTTCCGGGCACGGGGAAAAAAAGAGGCAGACGTATATACACCATGACAGTAGCCAGTACGACACACTTGGCTCAAGAATGCTAACTGCATCTCCCCACTACGCTTCACAGCATCAGTGGAACGAAACAGCAAGTTCTGAATGTGATATTCTGTTATATCAAATATTCAGAATTTATCAGTCTACTTTCAGCAGTGTTGCCTACTTACTTACTTAGTAGTTCCTCTTCTACCCTAGGGTGTAGAGGTTTGCCAGAGAAAGCGCCATACTATCCTATCGGCTGTCTTCTTCCTGGTCTGGTTCCAATCTAGTCCTCGGTCTTTCAGAGATTGTCTATTGTTGTCCTCCCAGCGGACTGTGGGTCGTCCTGGAGGTCTAGATCCCTGGGTCTTGGTTTCCCATATTTTTTTCAGATTTTAACTCATTCTAACCCAGGCATTTTTTTCGGTTTTACCCAGGACCCAATATGCAGACATTTTTTTTTCTACAAGTGATGTTTTAAAAACAGGCAGTAGACACGTATTTTAATGTAGTAAATATATGTATTTTGCATCAAACTTTAGGAAATTGGCTGCAGAATGTTGTGGAATAATGTTGCGTTCTTATGTGATGTTAATAAGATAAACAGGTGATTAAGACAAACAGTGTGGCACGCATGTTAAATTACTTACCTTCTTAAGACAAACAGTGTGGCACGCATGTTAAATTACTTATCTCCTTAAGACAAACAGTGTGGCACGCATGTTCAATTACTTATCTCCTTAAGACAAACAGTGTGGCACGCATATTAAATTACTTATCTCCTTAAGACAAACAGTGTGGCACGCATGTTCAATTACTTATCTCCTGATTCAATAGTAAACGTAGTCCCATAGCAGATACATCCGTAGGGGAGTGGTGTTACAGACTTCACCATACTGGGTCCAGCATCGAAAGGATGGTGGGGTGACCACTTCCCTTCCTCGCTACCTATTCCTTCCCTAACTCAAAGAGCAGAGGCAGGTACTCATTTACAGCTGGGCAGACGATTTAAGAGTACGCGACAATAAAGCCATGGCAAAGTTTCCTTTCTCACTCTATTCCCTTTTCGCTCCTTATGGAGCACGGAGAAAACACTCAGCTGGATCCCATGCAGTCAACCTGAGCCAAAGCACACTTGCAGCAGTCGTATCTGTAGCAATTTGTTTTACAGGACGAGGTTGCCAGGGCCACGCACAACCTCATATTAAACGCCTCTCACGGGATACCTGGGAGAGCTGCGGGCCCATTCTGTCTTTGTCTCTTCGGAGGTTGCCCCGGGCAACGTACTCGGGACACAAGTTTACTCAGTGTAAATTTGGCTGAGTCTTTTAAGGATCCAAAATCTGTGTTGCTGTCCAGTGACGGAGGACGCCAGTAGACACAAAACGTTCATCAACATGACTATGTTTAGTTGACAAAATATTGCACATTCTCATTTCTGATGTGAGTTCCTAAGCAAACTCCACAAAGAATAAAAATAAAAATAAAAAACACAACTGAGATTGAGAAATGAAAGCCAGAGGTTACCTAACGTGATCAGCAATATAAAGATAGAGACTTTGTACTCTATGGAACTAAGGCTAGAAACAGTGTCAGTTTAAAACATTGGCAACCTAAGCTTTTTTGTCTACGGCCTCGGCCTTAGGGGCCTTACGTACAAATGTTTACTTGTCGATGCAACAGGAATTTATGTAAGAGGCGTAGCTACAGTAAAATGCTATTTTCATAAATAACTGCGGGATTTGGATACAAATGCTGAGATCTGACTTAAGATAGCAATAGCTATGCATACAAGCGCATTTTACGGTATAATGCTTTTGGTTGCTATGGAAACTGTGGCAATTTTGGATTTGACTCCTTTATTTCAATTTCCTAAGGCTTTTTTATTCGTTGAGTTATGACCACCTACGTTGACATGAAAGCTCATTAAAACTTTTGTCAGATTAGAGTTTAGATAACTTAAATAGATCATGAAATATAGAACTGTAAAGTTTGTACATAAAAATAGTTTTAAAAAAATTTTTCTTAAAACTTTTACAACATTATTTGCAATAAATCAAAATTTTGCTAAGATATCATAAATCCAGTGGAAAGTATTTTTGCCAAATCTTACGTTGAGTGACTAAGAAATAAGCAAGTTATTAGAACATCAGCAACATTAAACAAGGTTCTGAGAAAATCTTGATTTTCTTCATAGGAGAAGAACAATTTCTTAAGAAAACACAATTTACGAAATCAAAATACACCTACCTTAAAATGTGTTCTGACAAATGACTTTGATATATTTAGATTCCGGAGAATATAAATTACCCGAGTATAGACTAATCACAATTTTTATCTTTGTCCTATTTTGACTTAAAATGCGCTGCAGATTCTCCCCTAGGGCCTCGCACAACCTAAAACTGCCACTGAACACAAATCATGAATATTTTCTGAAACTGCCCAATTCGAGGGGAGCCGCGGTAGCATAGTGGTTAGTGCATTGGCTTCCTAGCTCAGTGGTCTATGGTTCGATCCCCAGATGATGTGGGATTTTTTTAGGCCGCCACCGGCTCCTGGGTCGACCCAGCCCCAATCGGGTACCAGAGCAACTTCTGGGAAGGTTAAGGCGGCCGGCGTGATGCTGACCACATCACCCCCTAGTGTGCCGATGGTCAAGAACATATGGGCCTAACACCATATTCCCAATATGCCTCAATGGGCGTGTAACGGGATCCTTGACCTTTTACCCAATTCGACTGGAAAGCAGAAAAATTCCACATCATCACTGTCATCGTTTTTTGCGCTCCTTAAGGAGTAAGGTCCCACCACTGAAATTGGTCCCCCCCCTGAAGGAGATCTGCACCAAGCAGTCATTTACTCTTGCAGCGGTAGTTCTGGGGCAAATTTTTTTTTTTACATGATAAGGTTGCCAGTCCCTAGCGTAACCTCATATTAGTCACCTTGTACAAGATGCCTGAGAGTGACAGTAGTATTATTCTGTCTGTGTCTCGTCATAGATCCACGGCACCTACACTGTGAGGGGTGCAAAACTGGAAGACCGTCCTTTCACGATGTACTGTCACAGCAAGGCGATGACGCCTTTTGGTTGGTCCTAGGTTCGATTCCCGGTAAGCCTATCACTTATATTTTCTTTTCTGTTGTCTAGTGCCATACTTTATGTCCAACGAGTACCTGTTAATTACCTTTATTTATTTATTTACTAATTTATTTACTGTGAAGATTCCACATACCGTCTATAGGAGGAAGATGCCATATTCAGCATGAAAAATGTTGTACGACAAGCATTAAGCTCTATAACACGTAGGTAATTATAAGAAGCAGCCCAAGGTGTCAATCAGCAGGAAACTTGAATAATGAACGCAGCCATACAACAGTATGATGAAGCTGGAGCCAAATGATAAGAATATTTTTTTTAAACAGCACTGATAGAAATAAATACCACAGAAGACTGGAAGACTGCCAAAATAAAACCAATATAGAAGAAAGATAGCAAAAGAAATTGTGAAAAATATAAAGGTACTGCACTCTTTAGCCAGGCGGGGAAAATGCAAGCCGAGAGACTTTAGCATTTTTTTTAAAAAACAACTAAATAAATAAAATAAAATACCCGCAGATGAAAACGAGTCTCCTGTGATCAATCCAAGAACACATACAGAGCATGTCAAACGAATCTCCAGATATCAATCCAAGAACTCATACACAGCAAGTCAAACGAATCTCCAGATATCAACCCAAGAACTCATACACAGCAAGTCAAACGAATCTCCAGATATCAACCCAAGAACACATACACAGCAAGTCAAACGAATCCCCTGATATCAATCCAAGAACACACATAGAGCAAGTCAAACAAATCTCCTGATATCAATCCAAGAAAACACACAGAGCAAGTCAAACGAATCTCCTGATATTAATCTAAGAACACACACAGAGCAAGTCTAACGAATCTCCTGATATCAATCCAAGAACACACACAGAGCAAGTCAAACGAATCTCCTGATATCAATCCCAGAACACTGTCATGAAATATTCTAATCCACATAAATAAATTATTAGGTAAATATGAAGCCTAACAAATAAAATTAATAAAGAGAAGAGCAATGGTAAAATAACAGTGCTGTCACAAAGAATGTACTCGAAATCCCCCTTGTTTTCTGCTTCGTCTGCAAATTGTAACGCTTTCACGTTGATATAAAAGCTTACTGTATTATTACCCGCCTTCTTCAATGAAACGTGTGCTGCATTTCTAAGAAAAACATTGAGACGTACTGCGTAATGACCTAAATTAATCCTAACATTAATTATATTACGTTACCAAAACGAACGAACAGATGGACAAAAGGATAGCGAGAGGGGAGGGCTGAAAATCAGGAACGCATGCAACACGCGACGCGCGATATACAAATGCTGGCATCACGCGTGTAAGTCTACATGCACTAATTTTTTTTTCAGACGGACAGTGATAAAATACACTACCCTTTCCCAGAGTTAGGTTTATAAATCATAACAGACTCTTATTAGAAAAGATAACATTAGATGGGTTTACGGTTGAAAACATAACAGTACCCAGACAGCACATCTTCCAAACAGGAGGTAGTAGAAAATACATATTTTGAACGCAGCCACGTAGCTCTTTTAAAGTGGGAAAATTGGGTTCCTTAGGGCTTGCTGACAAATAATATGTAAAACGTTACGCAAATAGTCCAGGAATTAATAAATTATACCCAAAATAAAATATTGGGGGTGCCTGACAGCATAAAATCATTTCTGCTCATAAAATTTTTTATAACGTGTTTGAAAAAAACCTTACGTTACATAAATAGCCTACCATGTAAACTCCAAATTGATTGGAGCGCAACAAATGAAAGCCTAACCACGATTGGTCGGGCTATAAATACTATCTTGGTTGTTAGGGGAGACGGGAAAAGATAACATTTTTTCAAACACTTGTCGAAACGTGGCTCATTGGCCAGTCTCGCTGATATACACACTTGGGAGCGTTAGTTCGAGACCACTTGTTTAAAGAAGCTTGATAAAGCATCAGTGCGTTGAAGCCAGCTCATATTTGTGTAAAATAAAAGCCTGGAACATAAGCAGATAGGAATTTGTGCCAGTTTGTGCCAGAATTCATTGCTAATCAACGTATCTGTGTTATTCGTATGAATTGTGGTAAGCTTGAACCATTTAATATCTTTTAATGAAAATTGAATGTGAATTGTTGATTTATGCCTGTATATATATGTGTAGTTCAGTGGCAAACGTGAGGTAAAGCCTAAAATGCTCCAGCCTGAACAGAGGGTGTCGGAGAGAAGTAAAACGGCATGGAATGGCCAAATAGTACACTGACATCTGGATGATTGACTAGAAAGAAATAATGCTGGAAGTGCAGAGGCGTAGTGACCATTAAGGATGGTAATGCTGGTATAAAGTATTTCAGATGAAGCTGACTGTTGGCCTAACGCTCTGAACGCAATGTTTGTGCTGTATTGTGATCAGTGTAAAAGAGAATATAAATTAGTTATGAAGTAGAAGGTACATCCTTCTTGATTTCAGGGACAGTGGTCTTGATGGTACTGAGCAGCATCTGGTCAGAGATTTGCTGAATCCAGAGTCGGACAGCATACTCCTTGGTCTTTTTAACTATCAGTGAGGTGTCTCCAGAGCCCAGAAGAGAATTCGAGCAGAGGAGTCCTCTCCTGCCGCCATCACTCAAGATAAGCAGAGTTGGCCAGCTGAGCTCAACATTATGCCCCCTCATCTTGAAATAACTTTATAAAAATACTATTCAGAGGGGAATTTACTTGTCTTAAAATCAGGAACTGTGAACATCTCCAATACTGGTCCCTAAAGACAAACTATTGAAGTCATGATGACAAATACCAACAGAGCTTGAACAAAACAAAACCAGTATTACCTCATTTTACTACTACACAACTGACACACATAGAACATTTGTAATAATATATGTCACTACAATATTCATATTAAATACATTCTGTACATAACTTGTAATTTAAATTGATTGTGATTCCTGGTTCCCTTGTAGTTGAATCAGGACACATATTCATTCATGCCAGTAATGAATACATATTGTTATTTGAAAGTTTATTAGTGACTCTTTTAAGATATCTTTGTAGAGTGTTATATGTATGTGAGTGTCACCGTGTTGTCAAGAGTAGTGGATTAAATTAAATTGTTTATCTGTCTGTTGTTGTGACTTACACTTCACCATACTCATACCCTAGACACATAACGTAGCATCACACTATTCCAGAATAATTCTGACTGAGATATATAGATATGTGGTAGCAAGTAAGGTTATCTATAATACACCACTCTTAATAGATATAGATACCTTCACAGCTGATCTCAGTCAGTACACTAAGTCCCCTATAAATATTTATAACATCCCACTTCACCACATATATTGGGGTCTCGCTCTTGGGATTTTGAATCTTTAACTATTAAAAATATTGGGGGGTAATTCACTTCAGGGAATATAAGAATTAAAAGGTATCCTTGGGTGGAATTAAATAAGGTTGAGCTCACGGTGCCTGTGTTGTCCATTAGAGATTGAATTGTTGGTTAGACATTGTATAAATTTACATAATAGACAATGGCGGACCTGGCCAAATTTCGATCTGCTGCGGTTCAGACTGCAAAAGAGTTAGGATTAGATGGGCAAGTTATGGTTGCCTATGTCACAACGGAATGTGACAAATTTATTGAACGCGAAGAAAGAAGATTAGAAAAAGAGGCCGAAAGAAAGTTGGAGGCTGAGACTAAGAGGTTGCAAGCTGAGGCTGAGACTAAGAGGTTGCAAGCTGAGGCTGAGACTAAGAGGTTGCAGATTGAGGCTGAGGCTAAGAAATTGGAGGCAGAAAGAGAAGACAAAAAATTAGCTGCAGAAAGGGAAGCAGAAGATAAAAGATTACAAAGGGAACATGAGTTACGACTAAGGGAGTTTGAGTTTCAAGGCCATGCTCCTGAAAATGGTGCCAGTCCCTTTGCCTCTGATGCTACGGTTACTCAAGGAGCCTCAATCTCAGCTATGAACTTTCATTTAGATCATTTTGTTGAGAAAGACGATGATATTGAGAGCTATATAAATAGGTACGAACTATTAGCTACCACGTATGGGTTAGAGAGAGAAAGGTGGAGCTTAAAGTTATCTCAGGGACTTCGTGGGGCAGCTTATGAAGTTTTTGCAAAAATGAGCAGAGGTGATCAGGAAAATTATGACATGCTAAAGCAGGCTCTTTTGTTAAGGTATGAAAAGAATGCAGAGTTTTACAGGAAAAAATTTAGGAATGCTAAACTACTGTCAGGTGAAACCTATCACCAGTTCTCTGCACGAATCGAGACATACTTGGAGAAATGGACTTCTCTGGGGAAAACCCAAGATCTTAAGGAAATGGTCCTTATAGAGCAACTAAGAGAGTCCATGGCTCCAGACCTGAGAAAGTTTCTCATGGAACAAGGTGCAGAGAGGCTGGGTGAGTTGCTAAATGTTGCTGAAAGGTATCAAGCAGCTCAAGCAGAGGTAACAGGTAATAAAAAGAAACAGGTGGATAACTTTAGGGCACCACAGAACTTTAATAAATTTGATCCTAGGGATCAAAATAAAGGTAAGCACCAATCTGATAGGCCACGGTATGACAATAAAAATAAATTCCCACAATTCGATGAAAGGAAATATAATGAAAGAAAATCTTTCAACCAAGGAAAAAGGTGGTGTAAGAATTGTCAGATGGACAATCATGACACTGACCGTTGCAGAAGGAAACCTGTGTATATGGCAACCCTTCAGGTCAGGTCGACCTCAAGACAGGAGGAGGATATTATGTTGGATACCACTCCAGAAGAGATGAGGAAGGCACAGGCTGGAGATAAAACACTCAAGCCTTGTTTCAGAAAATTGTCAACTTGTCATACAACTCCAGGCAAGGGAGATTTTTACATGAAAAACAAGTTGATGTATAGGAAGACTGGAACTAGATCCAATGGTCACGGACAGCTGGTTCTTCCAAAAAGATACAGGACAGAATTAATAAGGAGCCTACATGTGAAACCAGATGGGGACCATGAGAAGATAGGTACCATCATTCAAAAGGTGGCTCACAATTATTATTGGCCCAAAGCAAGATGGGACATTGAGAATTTTGTAGAAAGGTGTAGCATAGCACATGAGGGAACACCCACAAGTGGGAACATGGATCAGGACCTGGACACGCCACGGGGCAAAATTAGGCCTGACAATAAAAAGAAATATAGATTTGATAAAGTGGACCAAATGGAATGGGAAGCCCCTTTTCACGGACAAGCTTCACTTAACTGTTTTACAATGGCCACTATGCGGAGAGTGCAAAAGGATGTCTTACCCCAGGATAAGCCGAAAATCCCTCAATCGGACTTACACAAACTGGAGGAAGAAGATGTAGAGAGGAAATCTCTCATCAAGAATTTTAAGAGGGGAGACAGCCCCAAGAAAAAAATTGGTAGCGGTCGTTTTGTGAATGATAACTCTGGGAGGAAAAATCATCACTATAAAGCTTCGAGTGGAAGAGACCATACCGGTGCATGGACAAATAGGTCCACACAATTAAAGGTCCATATGTAGCTTTGTTAAGAACGTGGACTGATGAAAAGGCAGAGGAAAACATTACATCTTCATACCAATATGTGAATGAGCTGACCACTCGGTTGAAAACTGGCTGGAAACTTGCCAATGAAAATTTGAAACAAGCCAGGAAGAAACATGCTGCCTATTATAACAGGAAGGCGAAAGACAGAAATTTGGCTGTGGGAGAGAAAGTACTGCTTCTTTTGCCTGGGAGTCAGAATAAGTTACAAATTGGATGGCAGGGTCCATATACAGTTCTAGAGAAGGTGTCTAGAACAAATTATAAGATAGATAAGAAGGGGAAAGAAAAAATCTATCATGTGAATCTCCTGAAGAAATATTTGGAAAGAGAACATCAGGAAGAGACACACTTGTTGACCTTGTCCATCGCCATGGAGATGAAAAAGGAACCACTTTCATCATTTGAATATCCATTACACCCCTGTGAGACAGCAGCACAGGTGAAAATCAGTACACATTTAACGAAAACTCAGAAAGAGAGAGTGCAACAGGTTCTAAATAATCATGCAGAGGTGTTAACAGACCGACCAGGGCATACAAACCTATTGGAATATGATATGAAACTCATAGACTCCACACCTGTCTGTATGAAACCATATTCGATTCCGTTTGCTAAGGAAAAAGCTTTGAAGGAAGAGATAGACTATCTATTGAAGGAAGGAATTATTTCGCACAGTGAGTCTTCGTATAGTTCCGGTGTTGTACTCTTAAGGAAGCCCTCTGGAGAACATAGACTCTGTATAGATTACAGGAGACTGAATGCTATTACAGAAGGACAGGTGGATCCATTGCCGGATACAAATCAGCTGTTTGCCAGGTTAAATAAAGCTAAATATTTCTCAAAAGTGGATCTGAGTAAAGGATACTATCAGATTCCAGTAAAGCCTGAGGTTAGACCATACCTAGCTTTTAGTACCTCAGAAGGACACTATGAGTTTAATAGATTGCCATTTGGATTGAAGAATGCGCCTAGTGTCTTCTCTAGAATGATGAGAAAATTATTGGATCCTCTGAATAATCCCTGTATAACAAATTTTATGGATGATATCCTTATAGCAACAGAAACATTTGAGGAACACATTGACTCTCTGAACATGCTGTTTGATCGACTTAGGGAGGCAAATTTAACAGCCCGACCAACCAAATGTTGCGTTGGATGTAAAGAATTGGAATTTTTGGGACACACAGTTTATCAGGGAAATATGACCCCTGACCCAAAGAATTTAGAAAAACTACAGAAAGCCCCGAGACCACAAACCAAGAAGGACGTGAGATCCTTTGTCTCATTATGTGGTTTCTACCAGAAGTATATCAAAAACTTTAATTCCATATGTGCACCTTTAACGGAATTGACACGTAAAGGACTTCCAGATCGCATTACATGGACACCACAATGTGAAATGACTTACCAAGAATTGAAGGAAAAGCTCACAAGTAAACCCATTTTGAAATTACCTGACTTAAGTCAAGAATTCATAGTAAGGACGGATGCAAGTAATATTGGGTTAGGTGCAACTCTACTACAGAAATCAGATGCATTGGATGGGGAATTAAGCCCAGTGGCATATGCTAGCAGAAAGTTGAATAAAGCTGAAATCAACTACTCAACTAGCGAAAAAGAATGTCTTGCAGTAATATGGGCAATAAAGAAATTCAATATTTATCTATATGGGAAGGCATTTAAGTTGCAAACTGACCACAAACCTTTATCGTTTTTAGCACAGGCTAAGCATGAGAACTCTAGGTTACTCCGATGGTCTTTGCTTCTGGCTCCATATAATTTTAGCATTGAATATATATCTGGAAAAACCAATCTGGGGGCGGATTTTTTAAGCCGCCATCCGTGTGATGAGAATCACCGTAAACCCCAGAAATAATAATAAATTTCTCTATGTGTATATAGAATAAAGGACTGACATATAATGTCTGTTTTAAGAGGGGAGGTGTCATGAAATATTCTAATCCACATAAATAAATTATTAGGTAAATATGAAGCCTAACAAATAAAATTAATAAAGAGAAGAGCAATGGTAAAATAACAGTGCTGTCACAAAGAATGTACTCGAAATCCCCCTTGTTTTCTGCTTCGTCTGCAAATTGTAACGCTTTCACGTTGATATAAAAGCTTACTGTATTATTACCCGCCTTCTTCAATGAAACGTGTGCTGCATTTCTAAGAAAAACATTGAGACGTACTGCGTAATGACCTAAATTAATCCTAACATTAATTATATTACGTTACCAAAACGAACGAACAGATGGACAAAAGGATAGCGAGAGGGGAGGGCTGAAAATCAGGAACGCATGCAACACGCGACGCGCGATATACAAATGCTGGCATCACGCGTGTAAGTCTACATGCACTAATTTTTTTTCAGACGGACAGTGATAAAATACACTACCCTTTCCCAGAGTTAGGTTTATAAATCATAACAGACTCTTATTAGAAAAGATAACATTAGATGGGTTTACGGTTGAAAACATAACAGTACCCAGACAGCACATCTTCCAAACAGGAGGTAGTAGAAAATACATATTTTGAACGCAGCCACGTAGCTCTTTTAAAGTGGGAAAATTGGGTTCCTTAGGGCTTGCTGACAAATAATATGTAAAACGTTACGCAAATAGTCCAGGAATTAATAAATTATACCCAAAATAAAATATTGGGGGTGCCTGACAGCATAAAATCATTTCTGCTCATAAAATTTTTTATAACGTGTTTGAAAAAAACCTTACGTTACATAAATAGCCTACCATGTAAACTCCAAATTGATTGGAGCGCAACAAATGAAAGCCTAACCACGATTGGTCGGGCTATAAATACTATCTTGGTTGTTAGGGGAGACGGGAAAAGATAACATTTTTTCAAACACTTGTCGAAACGTGGCTCATTGGCCAGTCTCGCTGATATACACACTTGGGAGCGTTAGTTCGAGACCACTTGTTTAAAGAAGCTTGATAAAGCATCAGTGCGTTGAAGCCAGCTCATATTTGTGTAAAATAAAAGCCTGGAACATAAGCAGATAGGAATTTGTGCCAGTTTGTGCCAGAATTCATTGCTAATCAACGTATCTGTGTTATTCGTATGAATTGTGGTAAGCTTGAACCATTTAATATCTTTTAATGAAAATTGAATGTGAATTGTTGATTTATGCCTGTATATATATGTGTAGTTCAGTGGCAAACGTGAGGTAAAGCCTAAAATGCTCCAGCCTGAACAGAGGGTGTCGGAGAGAAGTAAAACGGCATGGAATGGCCAAATAGTACACTGACATCTGGATGATTGACTAGAAAGAAATAATGCTGGAAGTGCAGAGGCGTAGTGACCATTAAGGATGGTAATGCTGGTATAAAGTATTTCAGATGAAGCTGACTGTTGGCCTAACGCTCTGAACGCAATGTTTGTGCTGTATTGTGATCAGTGTAAAAGAGAATATAAATTAGTTATGAAGTAGAAGGTACATCCTTCTTGATTTCAGGGACAGTGGTCTTGATGGTACTGAGCAGCATCTGGTCAGAGATTTGCTGAATCCAGAGTCGGACAGCATACTCCTTGGTCTTTTTAACTATCAGTGAGGTGTCTCCAGAGCCCAGAAGAGAATTCGAGCAGAGGAGTCCTCTCCTGCCGCCATCACTCAAGATAAGCAGAGTTGGCCAGCTGAGCTCAACATTATGCCCCCTCATCTTGAAATAACTTTATAAAAATACTATTCAGAGGGGAATTTACTTGTCTTAAAATCAGGAACTGTGAACATCTCCAATACTGGTCCCTAAAGACAAACTATTGAAGTCATGATGACAAATACCAACAGAGCTTGAACAAAACAAAACCAGTATTACCTCATTTTACTACTACACAACTGACACACATAGAACATTTGTAATAATATATGTCACTACAATATTCATATTAAATACATTCTGTACATAACTTGTAATTTAAATTGATTGTGATTCCTGGTTCCCTTGTAGTTGAATCAGGACACATATTCATTCATGCCAGTAATGAATACATATTGTTATTTGAAAGTTTATTAGTGACTCTTTTAAGATATCTTTGTAGAGTGTTATATGTATGTGAGTGTCACCGTGTTGTCAAGAGTAGTGGATTAAATTAAATTGTTTATCTGTCTGTTGTTGTGACTTACACTTCACCATACTCATACCCTAGACACATAACGTAGCATCACACTATTCCAGAATAATTCTGACTGAGATATATAGATATGTGGTAGCAAGTAAGGTTATCTATAATACACCACTCTTAATAGATATAGATACCTTCACAGCTGATCTCAATCAGTACACTAAGTCCCCTATAAATATTTATAACATCCAACTTCACCACAAACACACACAAAGCAAGTCAAACGAATCTCTTGACATTAATCTAAGAACACACACAGATCAAGTCAAACGAATCTCCTGATATCAATCCCAGAACACATACAGAGCCTGTCAGTTTCTCCAAATATCAATACAACAACACATACAGAGCAAATTTAACGAATCTCCTGACATCAAACCAAGAACACATACACAGTATGTCAAACGAATCTCTAGATATCAGTCCAAGAACACATACAGAGCAAATCAAACTAATCTCCTGATATCAATGTCAAAAATTATCACAACACAATGGATACGAGAGGAGGATAACAACACGTGAAATGAGTTGTCCCAGAAAAGCTATAAATGTCTTCATAAGGATCAGATGTAGAAAACAAATGATGAACTTAATGAGTTAGTTGGTTAGCGCACTGGCTTCCTAGCTCGGTGGTCCATGGTTCAATACCCAGTTGATGTGGGAATTTTTTAGACTGCAAACGGCTCCGGGGTCGACCCAGCCTCATGAATTGGGTACCAGAGGCGGCCGGCGTGATGTTGACCACATCACCCTTAGTGTGCCGATGGTCAAGACAAAATGGGCCTAACACCATATTCCCAATATGCCTCAATGGGAGTGTAACGGGATCCTAATGAGTTAGTGGGAACAACACCATCCATCAGCTGCGTAGAGAAACAAAAACACTGTATGGACGGACACCTTAGAGCGTCGACAGGCAGATTGGTTAAAGCACCTGCTTCTCAAGTAAAATGTTCGAAACCCGGTAGCGTCATTCCCCAGCCTACCTAGGTATTAATGGGTACCTAATACTGCTCTTGAGTTAAAGAAGGCAAAGACAGCGAGGAAGTGAACCGGTCACCCACACCTCATAAAGCTGAGAACTAGCATAGAGAAGTCTCTAACACTTGTCTCCCCTGTGAAAGTATCTGCTATGATACCATTACTGTTACCATTATTGACACTCTCTAACACTTGTCTCCCCTACGAAAGTATCTGCTATGATACCATTACTGTTACAATTATAGCATGACATTGGCCAGATGTGAACCTCGCATAAGAATGGAAACTGCCTCTACCCATAGGGTATAACGGTATCAGTGGAGAGCGAAAAAAGAAAGTAAATTACAGACAATCTTATTATAAAAATCAGTATTCGGTAAAAATAATGGGTAAGGCTCACATGATGCAAATCAAAAGAAAACGCACAAAAAAAAAAACAAACAAACAAACAAACAAACAACGACATCATCAGTATCAAAAACACATCATAATACTACACATAAAAAATTACTACTTAAAATATTCTCCGCGGGTAATGTCAGGGAACATTAACGCAGATCTAATATCATAAAAATAAATTCATAATTTAAAAAAAGGGCATGACGGACACACATGATAAATTTTACAAAGAGAGAGAGAGAGAGGGAGAGAGAGAGAGAGAGAGAGAGAGAGAGAGAGAGTGATAAATAGATAGATAGATAGATAGATAGATAGATAGATAGATAGATAGATAGATAGATAGATAGATAGATAGATAGATAGATAGATAGATAGATAGATAGGCAGGCAGGCAGGCAGGCAGGCAGAGAGAGAGAGAGAGAGAGAGAGAGAGAGAGAGAGAGAGAGAGAGAGAGAGAGAGAATGTTAAGTTACTATGAACTGTGATGAGAGGGTTAACATAAAAATCTGATTATGATGTTGCGTGAAGCAGTAGCAAGAGGGCGCTAGTGATCAGTGCTGAGGAATTGTCTGTGTACACAGAACATACACTTTACTTCATTGTAACCATATGTTATGCTACATGCTCTGTTATTATTCAAAGCACATGGGCTGTCCTTAGGTCGGGCTGTAATACTACCAAGTTTTATATCAGCTCATCACGGAAAGTTAACTTGCACTCAGATTCATAATGTTCAGTTGAATGCAAGTGCGGGCTGGCAGTGCTCAAGCCCCTGGGCAAGACGGGTTCGCTGGTCCCTGATTACTTCCTCTTCTTTCAACTTTGAACTCCCAAAAGCATAGGCCTTCAACAAACTCATGCCAAGTCTTCCTGTCACGTGTCATCATTTTAAGGTCTGTCCGTGCCTTCTTCATCCCCTTCATGTCTGTCTCCGGTTCTCTTCTCCATGCGCTCTTCAGTCTTCCCCTACCACTCTTACCCTAGGGGTTCTAGAACAGGGATTGTCCTGATTACAGATTCCGCATTAATTACTGGTTCAAAATGTCTAATACCCAGCTGTGGACCCTCGGGAAGCGTGGGAAACGTCCACCGATCAGTCCGCCACTGGTTCAAAATGTCTAATACCCAGCTGTGGACCCTCGGGAAGCGTGGGAAACGTCCACCGATCAGTCCGCCACTGGTTCAATGTACTTTGGCTTGCGATGAAAATGAAATGCGATTATTCTACCTTGCCATGAACTCAGCCGCCGTAACTTAAAATTGATCATTGTGATGTGTCTGTTTTCTGTACACAAACGAAATGTGATGCAGCAATGCAGAGTCAGGATTATATCGATATTCTACATGTTAAGAGCATTTGGAACGATTTTTAAAAATAGAACGGGGGGTGGGGGTGGGGGTGGGTGGGGGGGTGTGTGTGTCTTAATACCATCACTTGAAGACAATTCTCAATTCTGATAGATTCACCACCGTTTTCTTTGTTGTTCCTTTTGGTCTCCTTGTAGGAAAGCCTGAACAAAACTTGTCTTAATATCATTACTTGAAGACACACAAGTTTAATTTCCGACAATTCTGTGACAAGTTGTGCCAGTTTCAAGACAGCATATTTCAATTCTCAATTCTGATATCACCACCACCATCGTTTTCTGTGTTGTTCCTAATGGTCTCCTTGCGGGACGCCTGAACAAAGCATTCGCATGCTCCTGCGATAGCGTCTTTTGTAGCAACTTGTTTTACATGAGGTAGTCTGCCCCATGCACGCTCTATCACTTCACTCACCTGCGGCAGCCTTTCCCCTACAGCAGTATCCAGTATGGTACAGGCGTCCTCCCCCCCCCCCCCCCCCTCTTTTCGACGGTTCGCTTTTCGACGATCCGCTCTTTCGACGCTTGTCAATTATAACCAGAACCCATACATTCGACGCGTGGTCCGCTCTTTCGACCTATTTCGTCATGTTTCCAAGCTTTTGTTCATTTTACTGCACGGTGCTTTGTATATTTAAAGGTAGGATTTTGTTCATTTTGTTGTACTTCTGTGTGTGTGTGTATATATATATATATATATATATATATATATATATATATATAGTGTGTTATTTAGCTTTCGCACACATTCGCAAGTGATATATAGTGCGTTATTTACGTTTTTCGGCGGCAAACTGCATTTGCAAGCTAAAAAAAAGACTGGGTTCCGCTTTTCGACGATTTCCGCTTTTCGACAGTGCTGTGGTCCCTAACCTGTCGAATAAGCGGGGGACGCCTGTACTGCCTTTCTCCCATCGCTAATATAATGTGTCCCGTGTAGTTCTGGGGGGACGGGGGTGTCTTTGAAGAGATAAATAAAGAGTAAGTACTGCCACCCTTGGGGAAGTCGTAGAAGGCGACTAATGTGACGTTTTGCATGAGGATGGCAACCTCATAACGTAAAACAAATTCCCACAAAAACCACCGCTGGAAGAGCATTTCCCTGCTTTGTGCAGGCCTCCTGCCGGACCAGCTGAAGTGGTGGCTCCATGCTCCATAAGGAACGACAAGGAAAATGATGATATATACATATACATAACACACACACACACACACACACGTAGGAGTAACTTGCTGACAAGACTAAAGGCATAGCAATTCAACCACAGGGATGTATGCTTGTTACCTCAAGATAAGACGATGGTGTCACGTAGGGTTTATATTCATTTAATTTCCTACATCTTCTTCCTATTCGTTCACCCAAATTCTCTCTTTTATTATCTCTGTATTTCATTTTTTCCTGTATATTTTTCATCCATTCGTTTTGCGAATATTATTTTCATATAATTCGCAAACTTTACCTGTTTCTTTCTCAAAACTGAGAATCGCGCTAGGACGATATTACGTAGATGTCAGGGCTGCAGGGCGTCAGAAGGCGTGATAAGTCGGTTCGCTGAACATAGGACGTAGCAAATCGTCTACATTCTCACCGAGCGCGCGAGCTTCTTCTCGGCATTAGTCCCGGTGAGGTGTGATACTTTACATCTGCACCGGTCAGTATCCAGACATTTGTCTGGAAAATCCCAAACTGACACGGCGCTCACTTGGGCCATGGTCAGCTGTAGTGTGAAAACTGCCCTGCAATGGAGTCAGGCTGTCTGGGATTTGAAACTGACATGCGTACATCGTGGTCAGTAGGTGACAGTTACGACACGCGTTAAGCGGACGTAAATGTTGGGAGTAGGGGAGATAATTTCGCTTGGCGAAATAAGTTTGGGCCCTTTGTCTGATTTTAAGATATTGGCCAAGTTTGAAACTTTAATTTCATTCTGGCTCATAGACTCACAGTAGATAGGTTGCTCGTAACAGAATAGCTGTTAGCGAAGATCTCAGTTTGTTTCGGCAATTTGTCGAACTTCTAGACTTCCAGAAATATTTTCAGCATTTTTTATTCTTAAGTTGTGCGACTACCTGTAATTCTGTGGTTGAGGTAATTAATATGATAGATATATAGATTTTGTGAGTGTTAAAGTGTTAAATCGCTTAATTCATTTTAATCTATTTCTTTAGCGCAGAAGAGAAATAAAGTGGTAGGCTATTATATTTTCTAGGGAAGCATTCAGTGGAAAGCAGAATAAAATTAAAATTTCTAGCTTATAACGGCAATTGTAGCTATTTATGAATTTAATTTAACTGCTAATACTCAGTCGAGTGTATTTTTCTAAACTAACGTATAAACTCTAGAATCGAGCCTCATGAATGGTGACGGGATACGCACGTGTTCCTAATTCATGAGAATTGCTGATTTTTAAATATAACTTACGTCACGGGAAGTTTAAATGATAAGCAAAGCTCTCTGCTTGCAAGTTTAAATGTAAGTTATAACCAGTTCAGATTCTGTTTATTATATTATATGTGTTATTTTTCCTCCACACAGTGAAAGTTTTGGGGTGACCCTAACTTTACCAGCACCTAGTAGTAGTTTCCATACTTGTGAAGAAATAGACAGTCCTTATTTTGAACCACGTGGGTTTTCTCAAGTAACACTGATCTGACGGTGCAAGTTAGACAGAAATACTAATATCCCAATAACGGGTTTTCAAAGACTGTAATGATAAATACTGGACCTTGGAGCCAGATCTTAATTTCTTCTAGAAACTCTACGTAATCTTTCTGCCTGGTGGCGCGAAATACTTCAAGTATTAACTAACATTTCCCGACTATCTATATATATATTTTGTGGACAAAATCTGTGGTGTGACTAAAGTGAATCCTATACTGAGGGAAGGCACCGACCTGACATTCATCATTTTCTAGAAACCTACGCTATTGACACTGTGCTCTGCTAACTCCCGCGCCTGGAATAATTGTTAGGTGACTTAATCAGACATTTGAACAAATTTGCACACCCAAGTAGTCGTTCCCGGAGACTCCGAGTTAAATACGTCTTTTGGGACTGGGGACTTCTTGGCAGAAGACTGCATTTTTTTTTTAGTCTGTGTAAAGATCTAAAATCAGTGTGTTCCAAGAGGCAGCGAGCAAAGTCGTGAGTACATGAATGAGAAGCCATGGCGGAATGAATGAGTGTACGCTGGTCTGAGTGATATTTTCACTATTATATCTTTGACACCCTGTTGCTGTCCAAATTTTCTTTTCAATCTGCATAATCTGTTGCTAAGGCTAGAGTTCTTGTGTTGTTGTCTTAGGTTAAATCAGATTTGTTTTCCAAACTCTGTGCATATAATTACGAGATAAAACAAAGAAAACTCTTAGACTCAAACCCTATGTATCTGTGACTCTGGCGCCATCATCTGTTCTCTTAACGGGGCCGGGCTAAACCTAGAGTTAACACTATAACGGGGCTATCATCCTTGCAACATTTCCTTGAATTTTTATGACTATGTGTATATGTATTTTCCTTGATGTACTTTCTTTGATGTTGTGAGCCGATTTTTCCTGATATTAAAATCGCTCGTGAACTTAAAAATCGTGTTTGGTCAGCTCGTTCTAGATATTGTGGTGAAGTGGGATGTTATAAATATTTATAGGGGACTTAGTGTACTGACTGAGATCAGCTGTGAAGGTATCTATATCTAATAAGTGTAGTGTATTATAGATAACCTTACTTGCTGCCACATATATATATATCTCAGTCAGAATTATTCTGGAATAGTGTGATGACTACGTTGTATGTCTAGGGTATGTGTATGATGAAGTGTAAGTCATAACTACAACAGACGGATAAACAATTTAATTTATTCCACCACACTTGACAACACTGTGACACTCACATACATAAAACACTCTACAAGGATATCTTAAAGGAGTCACTGATAACTTTTCAAATAACAATATGTATTCATTGCTGGCATGAATGAATATGTGTCCTGATTCAACTACAAAGGGAACCAGGAATCACAATCAATTTAAATTACAAGTTATATGTACAGAATTTATCAATATGAATATAGTAGTGACATATATTATTAAAAGTATCCTATGTGTGTCAGTTGTGTAGTGGTAATATGAGGTAATACTGGTTTTGTTTTGTTCAAGCTCTGTTGGTATTTGTCATCATGACTTCAATAGTTTGTCTTTAGGGGAACTATTATTGGAGATGTTCTCAGTTCCTGATATTAACACAATTTAATTCCCCTCTTAATGTTATTTTTACAAGGTCATTTTAAGCTGGGGGTACATAATTTTGAGCTCAGCTGGCCACATCAGCTTATCTGGCGTGATGGCGGCAGGAACAGACTCCTCTGCTCGACTCTCCCCTCGGCTCTGGAGACACCTCACTGATAGCTAAATGGACCAAGGAGTATGCTGTCCGACTCTGGATTCAGCAAAGCTCTGACCAGGTGCTGCTCAATACCATCAAGACCACGGTCCCTGAAAACAAGAAGGATGTACCTTCTACTTCATAACTAATTTATACTCTCTTTTTACACTGAGCACAATACATCACAAACATTGAGTTCAGAGCGTTAGGCCAACTGTCAGCTTCATCTGAAATACTTTATACCAGCATTAACCTCCTTAATGGTTACTACGCCTCTGCACTTCCAGCATTATTTCTGTCTAATCAATAATCTAGGTGTCAGTGTACTGTTTGGCCATTCCATGCAGTTTTACTTTCCTCCGACACCTTCTGTTCAGGCTGGAGCATTATAGGCTTTATATCATGTTTGCTACTGAACTACACATATATACAGGCATAAATTAACAATTCACATTCAATTTTCATTAAAAGATACTGAATGTTTCAAGCTTACCACAATTCATGGAAACAAACACAGATACGTTGATTAGCAATGAATTCTGGCACAAAATACTGGCACAAATTCCCATCTGCTTATGTTCCAGGCTTTTATTTAACACAAATATGAGCTGGCTTCAACGCACTGTTGCTTTATCAAGATTATTTGCACTAGTGGTCTCGAACTAACGCTCCTAAGTGAGTATATCAGCGAGTCTAGCCAATGGAGCCACGTTTCGACAAGTATTTGAAAAAATTTTAACTTCCTACGTCTCCCCTAACAACCAAGGATAGCATTTATAGCCCGACCAATCGTGTTTAGCCTTACATATCATTCCAGCCAATCAGTTCAAATGTAACTTGTGGCCCATTTCCCGTACAATGGTGGTGAAAAAAAAATCTACCACTGAGCGATTCTGATTTTGGGTGTTGTCTGACAGCACTATCATTTTATTTTGGCCATAACTTGTTAATTCCTAGAATATTTGCATAACGTTGTACATATTCTTTGTCAGCAAACCCTAAGGAACCCAAATATATATATATTTAATAGAACTAATATGCTGCGTTCAAAATATGCAATTCCTTCTACCTCCTGTTTCGAAGATGTGCTGTCTGGGTACTGTAATGTTTTCAAACGTAAACCCATCTATTGTTATCTTTCCTAATAAGCGTTTTTTGTGATTTTAAAACCTAACTCTGGGAAGGGTAGTGAATTTATCACTGTCCGTCCGAAAAAAAGTTAGTGCATGTAGTCTTACACGCGTGATGGCAGCATTTGTGTATCGCGCGACGCGTGTTTAGTGTTCGGCTTTCTGCCTCTCCCTTCTCGCTATCCTTTAGTCCATCTGTCTTTTGTTTTTGGTAACATAGTGTAGAAAAAGACATGAATGGAATTTAAAATTTAGGTCAACTTGCATATTTCAAGGTTTTTCTTAGAAAGGTAGCACATTTTATTGTGTGTTTGGGAAACGCGTGTATGTTGCAGAAGGCCTTTAATATCAACGTGAAAGCGTTACAATTTGCCGACGAAGTAGAAAAGAAGGGGGATTTCGAGTACTGTCATTGTGACAGCACTGTTCTTTACCATTCTTCTTCCTTTATTTATTATATGTATTTATTAGGCTTTATATTTACTTGATAATTTATGTATGTGGATTAGAATATTCCACGACATCTCCCCTCTTAAAACAGACATTATATGTCAGTCCTTTATTCTATATACACATAGAGAAATTTATTATTAGTTCTGGGGTTTACGGTGATTCTCATCACACGGATGGCGGCTTAAAAAATCCGCTCCCAAATTTGTTTTTCCAGATATATACTCAATGCTAAAATTATATGGAGCCAAAAGTAAAGACCATCGGAGTAACCTGGAGTTCTCATGCCTAGCCTGTGCTAGAAACGATAAAGGTTTGTGGTCTGTTTGCAACTTAAAGGCCTTCCCATACAGATAA
Source organism: Oreohelix idahoensis (assembly GCA_024509875.1). Lineage (NCBI taxonomy): Eukaryota > Metazoa > Mollusca > Gastropoda > Stylommatophora > Oreohelicidae > Oreohelix > Oreohelix idahoensis. Next base: position 455,219 of record JAMPIV010001142.1, read on the forward strand.
ATATTGAATTTCTTTATTGCCCATATTACTGCAAGACATTCTTTTTCGCTAGTTGAGTAACACTGACTAACAAAAAAAAACTTTTTTTTTCTTTCTCTAACATTTCTATGTTTTTCTATTCAATTTTAATGCGCTGTTTTTAAATCTGCAAACCGTTTTTCTCTATCAGGTCGGGATCTCTAGAAATACGCAATTGAAGTTTTTTAACAATGCATACAGTATTACAACATCATTCGTACAAGAAGTATAACAGTTATGTAGGCTTGAATTTCTTTGCAGTCGACTTTCGTCGGTGAATGGCATGTGGTACATCGCGATGAAGCATCCAACAATAATCGGCAAGCATGGTCACACTCCACCGTCCTTGATAACGTGACTCCATTACGGCGATTTCTTGATGGAATCGTTCTCCATGTTCATCGCTGACTTCGCCAAGGTTGTCAGGGAAAAAGTCAAGATGCGAATCGAGCAAATGGATTTTGAGGGACATGTTACAGCCCATAATTCTGTATGCATCTATGCACTGCTAAACAATATGCAACATAGTCAACAGATTTGTGATTTCCCAGAAAGTTATCGACGATCGATTTGAATGCCATCCATGCGCGAAGTTCACTACCATGTAACAAGTTCTCGAATTGTTTGTCTGCAATAACTTTCCTAATCTGAGGTCCTACAAAGATACCTTCCTTTATCTTTGCATCGCTAACTTGCGGAAACTTTTCTCGAAGATAAGTGAAAGCATTGCTCGTTTTATCTAACGCTTTTACAAAAAATCTTTATGAGCCCCAACTTTATATGTAACAGTGGTAAAATGAAGCTGTCTTTGTTAACTAATGGCTCGTGTATTACATTTTTATGCCCGAGCTGCATACGATCCCGGATAGGCCACACCTTTCTTGCATAATGTTCCTGTCTGTTGCGGCTGTCCCATTCACATCGGAAGCAACAAAATTTAGTATACCCAGTCTGCATGCCCGTGAGAATAGCAATGACCTTAGGTCTCCACAAATCCGCCATTGGTAGTCATTGTACTTTTTTTTGGCCAAAAGTATAGCCATATTGTCATAAGTTTCTTTCATATGAACAGAGTAGGTGACTGGAATTGATGAAAATAAATTTATGTTATGCAATAACACGGCTTTTAGACTAGTCTTGGAAGAATCGATGAAAAATCGCCATTCGTTGACTATGTGCTCATGACCGTTTACATCTTTGCAATAGCAAATGTCATCATCCATCTCAAAGTATTGAACAAGTTCTCTGTGTCTATGACGAAATTTAGATATCGGAGTATTGGGCGCTAAAAGATTCCATTCTTTGAGTCGCGAACCGAGTAATTCCGCATGTCCTTTGGTAAGAGCGAGATCACGTATTAGATCTGAAAGTCCTGAATGGTTAATTAAGTAAACACCATCATTCACCGGTATGTAATCTGAGTCAGAATTAGTTTCTAAAGCAGGTAAACTATCACTTTCTGATGGTTCATTCACGTCCAACGGATTATGTTCTGGTGGTACTTGTATCGGACACGTGATTGGATCATGAGGCACTGGTTTCGAAACCAATTCAATATTTGAATAAACCACAGACTTTCTAGTTTTAAAAGTGAAACCATGGATATTTGTCAAGCAGAAGTACAATCAGTAGTGTGATTTGTATGTTCACGCCATATTACTGGCACTCCAAAAGGCATCGACTTATGCTTCGGCGATTTTCGTAACCAACCTGCCAATGCATCGAACAAACTGCATTTGGCTTCCAAGATTTATTTGCATCATCAACTTTCGAATCGAAATAAAGTTCATATGCTTTCTTTAGTAATGATGTAAAGTTTTTCTGGTCAACACGATCGGTAAAATATCCGCACACGTAACAGAACAGATCAGCCGAATTTCTACAACTTCTAGAAGCCATATTTTGCTCAGAATTATTTCAAAATACAGTAACTATTTGAAAAATCGCGAAACATATGTCATGCATCTTTTAGCAGTATAAAAAAGTAGAATTATGTTGCTTTTTATTAATTTTTAATAAGTTATATAGTAAAAATGAAACGGAGCAAATAACGGTTTCCCAAAAATATATTTATTCACAAATATCTTAAGAACCCGACGTGATAGAGATAAACGGATTTCAGATTTGAAATCAGCGCAAGAAACTGACATAAGAACACTTATTCTTATATAAGAAAGAAAAATGTTGTTTGTCAGTGTAATTGATTTCGGCTTTATTCAATTTTCTGCTAGCATATGCCACTGGGCTTAATTCCCCATCCAATGCATCTGATTTCTGTAGTAGAGTTGCACCTAACCCAATATTACTTGCATCCGTCCTTACTATGAATTCTTGACTTAAGTCAGGTAATTTCAAAATGGGTTTACTTGTGAGCTTTTCCTTCAATTCTTGGTAAGTCATTTCACATTGTGGTGTCCATGTAATGCGATCTGGATGTCCTTTACGTGTCAATTCAGTTAACGGTGCACATATGGAATTAAAGTTTTTGATATACTTCTGGTAGAAACCACATAATGAGACAAAGGATCTCACGTCCTTCTTGGTTTGTGGTCTCGGGGCTTTCTGTAGTTTCTCTACATTCTTTGGGTCAGGGGTCATGTTTCCCTGATAAACTGTGTGTCCCAAAAATTCCAATTCTTTACATCCAACGCAACATTTGGTTGGTCGGGCTGTTAAATTTGCCTCCCTAAGTCGATCAAACAGCATGTTCAGAGAGTCAATGTGTTCCTCAAATGTTTCTGTTGCTATAAGGATATCATCCATAAAATTTGTTATACAGGGATTATTCAGAGGATCCAATAATTTTCTCATCATTCTAGAGAAGACACTAGGCGCATTCTTCAATCCAAATGGCAATCTATTAAACTCATAGTGTCCTTCTGAGGTACTAAAGGCTAGGTATGGTCTAACCTCAGGCTTTACTGGAATCTGATAGTATCCTTTACTCAAATCCACTTTTGAGAAATATTTAGCTTTATTTAGTCTGGCAAACAGCTGAGTTGTATCCGGCAATGGATCCACCTGTCCTTCTGTAATAGCATTCAGTCTCCTGTAATCTATACAGAGTCTATGTTCTCCAGAGGGCTTCCTTAAGAGTACCACACCGGAACTATATGAGGATTCACTGTGCGAAATAATTCCTTCCTTCAACAGATAGTCTATCTCTTCCTTCAAAGCTTTCTCCTTAGCAAACGGAATCGAATATGGTTTCATACAGACAGGTGTGGGGTCTATCAGTTTCATATCATATTCCAATAGGTTTGTATGCCCTGGTCGGTCTGTTAACACCTCTGCATGATTATTTAGAACCTGTTGCACTCTCTCTTTCTGAGTTTTCGTTAAATGTGTACTGATTTTTACCTGTGCTGCTGTCTCACAGGGGTGTAATGGATATTCAAATGATGAAAGTGGTTCCTTTTTCATCTCCATGGCGATGGACAAGGTCAACAAGTGTGTCTCTTCCTGATGTTCTCTTTCCAAATATTTCTTCAGGAGATTCACATGATAGATTTTTTCTTTCCCCTTCTTATCTATCTTATAATTTGTTCTAGACACCTTCTCTAAAACTGTATATGGACCCTGCCATCCAATTTGTAACTTATTCTGACTCCCAGGCAAAAGAAGCAGTACCTTCTCTCCCACAGCCAAATCTCTGTCTTTCGCCTTCCTGTTATAATAGGCAGCATGTTTCTTCCTGGCTTGTTTTAAATTTTCATTGGCAAGTTTCCAGCCAGTTTTCAAACGAGTGGTCAGCTCATTCACATATTGGTATGAAGATGTAATGTTTTCCTCTGCCTTTTCATCAGTCCACGTTCTTAACAAAGCTACATATGGACCTTTAATTGTGTGGACCTATTTGTCCATGCACCGGTATGGTCTCTTCCACTCGAAGCTTTATAGTGATGATTTTTCCTCCCAGAATTATCATTCACAAAACGACCGCTACCAATTTTTCTTTTGGGGCTTTCTCCCCACTTAAAATTCTTGATGAGAGATTTCCTCTCTACATCCTCTTCCTCCAGTTTGTTTAAGTCCGATTGAGGGATTGTCGGCTTATCCTGGGGTAAGACATCCTTTTGCACTCTCCGCATAGTGGCCATTGTAAAACAGTTAAGTGAAGCTTGTCCGTGAAAAGGGGCTTCCCATTCCATTTGGTCCACTTTATCAAATCTATTTTTCTTTTTATTCTCAGGCGTAATTTTGCCCCGTGGCGTGTCCAGGTCCTGATCCATGTTCCCACTTGTGGGTGTTCCCTCATGTGCTATGCTACACCTTTCTACAAAATTCTCAATGTCCCATCTTGCTTTGGGCCAATAATAATTGTGAGCCACCTTTTGAATGATGGTACCTATCTTCTCATGGTCCCCATCTGCTTTCACATGTAAGCTCCTTATTAAGTCTGCCCTATATCTTTTTGGAAGAACCAGCTGTCCGTGACCTTTGGATCTAGCTCCAGTCTTCCTATACATCAACTTGTTTTTCATGTAAAAATCTCCCTTGCCTGGAGTTGTATGACAAGTTGACAATTTTCTGAAACAAGGCTTGAGTGTTTTATCCCCAGCCTGTGCCTTCCTCATCTCTTCTGGAGTGGTATCTAACATAATATCCTCCTCCTGTCTTGAGGTCGACCTGACCTGAAGGGTGGCCATATACACAGGTTTCCTTCTGCAACGGTCAGTGTCATGATTGTCCATCTGACAATTTTTACACCACCTTTTTCCTTGGTTGAAAGATTTTCTTTCATCATATTTCCTTTCATCGAATTGTGGGGTTTTATTTTTATTTTCATACCGTGGCCTATCAAATTGGTGCTTACCTTTATTTTGATCCCTAGGATCAAATTTATTAAAGTTCTGTGGTGCCCTAAAGTTATCCACTTGTTTCTTTTTATTACCTGTTACCTCTGCTTGAGCTGCTTGATACCTTTCAGCAACATTTAGCAACTCACCCAGCCTCTCCGCACCTTGTTCCATGAGAAACTTTCTCAGGTCTGGAGCCATGGACTCTCTTAATTGCTCTATAAGGACCATTTCCTTAATTATCGTTGGGATTTTCCTGTGAAGTCCTTGTTCTTCCAGAGAAGTATTCCTCTATTCTTATTAAGAGAAACTGGTGATAGGTTTCACCTGACCGTAGTTTAGCGTTGCTAAATATTTCCCTATAGAAGTCTGCATTCTTGACATATGTTAACAAAAGAGCCTGCATTAGCATGTCATAATTTTACTGATCACCTCTGCTCATTTTTGCAAAAACTTCATAAGCTGCCCCACGAAGTCCTTGAGATAACTTTAAGCTCCACCTTTCTCTCTCTAACCCATACGTGGTAGCTAATAGTTCATACCTATTTAGGTAGCTCTCTATATCATCGTCTTTATCAACAAAATGATCTAAATGAAAATTCATAGCTGAGGTTGAGGCTCCTTGGCTAGCAGTGGCATCAGAGGCAAAGGGACTGGCACCATTTTCAGGAGCATGGCCCTGAAACTCAAACTCCCTTAGTCGTAATTCATGTTCCCTTTGTAATCTTTTCTCCTCCTTTTCTGCTTCCCTCTCTGCAGCTAATCTCTTCTCTTCTGCAGCTAATTTCTTCTCTTCCCTTTCTGCAGCTAATCTTTTGTCTTCTCTTTCTGCTTCCAATTTCTTAGCCTCTTTGTCATCCTCAATCTGCAACCTCTTAGTCTCAGCCTCAGCTTGCAACCTCTTAGTCTCAGCCTCTAACTTTCTTTCGGCCTCTTTTTCTAATCTTCTTTCTTCGCGTTCAATAAATTTGTCACATTCCGTAGTGACATAGGCAACCATAACTTGCCCATCTAATCCTAACTCTTTTGCAGTCTGTACAGCAGCAGATCGAAACTTGGCCAGGTCCGCCATTGTCTATCAGGTAAATTTCTACAATGTCTAACCAACAATTTAATCTCTAAATATATCTAATGGACAACACAGGCACCGTGAGCTCTACCTTATTTAATTCCACCCAAGGATACCTTTTAATTCTTATATTCCCTGAAGTGAATTACCCCCAATATTTTTAATAGGGAAAGATTCAAAATCCCAAGAGCGAGACCCAATATATGTGGTGAAGTGGGATGTTATAAATATTTATAGGGGACTTAGTGTACTGACTGAGATCAGCTGTGAAGGTATCTATATCTAATAAGTGTAGTGTATTATAGATAACCTTACTTGCTGCCACATATATATATATCTCAGTCAGAATTATTCTGGAATAGTGTGATGACTACGTTGTATGTCTAGGGTATGTGTATGATGAAGTGTAAGTCATAACAACAACAGACGGATAAACAATTTAATTTATTCCACCACACTTGACAACACTGTGACACTCACATACATAAAACACTCTACAAGGATATCTTAAAGGAGTCACTGATAACTTTTCAAATAACAATATGTATTCATTGCTGGCATGAATGAATATGTGTCCTGATTCAACTACAAAGGGAACCAGGAATCACAATCAATTTAAATTACAAGTTATATGTACAGAATTTATCAATATGAATATAGTAGTGACATATATTATTAAAAGTATCCTATGTGTGTCAGTTGTGTAGTAGTAATATGAGGTAATACTGGTTTTGTTTTGTTCAAGCTCTGTTGGAATTTGTCATGACTTCAATAGTTTGTCTTTAGGGGAACTATTATTGGAGATGTTCTCAGTTCCTGATATTAACACAATTTAATTCCCCTCTTAATGTTATTTTTACAAGGTCATTTTAAGCTGGGGGTACATAATTTTGAGCTCAGCTGGCCACATCAGCTTATCTGGCGTGATGGCGGCAGGAACAGACTCCTCTGCTCGACTCTCCCCTCGGCTCTGGAGACACCTCACTGATAGCTAAATGGACCAAGGAGTATGCTGTCCGACTCTGGATTCAGCAAAGCTCTGACCAGGTGCTGCTCAATACCATCAAGACCACGGTCCCTGAAAACAAGAAGGATGTACCTTCTACTTCATAACTAATTTATACTCTCTTTTTACACTGAGCACAATACATCACAAACAATGAGTTCAGAGCGTTAGGCCAACTGTCAGCTTCATCTGAAATACTTTATACCAGCATTAACCTCCTTAATGGTTACTACGCCTCTGCACTTCCAGCATTATTTCTGTCTAATCAATAATCTAGGTGTCAGTGTACTGTTTGGCCATTCCATGCAGTTTTACTTTCCTCCGACACCTTCTGTTCAGGCTGGAGCATTATAGGCTTTACATCATGTTTGCTACTGAACTACACATATATACAGGCATAAATTAACAATTCACATTCAATTTTCATTAAAAGATACTGAATGTTTCAAGCTTACCACAATTCATGGAAACAAACACAGATACGTTGATTAGCAATGAATTCTGGCACAAAATACTGGCACAAATTCCCATCTGCTTATGTTCCAGGCTTTTATTTAACACAAATATGAGCTGGCTTCAACGCACTGTTGCTTTATCAAGCTTATTTGCACTAGTGGTCTCGAACTAACGCTCCCAAGTGAGTATATCAGCGAGTCTAGCCAATGGAGCCACGTTTCGACAAGTGTTTGAAAAAATGTTACCTTTCCACGTCTCCCCTAACAACGATAGATAGTATTTATAGCCCGACCAATCGTGGTTAGTCTTTCATTTGTTGCGCTCCAATCAATTTGGAGTTTACATGGTAGGCTATTTCTGTAACGTAAGGTTTTTTTCAAACACGTTATAAAAAAATTTTATGAGCAGAAATGATTCCATGTTGTCAGGCATCCCCACTATTTTATTTTGGTTATAATTTATTAATTCCTGGACTATTTGCGTAACGTTGTACATATTCTTTGTCAGCAAACCCTAAGGAACCCAAATATATATATTTAATAGAACTAATATGCTGCGTTCAAAATATGCAATTCCTTCTACCTCCTGTTTCGAAGATGTGCTGTCTGGGTACTGTAATGTTTTCAAACGTAAACCCATCTATTGTTATCTTTCCTAATAAGCGTTTTTTTGTGATTTTAAAACCTAACTCTGGGAAGGGTAGTGAATTTATCACTGTCCGTCCGAAAAAAAGTTAGTGCATGTAGTCTTACACGCGTGATGGCAGCATTTGTGTATCGCGCGACGCGTGTTTAGTGTTCGGCTTTCTGCCTCTCCCTTCTCGCTATCCTTTAGTCCATCTGTCTTTTGTTTTTGGTAACATAGTGTAGAAAAAGACATGAATGGAATTTAAAATTTAGGTCAACTTGCATATTTCAAGGTTTTTCTTAGAAAGGCAGCACATTTTATTGTGTGTTTGGGAAACGCGTGTATGTTGCAGAAGGCCTTTAATATCAACGTGAAAGCGTTACAATTTGCCGACGAAGTAGAAAAGAAGGGGGATTTCGAGTACTGTCATTGTGACAGCACTGTTCTTTACCATTCTTCTTCCTTTATTTATTATATGTATTTATTAGGCTTTATATTTACTTGATAATTTATATATGTGGATTAGAATATTCCACGACAATTAGCGCAATTACTCAATCCAAGACTGTTCTTTCTCTTACCCTCTCAACCCCTTCGTGAAACTGAAACCTTTTCTTACACCTTTTTCTCGCATAGCTATCACTATCACCTCTGCTCGGACGGGACCATAAATATCTCAGGCCTATCTTATAAAAAATTACGACAGTTGGACAGGACACACACTGCGGAAACCAGCTAATAGCAAGTCAAGATGGTTCTTTTTCTGAAATCTCCAAGGTGGAAGAAGTACAGAGATTAACTCATAAAGGACAAGAGGTCAGTTTTCGCAGAAGATTTTCCCAAACGCGTATGTGAGAGACCAGTTTTTGGGGCCGGCATATTGGAACTACGTCTTTGTTTCATACTGTTCCACTTTTATATTTTATGATCAACCATGTACGAGGGGCGTTCAGAAAGTAATGCACCACATCGTTTTTCTCAGGAGCTGTTTATTCAAAAAGCATGAATATTATACACAATATACATGGATATGTCATGTAAACATCGGTATTATTCAACATAATCCCCATCAACTTGTACGGCTTTATGCCAGCGCGAAACAAGTGCATGTATTCCTAGCCTGTACCAGATTTTGTCTAGATCATGTAGCCATTTCTTCGCTGCATGAATCACTCCGTCATCATCTTCAAACCTTGTCCCACGGAGTGCATCTTTAAGTGGACCAAATAGATGAAAATCAGAGGGTGCCAAATCGGGACTATAGGGTGGATGGGGTAGTACAGTCCAACCCAATTTGGTGATTGCTTCCCGTGTTGCCAGACTTGTGTGAGGGCGCACATTGTCGTGAAGGAGAAGAAGGTCTGCTGGATTCTTGTGCGGCCGAACTCAGCGAAAACGTTGATTGAGTTTTTTTCAATGTCTTAATGTAAGCTTGCGAATTGATTGTCACTCCTCTTGGCATAACGACCACAAGAATCACACCTTCAATGTCCCAAAAGACAGTGATCATGACCTTTCCAGCTGAAGGAATTGTCTTGAATTACTTTCTTCGTGGTGATTGCGGATGATGCCACTCCATTGACTGTCTTTTTGTCTCAGGTTCAAAATGATGTGCCCAGGTTTCGTCACCTGTAACGATCTTAGCCAAAAAGTTCTCTCCATCAGCATTGAAACGCTCCAACAATTCAGAAGAAATTGCTTTCCTTTGCAATCGGTGGTCATTTGTGAGACTTCGAGGAACCCATCTTGCGCAAACCTTAGAAAATCCGAGAGTTTTTATAACTGCATTTGCACTACCAATGCTGGCTGACAGCTGTAAGGCCAATTGTTGAGTAGTGATTCGCCTATCAGTAAGAATAATGCCCTCAGCGCATTTCAACATTTCTGCGTTGGTGGCTGTGGCAGGACGTCCACAGCGCGGCCGATCAAGCAGCTCCGTATCTCCACTTCCTGATTCTTTGATTCTCTTAACCCAGCGACTGACTGTACTCCTGTCGACTGCAAAACTTCCATACACATCACATAGACGCTTGTGAATATTCACAACAGTTTCCTTCTCTGCAACGAGAAATTCTATCACAATTCGCTGTTTATAACGCAAGTTGCTAACACGCTCCATTTCAACGGTTTAGGGCAGCCGTATTATTTGGCCGGTTGCGGTGCAATTTGGTGCACACAATTGGTGCATGCCATATTTGAAGTGTGCAAAATTTCATGCTTCTATCTTCATTATTAGCTGAGAAAAAGATGTGGTGCATTACTTTCTGAACGCCCCTCGTAGTTTCCTTTATGTATAAAATAATAAAACTTTCACAGATGTCTTCGTATTCCTTGCGGTCTTTGCCTTACCCAACTCAAGAGCAGAGTTAGGTATCCACTTATAGATAAGTAGACTGGAGTCTCCATTCATACTTGTGAAACTATTTCTGTCTTGTCTCAAGCATCTCACTCGTCATTTAATTGCATCAGTCATATTCTTAAACCACCTCGTGACAGTACGTAAAGAATCTATAGCAAATGATAATACTGTTCATCGCTTTTTTTACGTTGAGTGTAATTCTCGAATTGTAACAAGCATGTACCAGAAACACTGCAACAATTAATATTAAAGTTTCGCTGCATCGTATCAGTCAGATGTAATTTGTAGTATAAAACCAACATCAGTCAGATGTAATTTGTAGTAAAAAACAAACATCAGTCAGATGTAATTTGTAGTATAAAACAAACATCAGTTAGATGTAATTTGTAGCATAAAACAAACATCAGTCAGATGTAATTTGTAGTATAAAACAAACATCAGACAGATGTAATTTGTAGCATAAAACAAACATCGGTCAGATGTAATTTGTAGTATAAAACAAACATCAGTCAGATCTAATTTATAGCATAAAACAAACATCAGTCAGATGTAATTTGTAGTATAAAACAAACATCAGTCAGATGTAATTTGTAGTATATAACAAACATCAGTCAGATGTAATTTGTAGTATAAAACAAACATCAGTCAGATGTAATTTGTAGTATAAAACAAACATCAGTCAGATGTAATTTGTAGTATAAAACAAACATCAGTCAGATGTAATTTGTAGTATAAAACAAACATCAGTCAGATGTAATTTGTAGTATAAAACAAACATCAGTCAGATGTAATTTGTAGTATAAAACAAACATCGGTCAGATGTAATTTGTAGTATAAAACAAACATGTCAGATGTAATTTGTAGTATAAAACAAACATCAGTCAGATGTAATTTGTAGTATAAAACAAACATCAGTCAGATGTAATTTGTAGTATTAAACAAACAAACACACAAAACAATAACTACAGGCCAATCTTCTTCGTCACCGGTTTCTTTCAGGTTCTGTTGAGTAAGTGGAAACTTACTTCACTCCTCATATCACTGAAACAGAACCGCAGGGTCTTTTCTATTTGGACATGCGCCCTAGTATAACCAATGGACTCCGTGCCTAGATTGAACCTCATCAAAATGAGGTAAAATTTAATTTAAAAACAAAAAAAAAATTTCATTGCTCTTTTTTTCCTGATCGACTCTCTTTTCTGACTTTACATATTTAACTAAATCACTACTTGGCTCAGCTCTTGAGTTAGGGAAGGCAAAGGAAGCGAGGAATGAAAATGGTTACCATCTCGTCGTTAAAAAAAAACTGGACCTAGTTTGGTGAATTCTCTAACACTTCACTCCTTTACGGCAGTTTCTACTATTGTACTACCTATACCTTTTACACATTGCAGGGGATAGTCTCTCGTCATCCCCTCAGCTTATTCCATGTGGCTTTCCATCAGTTTTGTATAAACTTTCTTTGTGCTCCCGGTAATTATCTGTTCTATACTCAAGCTTGAATATGTCTATAACTTTTATCAATGTTTACGACAGAAATTTTGCTACCCGTAATGGCGAACGTGATAACCGACTTTAGTTCACCAGTGGTGTTATCTTGAATTGTTTGACCAAACCCAAATCGGATTTAACTTTCACATTCGGTATAGCGCTTCGCGTACCCTTGCTGTTACGTTGATAATGTTTTACAAGATAATAACAAACATTCTCAGCTTCTCCACCATGAATCTTATTTCATTCAGTAAGAGTTTGCTTTGTACGTTCGTCTGAAAGGTAATAGACAATCGCACTAGCTTTTTGGCAAAGTACGGAAACGGCGCGCATTGTACGGTGCTTTGAGAGAACGTTCATTAAAATCATCACAAGTAGCTAGACGATGGTGCTGTTTGGATGGTTCTGGGTTCGATTTCCCGGAAAGCATATTACGTATATCGCTTTTCTGTTGTCTAGTTTTCTACTTCTTTATATCTCACAAGTGCCTGCAACATACGTAGCATGTTTATTATTATTTACTCTTCCGAATCCTCTGCTTTCCCTCCTTGTTTTTTCTTTCTTTTTAGTTTCTATGCTCATACACGCTGACGCTAAGATTTTAATTTCTTTTTCCGGATCACGCAGATTTCTTCGCAAAAATGCATCACCGGAAGGCATGAATATGTAAGGGATTTTTAGATTTATACTTACAAATAGAGAAGATGTGTCTCCCTCTTTGATTTATACCTTACTGAGAAGAATGAATGGAGTTCGTGAGAATCTATAGTCAAACGGTTCTGTTCAATACAACATACACTGCTATAGGAACGAAATGATCATAATTAATAGGTTTAGGAAGATCATCGGAAACTCAGGGGGACATACGTTGGATTCCGCCCAAACAACTACCAACACATCGGCTGATTTAATCGCAAGTTGATAATAAACGGTAAGATGACATGAATTCAAAATAATAATAAAAATACAAACACATTTTCGTACGTTATGCGATGTAAGAAATGTCGGGAACGCACGAAGGTGTTGTGCGATTTCTTCAACATTTCTATTTCTATGAGTTCAGTTTCTTCTATTACTGTGACTCTTGACACGATGGTTACTAAAGACTTCAGATAAGTTCTACCCTATTTACCTTTTTTTCACTTCTACACCCGCTATTTCTGACGGGTTGCTCATTGACTCTATAGCCAATGCATCTAGATAAGTTTGACTTCAAGGATTCACTAAGCGAAAGGGAGTGGATGACAGAGGAAACGGAATACACGTCCTCAGAACACAAAACTGAAAGAGCATAGCGTAATTCTTTACCGTCACGTTATGGCAGATTACTTGCTAGTATTAATATTTTAAGTAACAATAAAAAACGTTCTCAACCCCGTCATTGGCAATCTTCACGCGCGAGAAACGCGCAGCAAGAAAACGCTCGTCTGTAAGAGCAACAGTAAAAGCATTCTGAATTTAACTACTGCTAACGAGTAAGTTACTCGCCAAAACATGGCGGGAAATAACTTTGTTGTGCTCTTTCTGCTGCATACCCTGGTGACGGCAATAAATTCTCATTGGTCGGTTCATTCATTTCCATTTTGCTGCAGAAGTACGGAAATGCGGGAACAATGTGGCGCGAAAGCATTATATAAATGGAGTAATGAGGATTCACAGGCTAAATATGCGATGGAGACACTTATTAACACTTACTAGAACTGCGTAATATATTATAAATGGTGAAAATTCCAGAAATGTTGCCAACAGAGGCAGGAATACTTCTATTTAAAATAACATTGGGAATTAATTCGCGTTGTTCCAATAGGCGCACAATTTAGTTCCCCAACCGGAAAGCGCCATGAAAAGATTGCAGATTGGTGGGAAAAGCTAACATTAATTTACCGCTAATGCAATTAGAATGGTTAATATTTTACCCGACATCAACAAACTATCTCAACCCCGTCACTGTCAATATCATCTCATACAGTTAGACGCACCTGTAATATAATTATTGTTAATATTTTACATGACATTAACAAACTATCTCAACTACGTCGCCTTCCAATCTTATACAGTATGACGCACCATTCATCTTATTTTGCTAATATTTTACCAGACATGAGCCAACTATCAGCTCCACCACAATCAATCTCACTTAGAAGACTAAGAATGGCGATCTTCATCTCGTCTCAAACGAAGAGACGACACTGCTAGTCTGCTGTCAGACACAGACTGTGCCACACCTACTAATGCCCTTGGATGTCAACTTTACACTTTCTCGTCATATAAAAGGTAAAGATAGTCCCATAGCAGATATTGCCTAGAGGAGGGAGACATAAAAACTAGGTCCAGCTTTTTTTTAGGTAAAGTGACATGTTCATTTCCTGACTGCCTTTGTCATCCTTAACACAAGAGCATGACCAGGTACCCATTTACATCAATGTATAGAAGTTATACAGATTGTATTCATTATTAATCGCTTCTTAGCGTATGTCGAATTTTTCAGAATGAAGATAACTCCTGGGACTAACCTCACGAGATGCCAACTGCTTTTGCCCACGATTTTATCTGGAATAATTGTTATCGGAAGATTTGCATTGGTGGATCGTTTTAAGCGTATAATAAGGTGTAAAATGAAGTACTGCTGTGAACGATTACAAAAAGTTTCATAATAGAAAACGGACTTATTCAAACTATCAAAGTCACAAAGAAACACGAGTACTGAAGGACGGATTATTACAAATTTCCCATCCGCAGACGAGATCCATGTGCGAAGGAGAAAAACAGGATCTACTTCTTCTTCTTTGATCCTTAGCCGCCGACCGTCATAGCAGCCAGTGGCCATTACGCCTGGTGGCGTCTTGTAGGGCAACAACAAATTGATTCCACTTTGCTCGGTCGGCGGCCATCCTTCGTACAGTGCCCCAACTCTGGTTCATTCTTTGCATCTCAGCCTCCACAGTCCTCCGCCAAGATGTTTTTGGTCGGCCTCTCTTTCGTTTTCCTTCAGGGGTCCATAGCATAGCTGTTCTTGTGATGGCATCGGGGTCTCTTCTGAGGACATGGCCAACCCAGCTCCAGCGTCTGCCAGCTATGATGGTGTGCATGTCCTCTTGCTTGCTCCGAGTAAGCAGATCTTGGTTGGTGATGATATTCGGCCAAAAGATTCGGAGAATTTTTCTTAGGCATGTTGTGTGAAAAGAGGACAATTTCTACATTTCCTTCTCTGTAACTCTCCAGCTCTCCGCGGCATAGAGAAGCACAGAAAGCACACAGCTCTGATATAATCCTAATTTTGTGCTTGTGCTGTACTGAGAGGACTTCCAGATGTTGTTTAGACTAAAAAAAGCTGTTCTTGCTTTGTTCATTCTGTTGTTGATGTCTTTGCTTGCTCCGCCGTCTGGTGTTACTATGCATCCTAGGTATGTGAAGGCATCTGTCAGTTCCAGTTGCTGATTCCTTACTGATATGGGCTCAGGGTTGCTCACATTGAGCGTCACGATCTCTGTCTTCTTTAGGTTGATGTTTAAGCCCACCTGCTGGCTAAACTTATTAAGTCTATCCGATTTTTCCTGGATGTGTTGATGTGAATGTGCTAGCAGTGCAATGTCATCTGCATATTCCAGATCTTCCAATGTAGAAAATGTAGTCCATCTTATTCCTCTTAGATTGACCTCTATTGTCTGGCGCATCACCCAGTCTATGACTGTTAAAAATAGAGTGGTTGATAAGGGGCATCCCTGTCGTACTCCTGTCTTCACTTCAAAAGTTACATTACTCAATCCAACACTGCACGTAAAGTTAGAATAGAGGCTTTTTATGATGGAAACAATGCGGCTGGGAATTCCATAAGCCCTCAGTATTTTCCATAGGCTGTCCCTGTGTATGCTGTCGAAAGCCTTTTCAAAATCAACAAAGTTAATGTACAGCTGTCTCTGCCATTCTGAGCACTGCTCTATAATGTTCCTGAGGGTGAATATATGATCTGTTCTTTCTAAAGCCCGCTTGTTCTTTCCTCAGTTTATGGTCAACTGCTTTTGAAATTCTCTGGATGATTATCCTGCCTAGTATTTTGCTGGGAACTGAGAGGAGAGTAATTCCTCTCCAGTTGTTGCAGTCTGCAAGGTCGCCCTTCTTGGACAATTTGACAATTATTCCTTTACTCCACTCTGTTGGTGTTGTCTCAGTTTCCCACACTTGTGCAAATAGTGGTTCTAATAGTTCTGCTGCTAGTTCAGGATTTGCCTTGAATAACTCAGCATTTAGATTTTCCATTTTTCAACCCTTTGATAGCCGTGATGATTTCTTCTTTACGTGGAATGTCTGTGTTTACGTCTAAGTCACTTTCAGCCTCCAGAACATTCAGCTGAGTCTCTGGTGGTTCCTTATTCAGTGTTTCTCTGAAGTGCTCTACCCATCTTGTTTCCTGCCCCTGTGCTGTGGTGATGAGATTTCCTAGCTTGTCTCTTACTAACGTTATGTTGTTTGCACCTCGTTTTCCACTGATAGTTTTAGTTATTTTATAGACTGTGCTTTGTTCATTTCTCAGTGCTGCCTCTTCTGCATGTCTTGCAAGGTCATCTAGAAATGTCCTTTTGTTAGCACGGGTTTGACGTTTTACTTCCTTGTCCAGCTGACTGTACTGTTCACTATATATTGCCTTTAACCTGGGAGACTTAGCTTCTGTTTTCTTTCTTTTCATATCCTTTCTCTTCGCTATGGTGTTTAGCGTATCTGGTGTTATCCAGTCTTGGCTCTTTCTTTCCTGGAATCCCAAGCATGACTTGTTGCTTTCCTTGTATATTGTTGAGATGATGGTGTTGAATCTCTGGTCATCAACGCTATGTCTTTCGCTCTAGAATCTTTCCCGTGTCCTAATGAGAAGATTGACACGTATCTAGAAAAATTTGAGAAAATTGCAACTCTGTACGGGTTAGAGAGGTCGCGCTGGAATATGAAGCTTTCTCAGTCTTTGAAAAGTAGTGCGTATGATGTTTCCGCCAAACTGGAAAGCAGCCAACAAGACAATTACGACATGTTGAAGAAAGCTTTGCTTGAGCGTTTACAAATGAATGCTCGCAAATTTTTGCAACTGTTTCGCAACAGCAGGAAGGAGAGCTCTGAAACTTTTCAGCAGTTCTCATCTCGTTTAAAGGGATACTTGACAAAGTGCCTTGAGCTTTCGCAGCTCCCCTCTACCTATGAAGGTCTGGAGGAATTTGTTTTAACACAACAAATAAAGAACACTTTGTCTGCTGATACCCGGAGATTTCTAGCTGAGCAGGGGGCAGAAAAGCTTGAAGACATCTTAGAAATGTCTGAGCGATATCACAATGCGCTGGCTGAACTGCCGGCCACTAAACGTAAACCGACAGAAGAGCATTTTCGAAAGAATAACCTAGACCAATCTTCTCATCCTTCTAACCAAAATAACCACAGAGAAACTGCACCCCAAAACCCCCCTCCTGAAAAATCCAAGTTCTACAGAAACAAGTACCCCAACCACAGTAAACAGTCTGATCAACCCGACCGCCCTTCATGGCAACGCAGCCAGAAAGGACAAGGTGGCAAAGGGAGAACTCCTGCACACGGGACAGATGATCAGAGTGAGCACACCGAACCTAAACGCATCGGATGCTTACTAACAGTCTCGCAAGGCGGAATTATTGACAGTGATTCCCAAACTGTTGGGGATAGACCCTCAACGCGAGGTACTGTTACATTGAACGGTTCTCAAACTTTTTGTTTATTTGACACGGGGCTTTCTTATGATTGCACTGTTGCCAGACACCTGGTTAAACCCGGTCAAGAGACAGGAGAGACCGTCGAATTTTGTGGAGTTTCTAAGAGTGATGCCCCTACAGCGCCTCCCATCGCACTGGTGGAGATCCACTCCGAGTTTGTCAGAGGCGTGATCAAAGCGGTTGTTATGGATGACTCCATCTACCCAGTCATACTTGGCGGTAGATACGTGTTTATTGGGAAACCGGAAGAGCCGATTGTGGCAGCAGTAACTACAAGAGGGCAAACCAAGAAGGAACGGGAGCCTGCGCCTAATTTGTTACCTATGGAACTTAAAGAAGCGCAACAAAAGGACCCTACTTTGGCACCCTGCTTTAGGAAACTGCCCATGGCTAAGGAACCCAGACAGCACGGGGACATTTTTTTCTAAGGATGGCGTACTTTATCGCAGAACGGGCAAGCCTGAACAAGGTTACAATCAGCTCCTAGTACCGAAACAGTACAGAAGCCAAATCCTAGAAATGGGGCACTCTCTTCCCTTCAGCGGACATATGGGACTGAACGCCCCAAACCAACGGAAAACCACTCATTATTGGTGGCCAGGAGTAAATACTGATATTATCAGGTACGTCAAATCCTGTGCCCAGTGCCAACGTGTACCACCCAAGCAACGGACACCCCCAGTCTCTTTGGGTGAAATGCCAATAGTGGGAACACCATTCGAACGGGTTGTTATCGACATTTTGGGGCCGTTAGAAAGGACTAAAAGAAGGAACAGGTTTATCCTGACCTTAGCCGACACATGCACTTTATGGGCAGAAGCTATACCGCTAACATGCGCAGATGCCAAGCATGTCGCAGAAGCCCTAGTGCAGATTTTCACTCGGTTGGGATTCCCTCAGCAAGTGTTGACGGATAACGGATCTCCATACCGAAACATGTTGATGGATGAGATCGTGAAGATCTTAAGGGACCAGCACATCTACACTAAGCCTTATACTCTGGCCAGAAATGGGCTAGTAGAACGTGTTAACGGAAACCTCAACATGATGTTAAGTAAACTGGCACAAGTGAAACCTGAAGACTGGGATTGTTGCATTCCGGCAGCTTTATTTGGCTACAGAGAATCTCCTCATACTTACACAGGATTTCCTCTAGCTACGCTTTTATTCTGCAGATCCATTAAGGGCCCGCTTGAAGCCTTACTTTGGTCGCTGACAGACCAGAAGGCAGATGAGACAGTTGTCTCAGCCAGTAAATACGTATCGGATTTAAAGGAAAGGTTGAAACTAGGATGGGACCTAGCAACGACCAACTTTAAGCGAGCACGCACAAAGCACACTAACCGATACAGGAAAGTCGCGAAAGAGAGAGAACTGGAAGCAGGAGAAAAAGTTTTGGTGTTACTCTCTACCGGAAACCACCAACTGAGGATCGGATGGCAAGGGCCGTTTACCGTCCTGAAAAAGATTTCTAAGGCTAACTACCAGATCTCTATTCAAGGAAAGGAAAAGGTTTTCCATTTAAATCTGTTAAAGAGATACTTGGAAAGACCGGGGCCGACCTCCGAACATCTCCTAACGATCGTCAAAATTGACGAAGATGACGATAGTGGCAGGGAAATTCCACTGCTCACACACGAAATCTTTCAAAAATGTCAAAAGCGGCGATGCTCTTTCAAGCGCGCATGGGAGACATTCCAGAGAAAGGTAATGTTGGGGCAGACTTCATGAGTAGGACTTGCCTTTTCACTCAGCTGCCTGAGTGTGAAGATTAGGTCTTGAGTACTTCGGTTTGCTCGGAAACCGCACTGGGCTTCATCCAATTGTGGCTCAGCTAGGCATCGGGAGGACATATATATTAATATATATTATATTAGATTTGTCTGACTAATCTAACTCTGTTGTAGATGATAGGCTGACCGAGAGAAGCTTCTCGAGTGTCAGAGACAGAATCTACTATATTTCCTCCACCTCACTCGTGAAATCTATTGCTATTTTATCACCTCCCACTGAGCTATCAATTATGTCTATGTCTATTCAGAAGGGACCAAACTAAGTCTTAATCACCTATCACAAATCTACGACAAATGTGGGCTTGTCCGACGGATTTTTGAACTTAGAATAGCAAGACGAGACGACAAATGTGGTCTCGTCCGTAGGATTTTTTTTTTTTTTTTTTTTTTTTTTGAACTTAGAATAGGAAGACGAGACGACAAATATCAGCTCGTCTGTTCGATTTATTTCTTTATTCTGGAATAGAGTAAGAGTGTGATTGTCTCGTGGTGTTATATTATCTTTAAAAATAACTATTCCCCTAGACTAACGATCTGTTTATGAGCGTGCTGACCCACACAATTAATAATTGGTTTTTTTCCTCAGCATTATTGAGCAATATACATTTGAGTTACAGGTTGATTTGTCGGAATATATGTTAATTGTTGATTTTGTAATACTAAACGCTGGTAAAGTTTGTGATTGTCTAACAGTCACTGGGTTTGAAGCAGAAAGGTGTTTGAACTAAGTTAAAGAGTGCGTTTCGGACTATTTCTT
This sequence comes from Oreohelix idahoensis, assembly GCA_024509875.1. Classification (NCBI taxonomy): domain Eukaryota; kingdom Metazoa; phylum Mollusca; class Gastropoda; order Stylommatophora; family Oreohelicidae; genus Oreohelix; species Oreohelix idahoensis. Next base: position 475,320 of record JAMPIV010001142.1, read on the forward strand.
CCAGATTAATTGCCTCCCTTACCCGATCTGACTTCAGGGGTGAACTTGTAGTGGATTTAAAAATTAAGGGAATTTTTTTTTTCTCTTTAAATTTTTGCAATAATTATTTTGTTCCCACTGTAGCAACTTATTTTTTCAGTGAGTAATCTTACTACCATTTAATTGGCATAGTCGCTTGCAATCAGAGCTTTTAGAGCCAGGAATAGCAGCGATAGTTAGATACTATAGTATAGGAGGAGGTATCCCAGGTTAAAGTATATCATCTTTTGTTTTGGTATTTTCTCGTAAGTGGTAGGAACAAGTGTATCCTTTTCTTAATTTCTTTCTCGACTAAGTCTCAGTCACTGACTTATTATGGCAGAAAGGCGAAGCTTAGGCAGATCCTCAGACAGGAAGCAATCGAAGAGGGACTGGACGGCGAAGATGCAAAAGCTTTTGTCAGGGACGAACTTGAGAGATATGATGTGGAGAGGAAAGCAGCTGAAGCTAAAGAGCAGAGGAAGATGAACGAGGAAATGGAAATCCGCAGGGCGAACGAACGAGAGAAGGAGCGACAGCATGAGGAAAGAGAGAATGAGAAGGATAGACAGCAGGAGGAAAGAGAGGAGAGACAGCACGAGAAGGAGAGGGAGGAGAGACAGCATGAGGAAAAAGAGAAACAGAGACAGCACAAGTTGGCGCTTAAGACTAGAGTTTCAAAGCCGTGGTGCTGCCTCTACCTCCAGCAATGGAGAGTCTTCTCCTCATTCTTCCTTAACTGATCCTTCTAACACACAATCTACTCATCTCACCGCTATGTCTTTCGCTCTAGAATCTTTCCCTTGTCCTAATGAGAAGATTGACATGTATCTAGAAAAATTTGAGAAAACTGCAACTCTGTACGGTTTAGAGAGGTCGCGTTGGAATATGAAGCTTTCCCAGGCTTTAAAAAGTTCTGCGTATGATGTTTACGCCAAACTGGAGAGCAGCCAACAAGACAATTACGACGTCTTCAAGAAAGCGTTATTGGAGCAATTTGAAGTGAACACGCGCAAATTTTTGCAACTGTTTCGCAACAGCAGAAAGGAGAATTCTGAAACTTTTCAGCAGTTCTCCTCTCGTCTAAAGGGATATCTGGCAAAGTGCCTTGAGCTCTCGCAGCTCCCCTCTACCTATGAAGGTCTTGAGGAATTTGTTATAACAGAACAAATAAAGAACACTTTGTCTGCGGACACCCTAAGATTTTTAGCTGAGCAAGGTGCAGAAAAGCTTGAAGACATCTTAGAAAAGTTTGAGCGTTATCAAAATGCGCTGGCCGAACTGCCGGCCACAAAACGTAAACCGACAGAAGAGCATTTTCGAAAGAATAATCTAGACCAATCTTCTCATGCTTCTAACCAAAATAACCACAGAGAAACTGCACCTCAAAACCCCCCTCCTGAAAAATCCAAGTTCTACAAAAAACAAGTACCCCAACCACAGTAAACAGTCTGATCAACCCGACCGCCTTTCATGGCACCGCAGCCAGCGAGGACAAGGTGACAAAGGGAGAACCCCTGCGCACGGGACTAATGAACAGCGCGAGCACACTGAGCCTAAACGCATCGGATGCTTGCTAACAGTCTCGCAAGGCGGAATTATTGACAGTGATTCTCAACCTGAGGGAGAGAAACCCTCAACGCGAGGTACTGTTATTTTGAACGGTTCTCAAACTTGTTGTTTATTTGACACGGGGCTTTCTTTTGATTGCATTGTTGCCAGGCACCTGGTTAAACCCGGTCAAGAGACAGGAGAAACCGTCCAATTTTGTGGAGTCTCTAAGAGTGATGCACCTACTGCGCTTCCCATCGCATTGGTGGAGATCCACTCTGATTTTGTCAGAGGTGTGATCAAAGCGGCTGTTATGGATGACCCCATCTACCCAGTCATACTTGGCGGTAGATACGTGTTTATTGGGAAACCGGAAGAGCCGATTGTGGCAGCAGTAACTACAAGAGGGCAAACCAAGAAGGAACGGGAGCCTGCGCCTAATTTGTTACCTATGGAACTTAAAGAAGCGCAACAAAAGGACCCTACTTTGGCACCCTGCTTTAGGAAACTGCCCATGGCTAAGGAACCCAGACAGCACGGGGACATTTTTTCTAAGGATGGCGTACTTTATCGCAGAACGGGCAAGCCTGACCAAGGTAACAACCAGCTCCTAGTACCGAAACAGTACAGAAGCCAAATCCTAGAAATGGGGCACTCTCTTCCCTTCAGCGTACATATGGGACAGAACGCCACAAACCAACGGATAACCACTCATTATTGGTGGCCAGGAATAAATACTGATATTATCAGGTACGTCAAATCCTGTGCCCAGTGCCAACGTGTACCACCCAAGCAACGGACACCCCCAGTCCACATGGGTTAAATGCCAATAATGGGAACACCATTTGAACGGGTAGTGATCGACATTTTAGGACCCCTAGAAAGGACACGTCCCTAGGATCCCGTGGGACCTGGAAAATAGTGGTCGGAAAGTACCCTCGCCTTCATATATATCCTTTTAGTTGCTTCTGTTCAGGGACTAAACGTCATAGGTTGTACTAGTTTCTCATATACAGGATAATATCCTCAGTGCGCATGAAGCTGTAAGTTCTGATCTGTCTAATTTTCTAGTTAACCCTGTGAAACCGACATATCTCTGGGTGTCCCTTTCACTTTAGTTACGCCACTGGAGACACTTAAAGCTGAATTCAGCTAAGGCGGATTCCGGTCTAGCTATCTTCAACAACTACGGATATGTTTGAAGCTCAAGTCATCAGTGGCCGATTCTGGTCTAGCACATTCTCAAAAAACTTTGGATAGGTTTGAAGCACTGCTGGGTTCATTTCTAGCCAGTAGTGTACTAATGGGGTGCGAAGAGGCAGTCCGCACCGGGTGACAGCCAGGAGGGGGGATGCCATCGTACATTAGTACAGCAGTCCAGCACAATTTTAAAATCTGCTTGCGATATATTTTTTATGAATGTTTACTTACGGGGTGATCTGACTTGGATGCCAAATACTCAAAGTACGCCCTTGTTTCTAGCTATTATCAGCAACTGCGGATAGCTTTGTAGCTAAATTCAATGGATGGTTATGAAAAAAAAATCGAAAAAAGGTGATTCGTCTTACGAGGACAAAAGACAGAAAATAGCCAACGTTGCGGCCACAAGGCCTTCGTCAGGAAAAGGAAAGAAAGAAAGTGAGGCCTAGATAGGACACATTAGAATCTAATTAAATATAAAAATAAACTATGGGTACTTCCCTAAAGGCAGCTAAGACATAGCATGCCTGACGAAGAGAGAGTGCGTCACCCGAAAAGGAAAAGACTGCCACTTCTGGATGTAAAGAAGCTAAAAAACGAAACTGAACAAAAAAACTACCAAAACGTAAAAATAATGAAGACTGGAGATAAAGGAGGACAGAATGAATGGGAGATAAATAAAAATTTAATAAAAAAAAATCAAAAAATTCTTTTAATTTATGGGCGACGGAGAAATAGAAAAACTGAATAAGCGTTGAAAGTGTCAAAATAGAATAGGAGTGCAAAGTGTGACCTTAGACAAGGTTGTGTAGGGTGTTAAGACCAGCTGAATTCGAGCAGTCGCGCATTTTTTCCTAGCTACGCGTTTAACAGTCACTGACTGTACTTGCCCCGTACAGATCCCGGGGGGTCTCAGCGGAGATTAAGAAAGAATATAACTACTGCTTCCTCGGGCATGTCATACGAATTGATTAACATGAGGTTGTGCTGAGGTCTGACAACCTCATCATGTAACATACATTGCTACAGAAACGACCGATGTAAGAGCACATGAATGTTTTAGTGAAGGTTTCTTGCGAGGGAACTAAGCTGCTCCATGCTCCATAAGGAGCGAAAAGGAAAAATGATGCTGATGATGATGATGGGACTAAGGATCCCGTTTACACACCCATTGAAGCGTATTGGGAATATGGTGTTAGGCCTATATTTTCTCGACCATCGGCGCACTAGGGGTGCCGGCCGCCTTAACCTTCCCAGAGTTGCTCTGGTACCCAATTCATGAGGCTGGGTCTAAAGAATCCCACCTCAACTGGGAATCGAACCATGGCCCACTGAGCTAGGAAGCCAGTGCGGTGGGATTAAGACTGCTGAATATTTGCCGATATATTTGTTGCTACTTTCAACGTTATTTTAACACTTGGCGGCTTAATTCAAAATTCACTTAAAAGTTTTTAGCCTGGTTTAGAAATCTGTCTGTGTTATACTGTCTTGTAAAAATGCATCAAGGGTAGAAAGAGAAGCATAAAAACGTAAGTCAATCAGTCGATGCAATGTAGAATTAAGCAAATAATAATTCCCGACTTCAAAAGTTGCTTAAAGATCCACTGCCAGGAAGAACATAATAGAATAACGTTACGAAGTGCTCCACGGTCGATTGCAGGCTCGTTAGATGTACGTAATTTCAACAATCACAGAAATACGTGCGGTGGAGAACAAAGATGAGCATCAAAGGACATGGCGATGTTTCGTAAGTGTAAAAGTCCTTTAACTTTACTTAATGCTGTTTGAAACCAGCTGCGTAAAAGAATTCCTCTGGAATCAAGGGCATTATCTTTTGACAAGCTTCAATACAGTTTCCTCATCAAAGACACGATTTTTCTTTCTTTAGTTGTAGTTTTTGCTACGGTACATAATAAATGTTATCGGAAGAAAACGCTTCAAGGATAATTACCGGTACAGAAATTCTTGCTGAAGGGCAGGCGATGAGCAAAATAGGAAACAGGATATTGGAGGGGAAGGAAGTTTTTTTTTTAATTCTTTAAAAAAAAAATAAATAACAATTTACACACAAAGGACTTCTTTTACTTCAAGTATCTGTCTCTCCGATGCCATCACAAGAAAAGCTATGCTATGGACCCCTGAAGGAAAACGAAAGAGAGGCCGACCAAAAACAACTTGGCGGAGGACTGTGGAGGCTGAGATGTAAAGAATGAACCAGAGTTGGGGCACTGTACGAAGGATGGCCACCGACCGAGAAAAGTGGATTCAATTTCTTGTTGCCCTACAAGACGCCACCAGGCGTGATGGCCACTGACTGCTTTGACCGTCGGCGGCTAAGGATCAAAGAAGAAGAAGAATGATCTGTCTCTCCACAACTTCCTGTCTCCAGTACAATTTATCAGTTCTGTTGTTGACTTCTTTCCATGACACAATGTCAAAACTGTTCAGTATTTGCTCTCTTTGTCTTCCTCTATCTCTTTTTCCTTCAATCTTCCCTGTTGTTACAATATTCCAGCTTTCCTCTTCTCATAACATGCCCAAAAATAGTAGATTGCTTCTTTCTAACTTGTGAAATACGTTTCCTTTGCGCGTTGACCTCTTTCAGGACATCCTTATATATATATATATATATATTTTTTTTTTGGCTGTCCGTGGTATTTTTTACATTCTTCTGTAAAACCACATCTCTGTGGTCCACAAAGGACGCGTGGAGAAAACAAAGATGGACGAAACAGTGGCGATGGTAACAATAACAATTCGTTTGGTCCATCTTCATTGCACACAGCCAACTCCATCAGTGCTTCGATCTCCTTCCCTTAGATCACAAAAGGAGAATCTCAGCACAGTGCACTAACTCCGTAGCACCGGAGATGATCCCAATTTATGTATTCAGGAATCACACATTCTATAAATAGGTTTGTTGTGGGTAGGTTTCCTTAACTGTTAAATGTTAAAAGTCTTTAAGATTTCCAACTGCCGAGGGATTTTTAACGTGCTCAACTTGCACACGGTACCGCCTATTCTGTTGCCCTTATCCGAGAAGACTAGACATTTAATCTCACTACCCAAGAGATCGGGGAGTATTATAATAGCAATAATAATAGTCCCTTCAGTCATAACTGACTATGGGAATGCGCGACTGAGGTGACAGCCCCCAGTTGCTTATTTTCCTGCTGTTTCTTTCGACGTTTTCTACTCTCTTCTGCTTGTTGTGTGAGCATCTTTTCGCCCAGTCTGAGGTGGCGCCGCAGATAGCATCGCCACTTGATGTGATCGGCAGCGTCATCCTCCCAGGTTGCTGGATTTATTTATGTCCAGTGCCCTCATGTCTCTCTTGCACACATCTTTAAATCTCAGCTGCGGTCGCCCAACTGGTTTTTTTATTTTTTTTATTGAAGGGGGTGGAGTATGACATTATTAGGAACCTTACTTACTTAGTCGTTCCCCTTCTACCGTGAGGTGTAGAGGTTTGGAAGAGAGAGCGCCAGACTATCCTATCGGCTGTCTTCCTCCTGGCCTGGTTCCATTCTAGTCCTCGGTCCTTCAAAGATTGTCTAATGTTGTCCTCCCAGCGGACTCTGGGTCGTCCTCGGGGTCTGAATCCTTGGCTCTTTGTTTCCCATGCTTGTCGTGGTATCCGATCTTCTCCCATTCTGCAGACATGGCCAAACCATCTTAATTGGGACTGTTCTACTTGGGTCTTAGGGTATTAGGAACCACTGATTCTTAAAAAAATGTCCATCAATTATATTCTCTGTGCTGAGAGCGAAACCGGTACCTTTTGAGTTAAAGGCGGTGTAGCGTAATAATCAAATGAAATGCCGTACCCTTCTCTTAGATACGAACTGTGTTAACCAATCAGAGCAGCGCAAGCTCGCTGATGACACGAACCGGGTTTCTAAATGGCGTCTAACAGGGGAAAGTAAATGTGCGTTCTAGTATCATGGAGTTGTATAAATTGCAAAAGAATGGCTGGAGGGAAACGATTGAAGTGAAGTGCATTTTATGCAAACGAAGACCTCATACTTATATTCAAAAGGGAAGACTGCTGTGTGGATTATTTTCGGAGATAATCAAGGTAAAGTGGGACATTTTGTCAAATTTTACTGTGTAAATGGTCTTTCCAAATTCGCTACAAATCGAAGACACAATCGAAATAGAAAAACCTTATACGAAAAGACAGCCCAGGACCTTCCCAATAAAAGGAGAGATAGCTGAAGGTCGTGGCGAAAATGTTAAGAAGAAAGAGAAGGAATTCCAGACCAATCTAACACACTTGCTCGATTCTGCACCAAGAGTCAACAAGTCTAGCAGACAGCAAAGTGTGACGTCATAGTGATCTATCAGTATCTACTACTGACACTATACTTTTAAAAACCTTTTGCCACAGGCGGACATCATATCTTTTAACCACTCCGACCCTGTAACAATAACATATAAATAAATGTAAGCTTATGAGTTTTTATTAAAATTACATTTAACTTTTTAATCAGTATTATAAGTATGAGTCAAGATGAAGAGTTGTTAGAGGTCTTTCTTCTCGGGACAGTTAACGGAATACAAATCAAGTAGCGTCTCGCTCCAGTCTGCCCAAACGTAAATGGGTACCTGCCTCTGCTCATGAGTTAAGGCAGGCAAAGGCATCGTGGAAGGGAAGCGGTTATCCAACTTTATGAAGCTAAGGGGTCGTACATACATGATGTCACGCGGGATGAGGGGAGGGGGGGCCAAAAATTTTGATACGTTGTGAGAAAAAGGGGGATTTGTAAAAATGTGACGTCACACAAAAATAAAAGCGTCATACTCGCTTCTTATATAAATTATGTTTCTACTTTTATCCGCAATATTTAACTTTTATCCGCATTTGTTAATTTTTATCTGCAATAATTAACTTTTTGCCTTAATAGATAACTCCCTCGTGGACGACTTATATCCCTTATATATTTAATTCTCTCAGGCGTGATGATCGCTCTAATGTTCCGCGAGCTGTAGATATAATAATTTGTATGCATGGTTTCCTGAGACCTGAACATTATGTCAAGGGTTCCTCCAGGATAAAATGGTTGAGAAAGGCTGCTCTAGACAGACAGACATACAGACTGGTGCAGGGGTCGGCGACCGGTCAATCGAAACTACCGGTGGATCACAACGAATGATTTGGCAGATCTCTACGTGATTAAAACAGGGGGGGGGGGAATTATTTTTAAGCAAGGGTCATTATGAATCATCCCTCTACTAACGGCATTTAAAAGCGCACTATGCCCAGGATTAAAGGCAGGGCTGTGGAGTCGGTCGTCTTTTAGTGGAGTCGGTTAAAAAAATGTCTTGGTTCCGACTTTACGAGCCTTAAGCCAAGGCATATCCACGTCTGATTCATACAAAAACGAAAAAAAGGGGAGGGGGTGGGGTGCTTTAAAAATTGAAATAACATTTCAAAGTAGTTGTTTATTATTAAAATAGTACATTTTCAGCAATGTAAATAAAAAGTACCGTACCATCGAAGTTTTTGAAACAGTGAGTTCGAAATAAAATTTTAAAAAGTCTTCTGCTATTTAAATTAAAAGGGGCAAGAGTTCTGAAAACCATGCTCTATAATTACATTATCTAGCACTGATTGAGGTTGAGAAATTTGATCGTACTTCTAGACTGACCGCCCAGAATGCAACACCCTGCTACCCTGTGATCATTCAAGATGCTGCTTTGCCTGTCATAGTGTTACCACCAACTCAAGTCACTGTGGAACGTTTCTTTTCTGCCCTCAGAATAATCAAATCCGATTTGAGAGCAGCAATGAATCTATTAAAAGTGGCCTTTTTTAAAAAAGAACCAATTCAATTGAAATAAAAATGATCATATTTTAAAACACTTTTTGAGTTTTTGTATTATTATATGAATGAATAATTTAAAATGTAATCACTGAAAGCCACGTTTTCATTTATCCATACACATACCATACTTATACATTTAACTCCACAGAAGTGCATAATTTTATGCTATATGACTAGTAAAAGAACTATAGTCGGAAGTCGGACTTCTAAAATCTCAGGAGTCGAAGTCGGAGAATTTTTTGACCGACTCCACAACCCTGATTAATGGTAGGCCCTACAAGGCAGTAATCGCTTTTGTCAAGAAATGTAATGGTGAGAGACATTTTAAAACTTTTATTTCTACAACTCAAACTGATTTTTCACTTAATTCTGCAGACATGATTTTACCTGGGTAGATTTCAAGAAAGCTTTGTGTTTCTACAGTAGATCCCCACAGTTCCTTGGTTGCCTTCCCCGGACTAGTGGGTGACGGAAAAGCGAACTTTATTTTCAAAGGGTTGAGAATAGGGCACTCAAGCCCGTCTAATAGTCTGCTCTTCCGTTCTCCCATCGTTTATCCAGAATCTATTTATTCTCACATGAATTTAAATACTTGTTTTCAAGAAGATAAGAAGAACAAGAATAAGAAGGCTAAAATAACCAAATGACAAATGTATATAAGGACCGACAGCCAAAAAAACAAAAACCAACCAAAAAACGAAGAAATTGTAAAACTGTCAGATGATCCTTCACACTTACGACTAAACTCTGAACTGCGCATGTCCAACTAACCCTCCAACTTCCACCGCGTCCTAGCAACAGAAAATCACAAATGCACTGCAGACGATTACCACTCTTTCTCCATATCTCTGGGGACAATCGCCTGAAGGATAACAGTATTGCAATTTGTAGACTTTTGACTACAAAATTTATGAGCCACCAGAACGTGCGGGCAGACATGCGACTTCTGTTGAAACAAGAACAAACTTGAGAAACTGTTGGATTTGAAAACTGTACTGCGTGTAATTTGTTTGTTCGCCAGCGAGCGTGATAATTCGTAGTAGCAGAAGAAGGGGAAGGAGAAGGAGGAACATGATCAGGAGGAAGAAGAAGAGGAAGAAAAGAAGAAAGGTGGAAGCAGAAGAAGAGGAGCAAGGAGGAGGGTGAAGAAAAAGAAGCAGCAGGACGGAGGAGGAGAAAAAAGAAGGGACAAAGGATAAGGACGGAGGAGGAGAAGTGGAAGAAGGAAGAGCAGGAGGATGAAGAAAAGGAATGGGGGAGAAGAAGAAGGATGAGCAGGATGAGGACGAAGAAGGAGAAGTAACAAGAAGAAGGAGGAGAAGCAGGAAGAAGAGGAAGAAATAAAAGGAAGAGGAGAAGACGGAGGATGAACAGGCGGATGAAGAAGAATGAAGAGGATGAGTAGGAGAACGAGCCGGTAAAATTCGATCCTGGCGACTAAAGACAACCAAGTTCTGCTACTGACCAGGATGTTGTTGTGTCTTGTATTATGTTGTAGGCGACTGTTCTAGGGCGAAGATGAATACAACCAATTCGATCATACCGTGACCTAAAATGACTTTTTGACTTTTCCGATCCCCTAGGTTACGAGTTTTTAACTCTTCTTTCCTTGTGCCAGGTAGCGAAAGGTACATGTCTTTTTCAACTGCATTGTATATCCATACAGAGTGTTGGTGATAAAGGCGTTTGGCTGACCTTAAATGAAACCGACACGGCACTGCAAGAACCGACAAAAATAAATCTACTTCACTGAACGAATTCTAACATTCGCTTCCGTAGCTTGGCGCTGTTGCCGTTCTGGTAGTCCTGGGTTCAATTCTCCAGCGAGCCTATCACATCTGTGGGTTTTTTTTTTCTTCTGTTGTCTACTTTTCTACTTCTTTATTTCACACGAGTGCCTGAAACATACCTTTATGTGTGTAATATTTATTTATTAACGAATTCTAACACTCCTTTATGACTATAATCAATCTGGGGGAAAAAATGTAATCTGTAGATAATTTAAGCATATGCCATGGATACATTACTGTATTGTTTATAATGCTGCAATTTTCTTTACAATACTCCACAAAAATCTCCAAATGTGAACGAACAGAAGAAACTAAGAAAACTAACTAACATTCATTAGGTACACTCTAAAAAGCAGTACACTCTAAAAAGTAAAAACAAGCGAAAATGTGGATGGCAGAAAAGGCGGAGGAAGATAGATCGAGAAGGTAATGACTGCTTGGTGTTAAGGAAGTCACGGAAAGCATGATGTGACAACATCAAAGATCAAGACATGCATTAACAGTGAACAAGGGGGCGAATAAGGACACACAGTACAATATATAGAGATTTGCAGGCAGGTAAATGGGTTAGTAGGTAGGCATAAAATTGGAAGTCGAGGGACTGATGAAAAAAAGAAGATATATACAAGGGGATTGACATAAGTCTTGGGCCTGACCATGAAGGACATGTCACAGAGAGCTGAAATTTTGTATAGTGTTTATTCCTTTTCAATATAGCCACCGTCTGAATTGACACACTTCTGCCATCTCTGCTTGACCTTGAAAAGACCTTGGGAGTAGAACACCCTATTTTTCAAACTAAACCAGTCATCACATGCCAGTATAACCTCTTCATCGCTGTCAAAATGATTTCCTTTCAGCTAATTTTTAAGATTTGGGAATAGAAAAAAGTCTGATGGAGCCAAATCTGGAGAATATGGTGGATGTGGAAGAATTTCAATATTCAAATCGTTGGCTGCTAGCTGCACAAGCCGTGCTTTGTGAGAGGGCGCGTTGTCTTGAAGCAAAGGAAGATTTTGAGTGCGCGTTATCCCTCGTTTCCTGGTCACAACCTTTCTTAGTTTTGTGAGAAGATCTGCATAGTACTGTCCATTAACTGTGTTGCCACGAGGCAGATAATCTTTCAAAAGGACACCTTTGCCGTCCCAAAAACCAGTCAGCATCACTTTTCCTGAAGATTTCTGCGCCCTCGGCTTGACAGGTGTTGGGGAGCCCGGTGTTTTCCATTGCATGCTGGCAATTTTGGATTCAGGGTCATAATAGTGTACCCAAGTCTCATCTACTGTCACCATGGTCTCCAAAAAATGTAGATGTTTTTCCCTGAAACATCAGAAATTTTATCACAGCTCTGGCCTCCTTCTTTTCCATTGTTTTGTCAAATCTTTGGAGCAGCAGATCCGGTCAATAGGGTACATTGCGCCGTGCACCGTAGCGGGAAAACCCATTGAAGAAACAAACGCGTACTTTACACATTCAGTGCAAATATGATGAACTTTAAATGTGCCAAGTTTCATCTTCCTCCTGTGACTCCTTCATGGTCAGGCCCAAGACTTATGTCAATCCCCTTGTATATATATAAAAGAGGGGCAGATTGACAGGCAACACACGTAGACAGACAGTCACAAATTAGGGACGGACTACGCGATTCTCGACAAGGCATGACCCTATGGCCCGACAATTCCTCGTGAAGAAAGAAGATTGAATACATTAGTCTATCTCACCAAACTTCTGTGAAATCTGCTGAGTTCAGAAAAGTACTCGATGACAAAACAGAGAAAGACAGATGAGAAGACAAATACAGGAAAGAGATGGCAGGACAGAGAGGACACACAGCACAGGGGACAGAGAGAGTAAAGAGACGAAAGGACAGAATGAGAGAGAAAGGGAGAAGAGGGGGAATAGAGAAAGGGAATACATGAGAGGACTGATGAAGATAAGAGATGAGGAAATAGACAGCGGAAAGATATGAAGGGACGGAAAGGGAGAGAAAAAGAAATACTTGGAGGCACAGGAAGATAGATAGATAGATCGGATGGATAGATAGATAAGATAGATAGATAGATAAGATAGATAAGATAGATAGATAGATAGATAGATAGATAGATAGATAGATAGATAGATAGATAGATAGATAGATAGATAGATAGATAGATAGATAGATAGATAGATAGATAGATAGATAGATAGATAGATAGAGAAACCTTCGGTAGTCCGAAATAACCGGAATTCAGGATATATGAAGATTGCATAATTCTTGGGCCAAGATGGGTTTCTGTATATCGAAAAGTGTGCTTCGCTCAAGGTTGTTGTATTCAGATACGGCGTGCCTGGATCAATGCGATTTTAATTAGATACGCAGAAAAGTTTGCTTGGATTAAGCAGGTTTTACTGACAAGCACATACAAACGAGCTTGAATCAAGATTGTTTTAATGATAATAATAATAATAGCCCTTCAGTCATAACCCCCTGAGGTGACAGCCCTCAGCTGCTTATTTTCCTGGTGTTCCTTTCCAACGTTTTCTCATCTCTTCTGCTTGACGTGAGAGCTTCTTTTCGCCCAATTCGAGGTGGCGCCGTGGAAAGCATCGCCACTTGGTGCGATCGGCAGCTTCATCCTTCCAGGTTGCTGGATTTATGTCCAGTTCTTAATGACAAACACATAAAAAAAAAGCTTGGATCAAGATTGTTTTACAGACTAAGTATAAAAAAGAGCTTGCATCAAGATGGGTTTGCAAACATACACACAACAACGTGCTTGGTTCAACCGAATTTCACAGAGATACGTAGATACACAAACAAACAGCTTGGATTCAGGTAGTTTTACAGATGTACGCATAAAATGGGCTTGGATCAATTAGATTTCATTGAGATTCTCATAAAAACGAGCTTGGATCAAGATGGTTTTACTGATGTACGCATAAAAACGTGCTTGGATCAGCGTAACAGGATTGTTTTACTGATGTACGCAAAAAAACCTGCTTGTATCAAAATGGTTTTTATTGATGCACGCGTAAAATACGATCAAGCTGATATTATTTAGATACTCAGAAAAAATAGGAGCTTGTATCAAGGTGGTTTTCCAGACACACCATAAACAAGGGCTTGGATCAATATGATTTTACAGGCATACATATAAAAAACGTGCTTGCATCAATAGGATGCCACTGAGATATTCATAAAAACGAGCTTGGGTCAAGAAGGTTTTACACGCATACATATAAAAAACGTGCTTGCATCAAATGGATGTTACGAGATTCTCATAAAAATGGGCTTGGATCAAAATGGCTTTACTGATACACGTATAATCAATAAAGACTTCATTAAGATACACAGACAAACGTGCTTCGGTCAAGTTGGTCTTATTCAAATATGCAGACAACCGGGTAATTAAGATACACACAAACGTCAATGTTTGGGCGAGGGAGGAATGAATTCCAGAGCTCTCTAGAAGTCCAAGACTGCACAGTTAAGTAAATGAGAAGGCTTTTAAAAAAATAAATATTTATATGAACGCCTCATTTTTGCATCCTGTACATTTTGCAGAGTGGTTTGATTTGAGCGCTGGTCACTCGCGGCTAAGATGCCGGGTTCGAATCACGGCTTGCATAGCTAGGCGGGGTTGTCGCACGGAAGGTCCTGGGTTCGAGTCCTGGGTAAGCCACTCACGTCTGTTGTCTAGTGTTCTACTTCTTTCTTTCTTACGAGTGCCTGAAAGCATACATTTATGTTTGTCTAATATTTATTTGCTATAAATGGGTACTTAACTTTGAGTTAGGGAAGGGAAGGAAAAGACAGCGAGGAAGGAAACTGGTCTCCCCACCTCTCGATACTGGACCTAGTATGGTGAAGTCTCTAACACTCCACTACCGCAATAAGTTACCGGGTTTCGGGTTCAAAGCTTGGTAGTGTCACGCTTCAGTCTAACCAGCTGTAAAAGGGTACCTGACTCTGATCTTGAGTTAAAGAAGGCAACGGCAGCGAGGAAGGGAACAGGTCACCCCACCTCATAAAGCTGAGACCCAGTACATCGAAGTCTATAACATTTCACTCCACTACGGCTGAATCTGCTACGTGACTACCCTTACTGTTTAAATTTACGGCAGGCGTGTTTAAAAAAAAATGTAATTCTTGTTCTTGTCACCTGTTTGTAACTGTGGCTGACGAAGGGTAAAACCCGAAACGTCCCTTGTTTCCTGTGAACCGTTACAACGTTGTACTGGCGACCAGGTTTTCAAGGTTCAAGCCCGGGCGTTAGCGTTTGAAGGAATGTTTACGACCGGGAATTTGACTGAATAACATGAACGGCTCCTGCACATAAATCCCGTGTGGATGGGAAGGAGCGAAGCTCCTGACCGCGCTCCTGACCGGGTTGGAAGGAAAGTCCACTGACCCCCCCAGCCTCGCAATGACATGTCATTGGGCCAAAAGAGCTGGAAAGCTCGAGTGCCGCTGGAAAAATTGGTTTATATCCCACTTAAAAAAAAATACGGGGGGTTGAGGGCGGCAGTGAAGGGTCTGTCGTAAGCGTACGCACAGTTCGTATAATGTTGATCCTAAGAGTTGGGTTAAACCGTAGGGCTCTTTGGTCTGGAGTCTCACCTCAACTTAGAATGCACGAGGAACGCATTTTTTTTTTTAACTTGCCCTCCCAAACAACGGGGGAGGGGGGAGCTCACAATGTGAAATGACCCAGACCTCATCTAAGCTGTCGGGGGGGGGGGGGGGGGGGGGGGGGGGGGGGGGGGGGGAAGAGGAACTGGGGAAGCATCGTATGTCAAAAGGCAAGGATGGACAACTGAAATGCCCGAGACAATGTGACCAAACTACCTTTCAATCAAAATAAAATTAAACAGATCGTGGTATCAGTCCAGCAATGTGACATAACAGGTCTATGGGAGGCGCACCGCTGGCTGCACGCGAGATGCATTTTAGGTCATGCGCAGTGCCTTACTAAAAAGGGGGGGGGGGGAGGTGGGAGTCGCGCACTGGGTGACAGCCTGGAGTTCGGTGCCATTTAACACTTTTATTACAGTATTGTAGTTTAAAAATCCGTTTGAAAGCATAATACATTTTTGTGTGTGTTTATTTATGGCGAAGGAGGGATGCCAAAAGTAGATCCCACCTGGGTGCCAAATATTTTAAGTCAGCGGTTCCTATAGTGTGGTCTGCTGACCCCTGGGGGTCCTCGAGACCCTTTCAGGGGATCCGCAAAGTCAAAACTATTTTCACAATAATCTAAGACGTTATTTGCCTTTTTTTTAACTCTCAATCTCTCATGGTACAACCCACATACACAAAAGCTCTTTGGGGTTCTCAATAATTTTAAGAGTTCAAAGGGGGTCCTGAGACCAAAAAGTTTGAGGAACCATGCTTTAGTAAACCCCTGGTCATGAGTAAACATTTCTTGTTTCTTTATTTTGTTTTTTTTTTAATCCAAAACAAAAAAAATGAAGAACATAATAGTCAATATGAACATTTCTGAAAGCCCAGGAAATATTACTATAAAGCATTCATCTGTGAAAAGATAGTCCCACAACAGATACTGCAGTAGGGAAATGAAGTGTTAAAGTTGTACGGAAAGATATGATTAAATGCTGGGAAAAAAAAATACGTGTGCAACAATTACACATCAGAGTTCAAATAAACACAAAGTAAACTACCATTTTTTCCTGCCCCACCTAGCCCAAACCATCCTGCTTCCTACAAAATACCTTTCTCTTTTCAGTTGAGCACCGCAGCTGTTAATGTGTACTTTACCTATGTATTTTTTTTAAAAACTTTCTTGCGCTAAATGATTCCTAGAATTTAAGCCTCACTTTTTTCTTGCCCCCTTTTAATTAATAAAGACCATCTGTACTTAGCTTATACCGCATTTGTTTTCTTTCTTTCTTCTTTCTACCTTTTTTGTTCCTCAAAAGATAGGTGGCTATTACTGCAGCTAACCTCCTTGCAGGAAGATTGCACCAAAGCACTTCATGTGCCCTTTGCAGTGGTGGTTTCTAGAATAGTTTTTCTTTTCACGATGAAGATGCCAGCGCCTTGCAGTGCAGAAAATCTCATAGGCACTAAGACCCCATCAGAAGTACAAAAGCTAATAAAACACTATATTACAAAAACAAAAGCTAACGTATAAAAAACAAAAATAAATAAATAAGGATGCGAGCCAGTCTACAGTGGTGGAAGATTCCCCCCCAGATAAATACAGATTGACTAAATAATCCTCCAATGAATATTAAATGCATAACAGTTTAGACAATATCAGTTTTTGATAATAAAACCATACTGAACTATAACTACAAAAGGAATAATACCTACTAGAGATAATATAGTATTAAGCATACAATAAATACAAACAAAAACATATTACAATAAATGAAACATGTCCTGATATAACCAACAGCTCCATGTATATGGTTGAAAGTGGCGTGCTACAAAAGAAAAGTAGCAAACACCTTAATAAAAAAAAATTTAAAAAAAAGATCTCCCTTATCTCACCTCTAATGATAATCAAAACTTATGGTCACATGTAAAAATTTAATCTATAGATCATTTAGGCTTATTCATTACAGAAGCGTTTCCCAAAGTAAGGTATGTATACCCTGTGGGTACACAAGAGGGTCAAGGAATATGCAGTAACATTTTTGATTTCACTGTCTCATGTTTTATAAACATAATTAATTAACATTTAATATAAGAGCGGGGTATATTGGTAAGATGTGACAAAACAGGCCTATGGGAGGTGCACCTTTAATAAGGAGTACCTGATTACTGTATATTTGTGAAACACTATCACAGATAAACAAGTATTATTTTATTGTTTACGTCTATAGTGCTGCAATTCCAATTATAATATTCCACAAAAATCTCGAATAGCTATGCAAAGTGAACAAATCCTGGAATTTTCAGGGAAATTTTTAGACGTAGTAGAATCGCCTAATGTTATGCTAGCTTGGTGGTCCAACGTTTGATCCAAAGTTGAGGTGGGGTTTTTTAAGACCGCAAATGGTTCCTAGGTCGACCCAGCCTAATGAATTGGGTACCAGAGCAACTATGGGAAGGTTAAGATGGCCTGCGTGATGCTGACCACATCACCCCTAGTGTGCCGATGGTCAAGAAAATATGGGCCTAACAACATATTCCCAATATGCCTTAATGGCGTGTAATGGGATAATTTACCTTTACCTAATTTTATGGGAAAATATAATATTTTACTGATAAGCTGCTGATCAGTGATCTACGAACATTATCCCTTAAATCATTTGGATAACGGAGGGTGGTAGATTAAATCTCTTTACAACAAGTTTAGATTTATAAGTGTTAAAGAATAAAAACTACTGCTAACTGCAAAAGCATAACATTTAAAGACTGCACATGGTTAACGACAATTGTCACCAAAAAAAAAAAAAAGAAAGAAAAAAAAGCCAATTTTGTTAATCATTAATTAGTAAGTAATACAACTGAAATTCATTAATGGTGATGCAATATTGCTTGTTTAGGCATGCTAAAATGTCACATTAAAATATTCTGACATGAAGAAATTAATTAGAGATTAGAATGTCATATCTTGGGGCTGGTAACCTTATTATGTACAACAAACTGCTATATAAATGATAGCTGTAAGAGCCCATGAATGCTCCTGGTACAGGCTTCCTGCAAAGAGGAAAGCTACAGTAGTTGCTCTATGCTAAATAAGAGTGAAAAGGGAATTATGATGATGATTCTGTCAGAAATAACACCTCACTGGAAACGAAACCCTTTTTTTCAGCCACAGTGGATTCTATGTTATAAATTCCTCAAAAACACTATTAAATGATTTGTCACTTTAATGTTTCTTTTAATACACAATAGGGCCTATGTATTGATGATCTTTCTCCAAATCACAACAGGGCCCCTCTTAAGGAGAGCTAATATGAATTAAATGTTACAGCAGCTTCATTCATAATCATAGATTAACCTTCATCTTCCGGGAGGATCAGCAGCATTTCGGGGTTGTTATTTATGGAAACAACGCCTGCCAAGAATTATACTGAAAAACACCTATGCTTATTTTATTCTGATTTAAAACACAAAAAAAAACAACGAAATAAACAGAACATCTGCAAAACACTTTGAACAATTTCTTGCCTTGCAATTATGAAACTGCACTTGCTCCTCATCTTGTCCCAGTAAGAAATCTACATAATGTTATGTTGTCCTGCAGGAGAAAGAAGTGAAGCCCATGAAGGGTATCGATCGCACACGACTGATTATTCTCCCCTCACCAGTTTCTCTTCACGTGCACGATCGATCTACCCCAGTCCTAAGAGAAAATCGAAATCTTGCGTGAATGAAGGGCCGGCTGACTAGCGAGTAGGCAACGGCAATACCGAAAAAAAAGTGTTTTCTTATGTGAGCTTTTTAAAAAAAAATGTTCGTTTCTTGACAGTGGAAAACTTGCACAACGTCTTCTATTTTAAATGACCTATCTGGAATAGCTACACAAAAGAAAACTCACTGACAAAAACATAATGATAGACTAAATCTCTTGTTAACCCTAACAATTGTTTCCAATGTTTGTGTTTACATCGCATTGTCCCAAGTACGAATACGTTCATAGTTAAAACATGACTATTGGTGTCGATATTGTATAGGAAGTGAAGTTTCGCTCAGCGCTCTAAAATTATTATAATTTGATTAAAATTAATGTTTTTAAAGGATGCAACTTCCAACTATATAAATTATCACTTGTTCATTAAGTGTAACAAAAAATATTTTCATAATCTCGTAGTATGTTAAATCAAAACAGAAGCGGAATGCGCTAGCATTCGGAAGCTGAGCAATAGTTTAATACGCATTTCTTGTCCGTAGCATTTTGCTTCAGAGGCGACAAAATGTGAACGAGCTAACCAACGTATTTCGAAATCGAATGCTAATAATAATTATTAGTGCAGGCGTGTAACCTAAGTTTGTTTGTATCGAAAAAAATATATATCACGCTTTAATTAACCATAAATTTTGATTTAATAATTGGTTTACAAAGAAGTAAGTAAAAAACGTAAAGTAGGGGATTGATTTGAAAGCGAATTTGTATGCAGATTTAACATAAGGCGAGTAGAATTTTGTATTACTGTAGACCTATTGTGCACACAATGAATGTTGAGAATTCCTAGGGTATAAGTAAAGGTATCACAGTATCAGATACGGTAATTAATTAAACATACATGGTGATGTTGCCAGACGATCCAACTAGCACTTACAACAGCAGGGGTAGCCAACCATTCTGTGAACTGTGACTATAAGACCAGGTCCAGTGGATGTAGGGCTACCCTTTTTCTAGTGATTATAAAATTAGCAAGATCTGTTTAAGAACATTTGGGTCAGATAGATTTACTTTTTCATGTGGCGAAGCTGATATTTCTCTAACTTGGTCCTCTGCCATGTTGCTTATGATTTGTATGGCGGTTTCCTACCATTACAAATTGTCAGTGGGATTAATCTTTTCTCTCTTTCTGTCTTACTCTGTTCCTTCTTTATATAAACCAGTTTCAGGCTAGTTCTTCAGTCTTATTTTTGCACACAGTTTTTGTTTGCTGTGCACTGGCCACACACATGTAAGGGTCGAAATGAAAAACAGTGGGCTGTCAGCTCTATGTGGCCTTAAAAAAGAATTCAGAGAGGCAGTAAAAAGGGGTAAAGAGTAGGCTTAGATATCCTAAACCCTACCGTAATCCTAACCCTAACGATCTTTGTGACTTACTAGGATGACATGAAAGAATAAGGCTCACAGTTCTTCATTTCAACCCATTTAAGAATAGTTTGTGAGCTATATCTATCCATATATGAATATCTTACCTAGGATATTCTCACACATGTAGGAATAGTCATGATTAGGTTGTGTGCATCAGTTGATAAATTTCCAGCTCTGCCCTCCCATTGGCCCAAGTTCTGCACTCTCTAACAAGGCTAATGATTTGTTGGAAGATAGTCCAGTTCTCATCTGACTTACTCCATTCTTCCCCTTTGAATATATTTTCAGCTGTGGTCACCTGCATAATCGTTGCATCTGCCTGTGCCATCCATGACATCTCCCACTTTATTCTCGCTCCCTTAATGTCAGCTATGTTTACATGCAGGTGGTGCCTAGCTTCTGTGCTATGTCATGGCAATGTACAGTTTATTGACAGACATTGGATTCTTCAATAATCGAAAGATGTTCAGTAGGATTCATTGTAGTCAGAATGAAACAAAACACTGGAGCAGAGTCATGGGATTTGCACACGTAATGTGACTGTCTGTCAGTCAGTTCTGTTCATTTTATGTGTCACATAGGGCTGCAGCTGTTATCAACTATTTTGAGTCCTGGTCTTCATCTCTGCTCGTGAGATATCAGTTGCCTTGGCTTCCTGTTTCACTATTCTTTTCCAGATGTTCTTTAGCTTCCCCACTTTTGCCTGTTGGTTCATTTTTAGGGCATATCTGGTTAAACCATTAGCTTGTTTTCTGAGTTTTATCCGGATTATTCTTCACTGTTAATCACAGGACAGATTTGATGTAGGTATATTCCACAGATCTGTGTTTGTTGTTACATCTGGCCATTTGATACAGAGGATGAATTGGAGGCATCTGTTGGTGAATATCTGGCATTTGGATGTGGTGATATGTCACATGACTGAGCCATAGAGTAGGACACATTTTACTGATTGTATGGTTGGTTTGTCTTTTCTTGCTTGTTCTGCTGTTTATGTGCTAGAAGACATAGGTCATCTTCTAAATCAAGGTCCTTCTTGTTTGTCAAGTGTCCAGTGAAGAAGAAATGTCCATTGCATTCCTTTTTTCTTTCCTTCTGGAATATGTCAGAAGTATTTAACTTTAAAAAAAAGAATAGTTAAAGCACTTGCTTCTCGAGGCAAGGTTATCAGTCTATCCAGCTGACTCTGCTCTTCAGAGTTACAGATGGCAAAGGCAGCAAGGACAGGAGCTGACCACCCGACCTCAAAGCTGAGACCTAGTGTCGTTGAAGTCTCTAAAACAGTGTTTCTCAATTGCTAGGTGTTCCGCAAGAGATTGTGGTTGAAAAAAAAATAAAATAAACATGTTTTTTTTCAAAGCCTTGTAAAAAAACTGTCTTAGGCTATATTTTTATTCATATTGCTTTGGTAAATGGTTTTTAAGAACTTTACTATACGAAAAAAAAAAATAGGATCCCATTACACACCCATTGATTCTTAATTTGAATATTGTGTTAGGTCCATATTTTCTTGACCATACGTCACACTGGGTCTGATGTGGTCAGCATCATGCCACGTTTAACCTTCCCATAATTGATTCATTGTTTCACATCTCTTCATTTGTTCTTGTATATTACTGAGCAATTTTCCATTCTTATCATCAACATCACACAACAGAAATGGAATCTGACTAAACAGCTTGATGATCTGGATTTTGCAGATGACTTGGCTCTTCTGTCCCATAATCAAAATCAGATGCAAGAGAAAATGAAAATTCTCGATGAGGGGTCACAACAATTGGGCCTGAAAATACACAGGGAAAAGACAAAGATTATGAGAATAAATGCAAGAAATGATTACAAGGTTGAACTTGAAGAAACACAACTAAAGGATGTAGAATCGTACACATATCTTGGCAGTAATATAGACAAAGTTGGAGGGACAGAGAATGATATCAAAATAAGAATACAAAAAGCAAGAGGAGCTTTCATTGTATTGGGAAACATATGGGGAAAAAGAGAAATCAAGTCCAACACGGAAATAAGAATCTTCAACTCAAATGTCAAGTCAGTCCTATTGTGTGGCTCTGAGACACGGAGAGCAAAAAAAGCAACACTAAAAAGCTACAGACTTATAAACGGGTGCTTGCGTAGAATAGAAGAACTGAAATGATATGACAAAGTCACAAATGTGGAATTGATGACAAGAACCAGACAAGTGCCAGTGGAACAACAGTTGAGAAGAAGACGCTGGCGATGGATAGGACACACATTGAACAAACCTGTTGATAGCATTACAACGCAGTCCTTGTTCTGGAATCCACAGGGAAAGAGAGGCAGAGGTAGAGCAAAAAACACGTGGAGAAGAGAACTGGATACAGAGGTGAAAATGATGAGGAAAACATGGAAAGAACTTGAATGGATGGCACAGGACAGGAAGACTTAGCATGTGTTTTTGAGGGCCTATGCTCCTTGGGGAGCTAACGGGTATTGATTGATTGAATGATTTCATTCTTCTTTGAATTTGAGCCAACATAATTGTAATATATTACAAGACAGTCCTTTATTGGGAATCCCCAGGGTATGAGAGTTGGAGGGAGACTGAAAAAACACTTGGGGAAGAGAACGAGACAGAAATGGAAATGAATAAGATATAAATAGATCTTGAAAGATCTTCTTCTTCTTCAGGTGCCTGGTCTGGAACAGACTTTGGCGATCATGACCCTCCAATCTTCTGTCTTTTGATAGTCTAATGAGGTTGTTGTTACCCTTGCTGTTTGTCGTAGATTTCCGATAGGAGAATTAAGACTAGGTTTGGTCCCTTCTGAATAGGTTTGAATAGGTGATAGACTCAGTGAGAGTTAGTGAAAGGTAATAGAATTTCCACACACGTGAGATGATAGATTTTGATATAGTGGCTGTCTCTGAAAGCGAAAAGAATTCTTCTCTCTCTCACCTATCTTCTACAACAGTTGTTACAGCGTCAGACAGACTACACCAATTTACATATTACGTATATTTCTATCACTCACAGGCACGCACATACACGTGACGACAGGTAAACACACAGACGTGGGAAAACTATAACAATGATATATATATTATCTAGAACGAGCTGACCAAACACGATTATTAAGTTCAAGAGCGATTTTAATATCAGGAAAAATCGGCTCACAACATCAAAGAAAGTACATCAAGGAAAATACATATACACATAGTCACAAAAACTTCAAGGAAATGTTGCAAGGATGATAGCCCCGTTATGGTGTTAACTCTAGGTTTAGCCCGGCCCCGTTAAGAGAACAGATGATGGCGCCCGAGTCACAGATACATAGGGTTTGAGTCTAAGAGTTTTCTTTGTTTTATCTCGTAATTATATGCACAGAGTTTGAAAAAAACCTGATTTAACCTAAGACAAAACACAAGAACTCTAGCCTTAGCAACAAATTATGCAGATTGAAAAAAAATTAGGACAGCAACAGGGTGTCAAAGATAAAATAGTGAAAAATATCACTCAAACCAGCGTACACTCATTCATTCCGCCATGGCTTCTCATACTTGTACTCACGACTTTGCTTGCTGCCTCTTGGAACACATTGATTTTAGATTTTCACACAGACTCAAAAAATGCAGTCTTCTGCCAAGAAGTCCCCAGTTCCAAAAGACGTATTTAACTTGGAGTCTCCGGGAACGACTACTTGGGTATGCAAATTTGTTCAAATGTCTGATTAAGTCACCTAACAATTATTCCAGGCGCGGGAGTTAGCAGAGCACAGTGTCAATAGCGTAGGTTTCTAAAAAATGATGAATGTCAGGTCGGTGCCTTCCCTCAGTATAGGATTCACTTTAGTCACACCACAGATTTGTCCACAAGATATAATCTAGTCGGAAAATGATTGTTAATATTCACGCCACCAGGCAGCAAATTATATAGAGTTTTTAGAAGAAATTAAGTGCTGGCTCCAAGGTCCAGTATTTATCATTACAGTCTTTGAAAAACCCGTTATAGGGATATTAGTATTTCTGTCTAACTTGCACCGTCAGATCAGTGTTACTTGAGAAAACCCACGTGGTTCAAAATAAGGACTGTCTATTTCTTCACAAGTATGGAAACTACTACTAGGTGCTGGTAAAGTTAGGGTCACCCCAAAACTTTCACTGTGTGGAGGAAAAATAACACATATAATATAATAAACAGAATCTGTACTGGTTAAAACTTACATTTAAACTTGCAAGCAGAGAGCTTTGCTTATCATTTAAACTTCCCGTGACGTAAGTTATATTTGAAAATCAGCAATCCTCATAAATTAAGAACACGTGCGTATTCCGTCACCATTCATGAGGCTGGATTCTAGAGTTTATACGTTAGTTTAGAAAAATACACTCGACTGAGTATTAGCAGTTAAATTAAATTTATAAATAGCTACAATTGCCGTTATAAGCTAGAAATTTTAATTTTATTCTGCTTTCCACTGAATGCTTCCCTAGAAAATATAATAGCCTACCACTTTATTTCTCTTCTGCGCTAAAGAAATAGATTAAAATGAATTAAGCGATTTAACACTTTAACACTCACAAAATCTATATATCTATCATATTAATTACCTCAACCACAGAATTACAGGTAGTCGCACAACTTAAGAATAAAAAATGCTGAAAATATTTCTGGAAGTCTAGAAGTTCGACAAATTGCCGAAACAAACTGAGATCTTCGCTAACAGCTATTCTGTTTTCGAGCGACCTATCTACTGTGGAGTCTATGAGCGAGAATGAAATTAAAGTTTCAAACTTGGCCAATATCTTAAAATTCAGACAAAGGGCCCAAACTATTTCGCCAAGCGAAATTATCTCCCCTACTCCCAACATTTACGTCCGCTTAACGCGTGTCGTAACTGTCACCTACTGACCACGATGTACGCGTGTCAGTTTCAAATCCCAGACAGCCTGACTCCATTGCAGGGCAGTTTTCACACTACAGCTGACCATGGCCCAAGTGAGCGCCGTGTCAGTTTGGGATTTTCCAGACAAATGTCTGGATACTGACCGGTGCAGATGTAAAGTATCACACCTCACCGGGACTAATGCCGAGAAGAAACTCGCGCGCTCGGTGAGAATGTAGACGATTTGCTACGTCCTATGTTCAGCGAACCGACTTATCACGCCTTCTGACGCCCTGCGGCCCTGACATCTACGTAATATCGTCCTAGCGCGATTCTCAGTTTTGAGAAAGAAACAGGTAAAGTTTGCGAATTATATGAAAATAATATTCGCAAAACGAATGGATGAAAAAATATACAGGAAAAATGAAATACAGAGATAATAAAAGAGAGAATTTGGGTGAACGAATAGGAAGAAGATGTAGGAAATTAAATGAATATAAACCCTACGTGACACTGTTGTTTGTTGCCCAGTTGTTTAAGCTTTCCACGATCATCTTCCTCTTCCACCTGGTATTTTCCCACATAAGACTAATTCCTCCACTCCTCCTCTTCTGTTAATATGTCCCATAAATTTCATTTGTCTTTTCCTGATGGTTTTGATGAGCGATCTATTAACACCCGCACCTGTCAGTACCTCGGCATTTGTTTTCTTCTCTGTCCATGATATTCTCATTATCCTTCTCAAAAACCACATTTCCGCTGCCTCCAGTTTTTTCACCATTTGGTTACTCGTTGTCCAACATTCGCATCCATATAAAAGAATGGACCACACGTTATCTTAATAGATAACGAGAATAAATGCAAGAAATGATAATAAGATTGAGCTTGAAGAAACACCACTTTAAGATGTGGAATCATACACATATCTTGGGAGCAATATAGACAAAGTTGAAGGGAAAGAGAATGATGTCACAATAAGAATACAAAAAGCAAGAGGGGCTTTCATTGCATTGGGAGATATATGGAGATCATGAGAAATCAAGTCCAACACTAAAACAAAAATCTTCAACCCATGATAGGAAACTATATACAGTGCAATACAACAGGAGGCAATCTGATCATAAGAGTTGTTCCCCTGTCGATCAAGTGTTTCGACCCCTTAATCTCCTTTACACTCGGGGGTGGGGGGAGGGGGGGGGGAGACTTGGATCATGACTCCCAAGTGTCTGCCTTCTGTTGTCTTGTGCAGAGAATTGAACCTACCTTGGTTGCATCTTTCAAATTCACTGGCAGGTGGAAACTTGATTGCATCTCTTTTCCCTTCCAAGAAGTGTGTGAGATCATCATCAAGCAGACGAACTTGAATATTCTCCGCGCTGTGGATTGACTCCTGGCTGAGGTCTTCTAATGTCTTACCGTCGTAACAAGAGTGCTGTCTACCACTGATGAGCTCCCACACCCCTATTTCGTTCTGTGGATTTTCCTTTTTTTTTTTTAACGCCCGCTAATACTCGAGGCGAAATCTCAGGTTATTTTTAATGTCTAACCTGACATTGATTTTTATGTGAGTATCCTATTTTCTTGTACAGAGACAAGTGTCCCTCGCCATTCAGGCAGATACTCGCCGTTTTCGGAGGTACCCATTAGAGCTGGGTCGGCTCAGGAGCCGCCAGTCCCTGGTCGACGACACTCCTTCAAATGTCCTCGCCAGGTCTCGAGTTAATCCAGTCCAATTCCCGGAAACGAAAAATCCTCAAATGCCGTTGCCCGGGTTTGATCCTGAATTACCCGGTCGCCAGAGCGGTGTTGTAACCACTACGCTAGCGCGTCTCCATATGGATTTTCCTACCACAGGCACATGTAAATTCCAGCCGTTGTAACTGGTCTGGTCGATTCCAATAAGTCACCTGTGGATTCATCATTCTCTCCCCCTTTCGGTGAATCCTGGTGGCATCTATCATTTTTGGGTTCTATAGTGATTGCCAAATATGTCGAGCGAGTTCTATTTATGGCTCTGAAACATGGAGAACAGCAAAAACCAGAACCAAAAAGCTACAAACTTTCATAAATGGGTGCTTGAGTAGAATAGAAGGATTAAAATAGTAAGACAAGGTCACCAATGTGGAACTGATGACAAGAACCAGGCAAGTGCCAGTGGAACAAGAGATGGAAGGAGAAAATGGTGATGGATTGGGCACACATTGAAGAAACCTGTGGATAGCATTACAAAGCAGTCCTTATTCTGGAACCCCCAGTGTAAGAGAATAAACAAACTTTTTTTTTCAAAGGGTTGAGAATGGGGCACGCATGCCTGTCTACCATTCTTCCCTTCTTTTCTCATCTTTTATACTGAATTCATTTATTCTCACATGCATTTTACAAATTAATCTCAAGTAATGCAACGTTGTAACAGTAAAATAACAGCATACTCATATTCACAGTGTCAAATTATAGTTTAAAAAAATTTGTGCTGAAGAGTATAAAATTCATAATTGAAACCATCATACGATATTATATATTTATTTGGAAACATAATCAGATTAGGGAGTGGATGAGGAGGCTGCTGTAAAACTGGTAAAAACAAATATAAAAGTAAAATGTTATGAAATATTTAAATTAAAAAATAAAATGGTATGAAATATATAAATTAAAAAATAAAATAAATATATAAATTAAAAAATAGAATTTATTTTTAATTTATATTTCAGATTAAGGAGACATGTAATGAGAACCCCTATGAAGTATTCGAAAAGTCTACAGTTGTATGTATAGGAACTGGACGTGTTTGTTTAGATCATTCGTGGAAGATAGTTCCAAAGATGACCTGCAGAGTACGCTAAGCTTTTCTTGAAAACGTCAAGCCTAGGCTTGGGCACTTTTAATTTGTCTAACCGTTAACTGCATCTTAGGTAGACCAAAAAATGCACTGAGAAGAGAATTTGAGACAGAAATATTGAGTAAACGTGGAAAGAGCTTGAGCTTGTGGCACGTGACAGGGCAACTTGGCATGTGTTTGTTGAAGGCCTATTCTGCTTGGGGAGCTAAAGGGTGTTGATTAATATTTATAAAAAGATCTTGAGCGGTTGAAACATGGCAGGAGGACCTGGCTTGAATTTGTTGAAGGTCTGTGCTCCTTGAAGTGCTGAAAGTTATTGAATGAATGAATAGGTCAATGTCCTTTTATCCTAAATCCTTTGGGACAGCTTTGTTTCGAAAACCAGATTTTTTTTAGATCTCGCCCAAATCATGTTCAAAAAGTCACCCAAAATAGCAAAAAGTCATCTAAAATGTGCTTGAAATAGCCCAGAGTTGCCCCAATATGTGTTTTAAATAGCCAAAAGTTGCCCGAAATAGTCAGAAATCACCCAAATTGTGATAGAAAAGTAACCCAAAGAAATTGTCAGAGCTGTATTAAGGATATAGACCTGTATGAAGGATATAGACCTGTATGAAGGGTTTAGACCTGTATGAAGGGTTTAGACCTGTAGTATACTTTTGTATTGATAACTTTGTATATCTCATGTCAATAATCTGTGTTATACAGCTTCATTGCACTTAAAATAATCAGTGTGAAAAAATATAGTAAATAACCCATTGAAAAGTTTGGCCTTAAGTCAGAATTGGGGGGGGGGGGATACATGAAACAAGGAGGAATAGTTGCTGGGTGTTACATAAATAGTAAATATCTAGATGGACAGATGATAATTGTTTTTTTTTTTTTTTTTATAATTTCATGAGGTGGTGAGTTTACATGTTTATTGTCAACAGAAAATCCCACAAAATGAAAGACTTGTAGTGTTCAGACTGGGTCATCTGTACAAGCTGAAAGGACCAGGTAAACACAGTTGTGCTTATTTGTTCTGACAGTCGGTTCTAAAAAAGCTGATCTAACAAAAAAGCATTATTAACTCCCAGACATTGATCATATTGCCTGATCTATTGATTGGTTTAACACGTTCTTCCTTCCTGATTTATTGCCAGTCATATTGGATTAAGATTTATTTATTTATCACGCACACAAATTTATTGGTTTACTGCCCTAAAGAAAATTAGGATTTATAACATACTGTCCACAAGAAAATCCACATAGCAGACAGCAGTGGAGATACCAGAGGCCTGTGGTATTATGTTGTTTTAACAATGCCTCAGAAATTTGAGGGTGCGGTGAGATATAAGCCCTTGCAGAGAGCATGTAGAAGTGTTGAACTGTGTTATTCACAGTAACCAATATGAAACAAAAAGGCATTCAGGTGGATTTTGATCTGGTTACTTGACATTTTTAAAATTTTAAAACTATTTTTCTTTAACGTCATCTGAACATTATTTTTGTTGCATTTCAGATATTTGACGTTCAAAATCTCTTATGTTCCACTCATAGTAGAGACTTGAAACGTTGTATGCAGCTCCTTTTCTTGGTACATTTAAATTTCTCAAGTTTTGATTGGCATTGACCAAGCCAACATTGTATAATAACACTGGCTAACAAAAAAAATTTTTTTTTCTTTCTCTAACATTTCTATGTTTTTCTGGTCAATTTTAATGCGCTGTTTTTAAATCTGCAAACCGTTTTTCTCTATCAGGTCGGGATCTCTAGAAATACGCAATTGAAGTTTTTAACAACACACACAGTATTACAACATCATTCGTACAAGAAGTATAACAGTTATGTAGGCTTGAATTTCTTTGCAGTCGACTTTCGTCGGTGAATGGCATGTGGTACATCGCAATGAAGCATCCAACAATAATCGGCATGCATGGTCACACTCCATCGTCCTTGATAACGTGACTCTATTACGGCGATATCTAGATGGAATCGTTCTCCATATTCATCGCTGACTTCGCCAAGGTTGTCAGGGAAAAAGTCAAGATGCGAATCGAGCAAATGGATTTTGAGGGACATGTTACAGCCCATAATTCTGTATGCATCTATGCACTGCTTAACAATATGCACATAGTCGACAGATTTGTGATTTCCCAGAAAGTTATCGACGATCGATTTGAATGCCATCCATGCGCGAAGTTCACTACCATGTAACAAGTTCTCGAATTGTTTGTCTGCAATAACTTTCCTAATCTGAGGTCCTACAAAGATACCTTCCTTTATCTTTGCATTGCTAACTTGCGGAAACTTTTCTCGAAGATAAGTGAAAGCTTTGCTCGTTTTATCTAACGCTTTTACGAAATTCTTCATAAGCCCCAACTTTATATGTAACGGTGGTTAAATGATGCTGTCTTTGTTAACTAATGGCTCGTGTATTACATTTTTATGCCCGAGCTGCATACGATCCCTGATAGGCCACACCTTTCTTGCATAATGTTCCTGTCTGTTGCGGCTGTCCCATTCACATAGGAAGCAACAAAATTTAGTATACCCAGTCTGCATGCCCGTAAGAACTGCAATGACCTTTAGGTCTCCACAAATCCGCCATTGGTAGTCATTGTACTTTATTTTTGCCAAATGTATAGTTATATTGTCATAAGTTTCTTTCATATGAACAGAGTAGGCGACTGGAATTGATGAAAATAAATTTCCGTTATGCAATAACACAGCTTTTAGACTAGTCTTGGAAGAGTCGATGAAAAGTCGCCATTCGTTGACTATGTGCTCATGACCGAGGTGCACCATTAGACCGTTTACATCTTTGCAATAGCAAATGTTATCATCCATCTCAAAGTATTGAACAAGTTCTCTGTGTCTATGACGAAATTTAGATATCGGAGTATTGGGCGCTAAAAGATTCCATTCTTTGAGTCGCGAACCGAGTAATTCCGCTTGTCCTTTGGTAAGAGCGAGATCACGTATTAGATCTGAAAGTTTTGAATGGTTAATTAAGCGAACACCATCATTCACCGGTATATAATCCGAGTCAGAATTAGTTTCTAAAGCAGGTAAATTATCACTTTCTGATGGTTCATTCACGTCCAACGGATATTGTTCTGGTGGAACTGGGATCGGACACGTGATTGGATCATGAGGCACTGGTTTCGAAACCGATTCAATATTTGGATAAACCACAGACTTTCTAGTTTTAAAAGTGAAACCATGGATATTTGTCAAGCAGAAGTAACACTCAGTAGCGTGATTTGTCGGTTCACGCCATATTACTGGCACTCCAAAAGGCATCGACTTATGCTTCGGTGATTTTCGTAACCAACCTGCCAATGTATTTGCACAAGTCGAACAAACTGCATTTGGCTTCCAAGATTTATTTGCATCATCAACTTTCGAATCGAAATAAAGTTCATATGCTTTCTTTAGTAATGGTGTGAAGTTTTTCTGGTGAACACGATTGGTAAAATATCCGCACACGTAACAGAACAGATCAGCCGAATTTCTACAACTTCTAGAAGCCATATTTCGCTCAGAATTATTTCAAAATACAGTAACTATTTGAAAAATAGCGTAACATATGTCATGCATCTTTTAGCAGTATAAAAAGTAGAATTATTTTGCATTTTATTAATTTTTAATAAGTTATATAGTAAAAATGAAACGGAGCAAATAACGGTTTCCCAAAAATATATTTATTCACAAATATCTTAAGAACCCGATATGATAGAGATAAACGGATTTCATATTTGAAATCAGCGCAAGAAACTGACCTAAGAACACTTATTCTTATATGAGAAAGAAAAATGTTGTTTGTCAGTGTAATTAAACAATGTTTTAAAAAAAAATGGAAATAACTATGTAAGCATTTTAAAGTAAGGGAAATAATAAACAGCGAATATAGATTGTGTTTTGTATTTGAAGGAGCGGGCATCACAGATTTATGTTTTTTGTGAATGATATGACCAATTAATGATAACTGGCCATCCACTTTTATTCTATGCAACAAAATATATGGCAACTTTATTTTATGCCTTTCAGTACAATAATAAATGTGTTTTCTGATACTTGTTTTATTTGTTCAGCAAACAGTTTTAAATATTAAAAACAATGTTTATAATGTCACTTTTAATGTTATTTTTATTAAGTCTTTTGAAATGATTTAGACATTTGTTCTGTCATTTTTCAGGATTTGTTTTTGTGTTTCCTATTTTGGACCGCTGCCACAAAATTGATATTCGACTGAAAGCTTTCAGCGTACCACCCAAACAGGCAAGAAATGTTTGTCTTAGTGCTTAAGGATGGATTTATCCAGCCTGTTAAATATATTTTTCATTTGACCATTATTATTGGCGGCTTGTGTTTTGGTGAGTGCTGAGCATGTCAGTCTTGCTCATCCTTAGTTTTGGCTATCGGTGCGAATTTTGCTGTAAGTGTACTCTGAACAAGGTCTTTCTGCAACTGTAATGCTGATGTTTGTCTACATTTGTCCAGTTTCCATCTGTTCTTGCATCTGTTCCATCTTATCTGCATATGTCTGCTTTTTTCATGCTTTTTATATGTTCATGAGTCAGTTTTATCTGCATATGTCTGCTATTTTCATGGTTAGAACCTGTTCATAAGTCAGTCTTATCTCCATATGTCTGTTTTTTTTTTCATGGTCTCCATCTGTTCATGAGTCAGTCTTATCTTTATATGTCTGGGTTTTTCTTTTAAGGTTTCCATCTACTCATGAGTCAATCTTATCTGTATATGTCTGTTTTTTTTTTCTTAGTTTCCATCTGCTCATGAGTCAGTCTTACCTGCATATTTCAGATTTGTTCATAGTTTCCATCTGCTCATGAGTCAGTCTTATTTCTATATGTCTGTTTTTTTCATAGTTTCCATCTGCTCATGAGTCAGTCTAATCTGCATATGTTTGCTTTCTTTCATGTAACCAGTATAGCCAGATACACTGAAGGCACAAACCTCACTGGTGATTTCTTATGCCTAATGCTGCGCACAGTAATTTTTAAGATATTCCTTTTTAAGAGTTTGTAAGTTATTGCTCCCATTAATGCTTCTTTTTTCCAAAAGTCCATGAGATGAATTGTCCTTTAGATTGATGACTTTAATCAGTTTTCTTTCTCAGACAAGGTTTTACAGTTTGAGACCTGTTAACGAAGAAATAAAAAATGGTCCAAGAATATAATTATTTTTAGACTAAAATATGTATAAACATTTGTTAATTCAAACTGAGTAGCTCCTTATGTCATATATCTAATGTCTTCTTCTTTTTGGATCCTTAGCCCCTGACAAAGCAGTCAGTGGCCATCACACCTAGTGGCATCTTGTAGGGCAGCAGCAAACTGTCCCCAGTTTGCTTGGTCAGTGGCCGTCCTTCGTGTCGTGCCCCAATTCTGGTTCATGCTTTGCTTCTCAGCCTCCACTGTTCTCCGCCAGGTAGTCTTTGGTCTGCCTCTCTTTCACCGTCCTTCTGGAGTTCATAGCATAGCAGTTCTGGTGATGGTGTCAGGGTCACTTCTGAGTACATGGCCAACCCAGTTCTAACGTCTGCCTGCAGTGATGGTGTGCATGCCTTTTATATATCTAATGTACAAGATATTTAATCAGATTTCCATATTAAAATAAATTATAAAATTGCTTAGTAGTAATGCAGTATTGCACACACTGATTTTGATATATCATAAATGCTTCATGTTGTTGTTTTTTTTTAATATGCTGTTTATAATTCCATTCAAAGATAATAACAGAGGATGGAGCCATTATTGAAGTTGGTGCAGAGATTTACTTCCACATTGTTGATGCCCTGAAATCAGTAACCAACGTCCAGAACTTGGACCAGTCCACTCGCATCCTAGTTCAGACATCACTGTGTAACATCCTTGCCAGAAAAGCTTTGGCTGACATAGAAGCAGAAAGGCGGTCCATTGCCGACACTGTTTTGGTAAGAGTAGTTTTGACACTCAAATAAGCATAAGTGAGTACTGGGCACAACTTTTGTTTATATTTTATCTCAAGTTTAATCACAGTAAAGGCAGGGACCTTTGATTAAATACAGTGTTTAAGGAGCTTGGGAGCACACTGCATTTGGTCCCTGTACAGGAAGCCTGCACCAAATCATTGCATGTTCTCTTATAGGTTTGGTTTCTGTAGTGGTTTGTTTTACGTGATGAGATTGCTAACCAAGTTCGTATCATCATCAGCTGCCATCTCCACATCGATGGTCGGCTACAATGGATCTCTATGTTCTGCGTCCATCTCTTGATGTTATCTTTCCACTTACCTTCTTCTTGCATGTTTGCCTTCATCTCTTCCTTCTGTTATGTCTTTTTTTCATGGCCAAAATATTTTAGCTGTCTAATTTTGATCTCCTTTATTAATTCTCTTTTCATTCCTAGGTTTTCTAGAACTACTTTATTTGTTTTCTTCTCTTTCCATGAGATACACCCCATTTTTTTATACACCCACATCTCAAGAGCCTAATTCTTTCCTCTAATTGCTTGGTCATTGCCCATATTTCTGCACCATACAGCAATGAAAAATATAAATAGCAGTTGATGATTCTCAGTTTGAATTTGGGAGTTAGTTGTTTAGATGTTAGTACGAGGGGCGTTCAGAAAGTAATGCACCACATCGTTTTTCTCAGCTAATAATGAAGATAGAAGCGTGAAATTTTGCACACTTCAAATATGGCATGTGCCAGTTGTGTGTACCAAATTGCACCGCAACCGGCCAAATAATACGGCTGCCCCAAACCGTTTAAATGGAGCGTGTTAGCAACTTGCTTTATAAGCAGCAAATTGTGATAGAATTTCTCGTTGCAGAGAAGGAAACTGTTGTGAACATTCACAAGCGTCTATGTGATGTGTATGGAAGTTTTGCAGTCGACAGGAGTACAGTCAGTCGCTGGGTTCAGAGAATCAAAGAATCAGGAAGTGGAGATACGGAGCTGCTTGATCGGCCGCGCTGTGGACGTCCTGCCACAGCCACCAACGCAGAAATGTTGAAATGTGCTGAGGGCATTATTCTTACTGATAGGCGAATCACTACTCAACAATTGGCCTTACAGCTGTCAGTCAGCATTGGTAGTGCAAATGCAGTTATAAAAACTCTCGGATTTTCTAAGGTTTGCGCAAGATGGGTTCCTCGAAGTCTCACAAATGACCACCGATTGCAAAGGAAAGCAATTTCTTCTGAATTGTTGGAGCGTTTCAATGCTGATGGAGAGAACTTTTTGGCTAAGATCGTTACAGGTGATGAAACCTGGGCACATCATTTTGAACCTGAGACAAAAAGACAGTCAATGGAGTGGCATCATCCGCAATCACCACGAAGAAAGAAATTCAAGACAATTCCTTCAGCTGGAAAGGTCATGAACACTGTCTTTTGGGACATTGAAGGTGTGATTCTTGTGGACGTTATGCCAAGAGGAGAGACAATCAATTCGCAAGCTTACATTAAGACATTGAAAAAACTCAATTAACGTTTTCGCAGAGTTCGGCCGCACAAGAATTCAGCAGACCTGCTTCTCCTTCACAACAATGCGCGACCTCACGCAAGTCTGGCAACATGGGAAGCAATCACCAAATTAGGTTGGACTGTACTTCCCCATCCACCCTATAGTCCCGATTTGGCACCCTCTGATTTTCATCTATTTGGTCCTCTTAAAGATGCACTCCGTGGGACAAGGTTTGAAGATGATGAAGGAGTGATTCATGCAGCGAAGAAATGGCTACATGATCAAGACAAAATTTGGTACGGGCTAGGAATACATGCACTTGTTTCGCGCTGGCATAAAGCCGTATAAGTTGATGGGGATTACTTTGAATAATACTGATGTTTACATGACATATCCATGTATATTGTGTATACATTTCATGCTTTTTGAATAAACAGCTCCTGAGAAAAACGATGTGGTGCATTACTTTCTGAACGCCCCTCATATATGTCTGAAAACGCTGGTTCTTTAAGTAATTTACCCAGTTCGGTGCAAGTATTGGGTCAAGATGGCTGCCCTTGTTTGATTTAATGAACTGCCACATATTTGATAATGCCGGTTACCATTTTGTACACATTTATTAACACAGGTAAACAGTAACAAGACAAGTATGGACTGGGGTGTGGAAATCACAAGAGCAGAGTTGTAAGTGGGTGGTTCCTCATTCATCTTGTTGATTAGAATATATCCTGCTTGGTAGATATAGTAATTAAGTTGTTTTCTGGTCCCGAATGCTGTCATAGCCAGAAGTGGAGTTGAAGATGAGATATCAGGTCCATTGAAATGCTCTCAAGGTATGCAGAACAAGGCAAAAGTTTTTTTTAAATATAAAAATGCAGATATTTTGCAGCCGAGCTGTAAACCATGGCACAGCATCTTGATTACGCTGAAAGCAGACATATTAATCATGGAAGTGGTTTTCTGCTGAAGTAGTCCAGCCAGATTGAAGGAATGCTGGGCCTCAAGTCTTGATGTGGAGAAAGCATGGGATAAAGTTAAAAACTACTCATGTCTTTGGACATTTGTACAAATTGATAAACCACTTCTTCCAGAATAGATATGCCGGTGTGCAAATACAAGGACACGTAAGCGATAAAATGAAATCAGAACAAGGCTTACTTCACGGCAGCATGAGATCATCTACACTGGTGCGCTAGTCTATATCAGTGACATAGTGAACAGAATACCAAAGAAAGTCTATAGCTCTTACATGATGACCACCTAATGTGCCTGATGCTGACAGAGGAAAATACCAGTACAGCAGGATGCGGGAAGCCTTACAAAATCTAGATAAATGGACACAAAAATGGCTACTAAAACTTAATTAGAAGAAAATAACATGCAATTTTCACACTCTCAAACATGGAACAAAAAGTTTTAATGAATCTTGAGTGGACATGAGCTATCAATCAGAGATGAGACAGGTCTGGAAAGCACAGGGCTGGTTTACTCAAAAAGGATTAAAAATGGGAAAATTTGGAAGAGACAGGTTGTAGAAGGAACTATGAGAAATGTAGAAGCGTACAGTTACACCGATTTACATAGTTCAGAAAACCCATTTTATTTTTGCTCCCTGCTTTGTGTTGCAAACTTTTTTTAAAATATTAACTTGGAGCACAAGACGTTATAATAAAATAGAAATTAAGGGACCATTGCAAGATACTCTTCTTCTTTACTACAGTGTGTTCCTGTTGGTCGCGAGAGAGAGAGAGAAAGGACTACTACCCTGACAACATGTTGTAAGAGGCAACTATAATGAGGGTAGCCACCTCATCATATAAAACAAATTGCTATGAAAGCCACTACTGCAAAGTAAAAGATTGTGCTTTGATATGTCTGCTGCTGTCATGGCCGAGTGCTCCTTAAGAAATGCGAAATTCATTTATTCTATTCTGATGTGGTCATTGGAAATCCAATGCAGAATCATGCTCCAATGTAACTAAAGGGCATTAGTGTTTGGTTGAAATAAGTGCTTTGAAGAAACGATGTGAGCAGTTATATTTTTTAAAATCTCTACATCATACATCTTCTAGTAAATCAATTTCTTGTGGATTGCAGTATTGCCACTTGGCTGTTTTACATATTTGTTGCCACTTGGCTGTTATACATATTTTGTACTCGTCTACTCCTATTATACTGCTGTGTTCATTTGTAGCAAAAGTTAGGAACTTGCATTTCTGTCTATCATTTCATTTCCAGTTAAAGCCATGGACAAAGGTTAGTTGGTCTGTAGTCTGTTTAAGGTTCTTGAATGTGTTTAGTTGATTATTTTTCTGTTTATAGTATTTTTACAGTCCCTCCACAAAACACGTGTTCACATTTTCCCAAATAATAGTAATTTTGATTATTGTCTGTTTAGTTTTTTTGTTTTGTTAACAGATGAATCACCAGCTTTCCACCAACATCCCTCCCTCCACTCTAAGAGGGAAAAAAACGTTCTTTTCCATAGAAATTGACCTTAGTACACACTTATTTTATTTGATCAAAATAGACTTAATCTTTAAAGCTCTTAAAAAAGTTTTTTATTTTATTTTTTTTAAAGTCGATAAACAAAAATAAAAATGTTACAAAACTTCCAGTTAACTTGCATTACATATTATTTTAGGGTTCAGATTAAAGTACTTTGCACTCCACCAGAGAATACGCCACCAGTGTTTGTGAGATCACTAGGGCAAAAATAAATATATATATATATATATATATAGGTTACGATTAGTGCAAATAATGAATCCCGTGAAGTCGCACTATTGGAAGTTACAAGTGTATTTAAAGTATGGTAATTGGTTCCAGCCCAATGGAAATATGCAATGAAAATGTTTAAACATAAGTTTTTTTAAAATCTATTTATAAAGGTAATATAACAGCAAAGGATAAGAAAAATGTATTTCTGATTCAAGTATATTACAAACAACGTACCGTAATAGAGTAATTACAGAAAGCAAAATTTAAAAAATTACTGAATATCGTACCTGACGATATGACGAAAATGTCATTATTGTCTTTTAAAATATTTTAGCAGCGTAGACTGAAATGTCATCTCTTTCTTTAAATCTTCAAACATATGTTGGTAGGTGCAGAGAGCTTTAATTCACATCTCAGTAAATTTGCATGCTTCAATTGACATTAGGGTCAGCATCAATAATTTTTTGCTTCACAACTTCTACAGCTCGAAAGAGTTCTTGAAATTCTTTGAGAGTAAACTCCTTCGTTTGCTCATTATCTGCTTCATCAAAATCATTGTTGGCTTCTTCAAATGCTCCTTGTTGACCTAAAAGAAGAAGATCATCATCAGTTAATTCTTCCAAGTGTGAACTGAGCAATTCCTGGATACCACTATTTTCTATTTCATCAAAACCAAGCTTTCTTCCAATGTTTGCTATTTCTTCCATAACAGATTGCTTTTGAGTGAGAAACCTTTTGAAATCAGTTGCACAATGTAGCCGAATGAGCATCCACACCACACCACACGCATGTTGCTTGTAGCAAAAATAACTTGAAAACCAGTCTTTGAAAGCAACTTTAGTCACCCATGCTTTCTTATTTGATCACCAAAGAAATGGAAGCGATTGATGGTTGTAGCCTCTAAGAGCACGAGGATTGGGAGACACATAAACAAGCATTGGTTTTAATTTAAAATCCCCTTCTGCATTATCTCCCAATAAAAGAGTTGGGTGATCCTTAGACACTTTAAATCCAGGTTGATTTTTTTTCTTTCTTAGAAATGTACGTTCTGGAAGGCATCCGTTTCCAGAACAAGCCTGTTTCACCTACATTAAACATTTTTTTATCAGTGTATCCACCTTCTTCAAAACTTCAGGATATTTTATTATTTAGCTTCTGCATCCTCATCTGCACTGGCCCCCTCATCAGTAATTTTAACATTATGCAATTGAACTTGGTTTTTAAAGCGATCGAACCGACCAACGCTTGCAGTAAAATTTTCTTCGACATCCTTTTAATTTCTGAGTTCTTTCACTGCCTTAAATAAACTGAAAGCTTTTGTCTGAATGGCTGCTGTGCTAAGAGTAATACATTTTTTTATTGCAATTTTCAATCAATACAGCTATAAGACACTCCATTTGTATCATTGTCACACTCCTATTCCTTGAAGTTGTTTGCTAACCACAAAAAGCTGATGTGCTTGGGAGCCACGGTAGCATAGTGGTTAGTGCACTGGCTTCCTAGCTCAGTGGCCTATGGTTCGATCCCCAGATGATGTGGGATTTTTATAGGCCTCATTGGCTCCTGGGTCGACACAGCCCCAATTTGGTACCAGAGCAACTTCTGGGAAGGTTAAGGCGTCCGGCGTGATGCTGATCACATCACCCCTAGTGTGCCGATGGTCAAGAAAATATGGGCCTAACACCATATTCCTAATATGCCTCAATGGGCTTGTAACGGGATCCTTTACCTCCTTACATGCTTAAAATATTCCATACAGTAGATTCAGGCATTCTGACTTCTCATCCTATTTTAGAGTTACTATGACCACGTGCATGCAGTTCAATTACGAGGCGTGTTCAAATGAAACCCGACCGTGCTGCGCCAAGTGGACATTCGTAGGAGGAGCATGATGACGTCACATCTGACGTAATAAGCACATACGAATGTACAAGTGTGTAAGTGTTCATTCTCCTAGTATTCATTGGTTGTGCTGCAGACCGTTAAAATAATGGCTGGTGTGATAAGGAATCCATCCAAGGTCGATCAGCGAGCGGTGATTCAGTTCCTAACAGCCGAAGGATGTTGACCAGTCGACATTCATCGCCGAATGAAAGCAGTGTATGGTGACAAGTGTGTCTAAGACTACAGTGAAATACTGGGCACGAATGTTTCGAGAAGGACGTCAGTTAACGAAAGATCTTCCGCGGCCATGTCAGGTGCATATTGTTGCGACAGAAGAAGCCATCGCCGATATTGATGCAGCAATACGGGTGGACCGTCGTCTGAGCTTATGTTCACTAGCAGAGGAATTCGCTGTGTCTCTTGGGACAGTTCAAATGGTGGTTAGGAAGAAACTGAAGTATCGAAAGGTGTGTTCACAATGGGTCCCACGGATACTGACCGATCACCATAAGGAAGAACGCATGGGGTGGAGTTTCAACCACCTGCTGCATTACGAAGAGGAGGGTGATGCATTTCTGTTGCGCATAGTGGCAGGCGATGAGTCGTGGTGCCACCACTTTGAGCCGTGCAGCAAATCAGCGAGCATGCAATGGAAACATCCCGGATCACCAAAACCCAAAAAATTCAAGTCACAGATTTCCGCCGGTAAGGTTATGCTGACCGCATATTTTGACCATGAAGGGCTTCTATTGGTAGACTTTAAAGAGCCTGGCGTGAACATCAATGCCATCCGCTACAAAGACACACTAGACAACCTGCATACAGCCATCAAAAATAAACGACCCGGCATGCTTTCGCGTGGTGTGATTCTGTTGCACGACAATGCTCGTCCACATGTTGCGAACATTGTGCAGGAAGCGTTAGCAAGGAAAAGGTGGGAAGTTCTGCCACACCCAGCCTACAGCCCCGATCTGTCACCCATGTGACTTTCATTTGTTCGGACCTTTAAATAAATCTCTAAAGGGACAACGATTCGACTCCGATGCAGACGTCAGGGCCTCGGTGACCAAATGGTTCAATAAGCAACCAAAGTCATTTTTCTCGGACGGCATCCGCCGTCTACCCAAGCAGTGGGATGCGTGTCTGAATGCCTATGGTGACTATTTCTAAAGAACCCCAGTGAGTACTTGCTTCATAACAATTGCTGTATTTAATTCTACTACTCCTGCTGATGTACCTTACATATATTTGTTATAAAGCCACTGGGACGGGTTTCATTTGAACACACCTCGTACATCAAATGTTTGTTCTAATGTAATGACAAGCCTCTTCTTTTTTTTTGCGCCGTCAGTGTTTTCATCTGAAATATTCTTCCTTTTGTCCATTTTGTTAAGGGCACTTTAAAAAAAAATTACAACTGTATGTGATAATATGGTACAGCAGGCAGCAGCACATCCACATGCGCCGATAGGCAAGTGCAGACTGACGTAACAGCATGTAAAATGCTAGCTTATAAACTTGACTCGCTTGTCATTTTTGTGAATGATTTGAAGAGTTTGGAAAAAACTGGGGGGGGGGGGAGACTTGCATTAATTAAATATTGGCTCGCATTAAATGTGATCCGAGTATTGTTTACTAATTCACGCTAAATCAAACTTACACTCTTAGAACTTGCACTAATCGTGACTTAGCTGTGTGTATGTATGTATGTATATATATATATATATATTCCAGTTGACTGCATTATATATTTTTTTAGGTCTCAGATTAAAGTACTCAGCAGTCCACCAGAGAAAAAGCCTCCAGTGTTTGTGAAACCACCAGGGCTTTTTGGCTCAGATGTTGGTGGCATGCCTACAGCACTTGCACAACTGGCTGCTACTATGGCATCTTCTCAGGGTACTAATGTCTTTGGTCATGCGGCATCCCTGTATTGTAAAATTTTATGTGATTTTTTTTTTTTTTGTACTAAAAAAAATTAGATCATTTGAGTTTTTGTTTTAAAGAGTTACACCATTGGGATTACCTCATCATGTAAAACAAATAGCCATAGAAGCAGAAGCCACCACTGTAAGAGCATGTGAGTTCTTGGTGCAGGCTTCCTTGCAAGGGGACCAGCTACAGTGGTGGGTCCTTGCT
Source organism: Oreohelix idahoensis (assembly GCA_024509875.1). Taxonomy (NCBI): domain Eukaryota; kingdom Metazoa; phylum Mollusca; class Gastropoda; order Stylommatophora; family Oreohelicidae; genus Oreohelix; species Oreohelix idahoensis. The sequence continues at coordinate 517,330 of JAMPIV010001142.1, forward strand.
CCATAAGGAGCACAAAGGAAAATGATGATATCATTGGGCGAAGACTGTAAAAAGGGTTAAGGTTACATGCCCATTGAGGCATATTGGGAATACGGTGTTAGGCCCATATTTTCTTGACCATCGGCACACTAGGGGTAACAAGCTCAGCATCACGCCACATAGACTGTAAATGATTGTGTATTTTGATTTTTATTGTAAATTTTAATTTTATTCTAATGTACAGTGAGGAATTGTCTTTCTTGCTCATGCAGGTCAAGGACAGGCCCAAGCCCTCACTCAGGCAGTACATTCTATGATGTCAGGTTATATCCCCAGCATGAGCAGTCATTCACCCATGACTCCAGACACAAATGACCTAGCTGCATTTCTAGGATCCAGTGTTCATGACAAAGAGAAAGATAAACAGTACCTTACAAGTGGTTCTGGCGGAGCAGCAACAACATCAGCAGCACCATCCACATCATTGTCATCTTCAAATCAAACATCACCAGTTCTTAAACCAGATGATATTTTGAGCTTGATAAGGCTGGCTTTGTGTGAAGGTATTGTGGAAAAGGTTCAGGAGACATACCAGTTTGAAATTTCAGGGGTTGGATCTGGCACATATTATTTGGACTTGAAACACGGTGAGTAGTCAGCTGAAATAGCAGAGGTTAGTTGTTAGATTTTTATTACTTAGTGACATATATTACGTTGAATTTGAAATAAAGGCTAATTTTTGTGTTGTTGTGGTATGTTGAGCGTCCAATTGGTAGAGTGGTTAAAGCTCTGTTCTCTCGCTGCAAAGGTGCCAGGTTTGAATCACGATACCAACACGCTTCAGTCTACCCTGCTGTAAATGAGTACCTGATTTTGAGTTTAGGGAGGGAAAGGCAGCGAGGAAGAGAACTGGTCACCCCACCTCTCGATGCTGGACCTAGTATGGTGAAGTCTCTAACACTTCACTCCCCTATGGCAGTATCTGCAATGGGACTACCTTTACCTTTTAGTGATAATAATAATAGCCCCTTCAGTCATAACTGACTATGGTAATGTGCCCCTGAGGTGACAGCCCTCATAACTGACTATGGTAATGTGCCCCTGAGGTGACAGCCCTCAGCTGCTTTTAGTGATATGTAATATATATTACACTGACAAGTCAAGAAATATGTGAATTGTTATTATTTTGAAATACACATTTAAGTGACTGGTGAAGGTGAGAGTAAATTTTTATTCACCATCATCAAGTGCCATGCAGTTGTGATCACACCTAAACACATTTTTAAGTCCCTGGTGTTGTTTACAAGTTTTTAATTTTTTTTTGTTAACTGCCTTGCACATTGTTTTTAGACTAGACAGTTTGTTCTCATAATTTTTTTTTCTATTCCCCCTTTTCTGTCAGTTCCTCCCACCTTTTCCTAGTGGGTTCAATCCCTTTTTCACAGATTTAAAAAAAAAAAAAAAAAATCTTTTCCTCTCTTAAAACTTGCCCCTTGAAAGTGGACTTCCTTGTTTTAATCTGTGTAATGGTCTTCCATTGAACATTGGCTTGTTGAAGATAACGGATTTTAAAAACTCTTCTGTGCGGCCAAATTTCTTGTCATCTCCATTGGTCTTCTTGTTTGTTTGATAACATGATAATTTGCTTCTTTATGGTATTATCGTTTGTGTGACATTGTGGAGCTTGCTGTCTCACCTGTTTGATAACTTGATAATTTGCCTCTTTATGGTAGTATCTTTTGTGTGACATTGTGGAGTCTGCTTTCTCACCTCCTTGCATAAAGATTTGTTGCAAAGAATGCTATAAATTTTTGTTTGGGCTAGTCTGATCTTTATTTCTGGGGTGCTTCTTCCATCCGATTTTAAAAAATGTAACCAGGTATATTAATCTACATACCTGCTGGAAAGAGAGTCTCATTGGCAGAGTGGTACATGTGGACAGGCAGCACAGACAGCCGAACATATCCTGCAAGACTGCCACATGCTTAGTCAATTGCAGACTGAACATTGGCCCACAGAGACGCACATCCACACAAAGCTGTTTGGGAGTCTTGACGAACTTTCAACCACAGCAATGTACATCCAGAGAACCGGACCTCTTGTGTAGATATTACTAAACAACAGCGAATGAGAAGAAGAAGAAGATTGACAGAGTGGTTAGTGATCGTCTAGAGGCAAAGAAACCTGATTCTAAACCTTTTCCAGACCAGGTCTCGCCATGCTCCAGTCTTCTCCTTCATCTCCTTTCACCTCCCCAGGGAGCATAGGCCTTCAGCAAACTTATGGCAAGTCTTCCTGTCCTGTGCCGTCAGCTCAAGGTATTTCCACATCTTCTTCATCATTTTCATGCCTGTCTCCAGTTCTCTTCTCCGTGCGTTCCTTAGTCTCCCTCTGCCCCTCTTACCCTGGGGATTCCAGAACAATTACTGCCTTGTAATGCTATCAACAGGTTTCCTCAGTGTGTGTCCTATCTATCTCCAGTGTCATATTCTCATCTCTTGTTCCACTGGCATCTGATTCTTGTCAACAGTTCCACATCAATCTACCCAGCTGTAAAAAAAAATGTGTGCTTTACACTGCTCTTGAGCTAGAGAAGGCAAAGGAAGGGAGCTGGTTGCCGTTAGCTCAGAAAGCTCAGGACAAATATAGGTGAAGTCTGTAACACTTCTCTCCCCTACGAACGCATCTGCTACGGGACGACTACATATTTGAAGAGATTTAAGTAGGTAGTGTCACAGAGTTACGTATGTTAAGTGTCTAGTCATAATGTTCTTGTTTTGTTTTCTTCATTCAATGAAGGTAAAGGAGCTGTGGGTGAAGGCCCTGACCCATTTGGCGACCCAGCTGCAACCTTGAGCTTGACCTTTGATGACCTTCAAGCCATGCTTCTGGGTCACCTGAAACCTTTCCAGGCCTACATGAGTGGAAGACTGAGAGTCTCTGGAGATACAGCAGCAGCTCTGAAGTTGGAAGAACTAGGCAACAGGATGAAGTCTATGACATTATAGGACAAACTGTATCATATCTGTGATATTTCTGTGATTTTGGGAAGACTAAACACAGGAACATATTTCCCTAACATGAATGTTGCAGTTATTTTGTACGGGAAAAATCATTCTGGCTTTACTTGTATCAAATTTCCTCATCATCATTTTCCTTAGCACCTTAGTGCTCCTCATGGAGCATAGACCCACCACTGTAGCTGGTTCCCTGGCAGGAAGCCTGCATCAAGCAGTCATATGCTCTTGGGGGTGATGGTTTCTGTCGCAGTTTGTTTTGCGTGATGAGGTTGGCAGCCTCATATTAGTCACCTCGTACAACCTGCCTGAGCGTGCAGTAGGCCCATTCTTTCTTTCTTTGTCTCCCATGAACTACACAGGGCAAACTCCATACGGGTTGCTATGAATAAAAAAATCTATTTAATATTACATGTAAAATGAAATGCAACACATTTGTTTATATGGCATACGAGGCTGTATCAAACTGACTTGTTTTTACTTTTAAAAGTTTTTTTGAGAAACATAGTAACTTGACAGACCATAATAATAATAATAGCCCCTTCAGTCATAACTGACTATGGGCATGCGCCTCTGAGGTGACAGCCCTCAGCTGCTTATTTTCCTGGTGCTCCTTTTGACGTTTTCTCCTCACCTCTGCTTCTTGTGTGAGCCTCTCTTCGCCCAATCTGAGGTGGCGCCGTAAATAGCATCGCCACTTAGTGCGATCGGCAGCTTCATCCTCCCATGTTGCTGGATCCATGTCCAGTGCCCTCATATCTCTCTTGCACACATCTTTGAACCTCAGCTGTGGTCGCCCAACTGTTCTCTTGCCATCTGCTAATTGTCCGTAGAAGATATCTTTTGGGATGCGACCATCTTCCATGCGGCAAACATGGCCAAGCCAGCGAAGTCTGCGCTGTCTAAGAAGCGTATACATACTTTGAAGGCCAGCACGTGACAACACCTCGACATTTGTCACTTATCTTTCCACGAGATGCCGAGGATGCGGCGTAGACACCGCAAATGGAAGGTATTGAGCCTTCTTTCTTGCTTAGCATAGGTCGTCCAGGTCTCGCTGCCATATAGGAGTGTGCTGGTGACGCAGGCATTATATATACCGCAGCTTTGGTCTTCATTGTGAGTTTAGAGTTTCCCCAAACACGCGATGTGAGGCGGGCAAAGGTAGCTGCAGCTTTGCCAATGCGGCTGTCGATTTCTGTATCCAGTGAGAGTTTGTCATTGATGGTAGACCCTAGGTATGTGAAGTGGTGCACCACTGCCAATTCATAGTTATCGATAGTGATAACTGGTGCAGCACCCACATCCTGACTCAGCACATTCGTTTTCTTTAGACTTATTGTGAGGCCAAAGTCCTTGCATGCTTTAGTGAAGCGATTCATCAAGCTCTGAAGCTCCTGTTGGCTTTGAGTGACGACTGCAGCATCATCAGCGAACAAGAAGTCTCTTATAGTGACCCTTCTGATTTTTGTTTTTGCCTTCAGCCTTGAAAGATTAAACAGACGGCCATCTGACCTAGTGTGAAGGCATATTCCTTCAGTTGCATCTCTGAATGCATGTTTCAAGAGTAAGGCAAAGAAGATTCCGAAGAGGGTCGGAGCCAGAACACAGCCTTGTTTAACCTTTAGCACGCTGCCGTCGACATATGTCGACGAAGGCAACCTATGTTCTCCCAGCTGTTGTCAACATATGTCGACAGCGTTTATCATCGTTTTCTAGCACATGACTTGTGTACACGTGATTTTCAGCCCCGGATGTTAGGTTGTAAAGTCATTTACAAGAGAGTTAGCTTCCATTTCCGATTTTACAAAAGTGATGGGTGTATCCGCGTTTATTTTTTGTAAATTTTTTAAATCGAAATGAATCAGCATCGAACATGCGGCCATTTTCGTTATAATTTCATTGGATTCTGACGCCATGAGGTAAGGATGAAATTTTTGTCTTTATAAGCGCTGATATCGGTTCTCAGAATATGTTTGATGGCTGAGATTGAAACGAAAGTAGAATGGCTTTCCTGGTATGTATTTTTTTAGGGGTTAGGATTAAGTGTGTCGGAAAGGTTTAGGGTTAAGATCGAATATCACGGCTGACGAGAGCGTTTATTCCTTTGCTACTGATGATGGGTGTAACGAAAAGATCGTCATTTGATTTGTATTGGTCTATTGGTCAAATGACTTTCATTGAGATGCAAGGGATATGGACTCTTCGTGTGTTGGTTATTTTTTTTTTTTTTTTTTTTTATAATTTTAAAATTAAAAATTTTTTTAAATATATTTTTTTAAGTGCTTTTTTCGTTTTTTTCATCTTTCCTTTCCTCTCTTCCTATCACATCTAACATGAACACAAACAAATTTTATATCATCAGATTCATCATTCATTTATTTATATAAATTCCAAAAATGATAGCAAATGACCAAGAAACACAAAAACTATAGAATTTACAAATCACCCACTATAACAATGGGGGGTTGTGAAAAAGAATGCAGCGGCAGGAGCATAGTTTTGGGAAAAGAATGCAGCGTGCTAAAGGTTAACGCCACTTTGACAGACCATAGTGTTTGTGTAAAAACGGCTTTGTTCGTGTGAGAGAGTAAAGAGTCGAAATGTATAACCAATTTTGTAAGAAATTTATGTACTGAATGTGATGTATATACTTTTACAAAAATATAGAAGCTCATAAAAAAAGCCGTAACATGCATCTTTATTTAAAAAAATCAAAAATCAAAGTAAAATGTAAATCATTTGTTTAAAGATAAGTTCATATTTTGACTGAGAATATGTATCCTTTGAATTCATTCATTCATTTTCCTTATGCTGCCCAAGAAGTAAATGGCATTTAGCAGACATGATGCCAAGTCCTCCTATCAACTCAAGGTCTTTCTCCTCATTTTCATTTCTGTCTCCAGATCTCTTCTCCATGTGTTTTTTGTTCGCCCTGTACCTCTCCAACCTTGGGTATTACAGAACAAGGACTGTCTTGTAATGCTGTTTACAGATTTCTTCACTGTGTGTCCAATCCATTGCCAGCATCTTCTTCTCATCTCTTGTTACACTGGCACTTGTCTGTTTCTTGTCATCAATTCCACATTAGTGATCTTGTCATACTATTCCCATACCATACATTGTTTGAATAAATTCGTATAATAACCCATAATGATGGCTTATTACTGTAACTTATTAAATATTTAATATGCATTACAGCTTTTAAGAAACTATATATATATATATATATATGGTACTGGTCTAGAAAGCGGGCCCCGGAAGTTCAGGTTTTTGAAAACGCGAATCCGACTTTTTATTTAACAACTGACATCGAGGCATCTGGATTTTCTCATTTTCAAGTCAACCACAGTGGAGAAATAAAAAACATCGAGGTACAGCTAGACAACATCTGAAAACCTACCTAGCCGAGTTTATGTGGAGGTCGAGAGTACCTACAACTAGAAATGTATTTGAAGCTATCCTTGAGGACATTTCACTTTACTGGCCTCCAGAATAGACATTGCATTTTTATGCCAGCTACGGCTGCCAGCTACGGTCCTTTTCAGGGCCTGAATATCTATAAAAGTTAACAATCAACAATCACTGAGTATCACTAAGTATGCACAGTTATCTCCCCCTTTGCAAAACAACGGCAAGATGGTTGGGTTATCTCCCCCTCATACGATACATATTTCGTTTACCATTTCGTAAATTGTGTTTCGTTTCTCGGAAAAAGTCTGGGGCCCGCTTTCTAGACCAGTACCATATATATATATATATATATATATATATATATATATATATATATATATATATATATATATATATATATATATATATATATATATATATATATATATATTGTTGTGATATGAATTTGGCAACAGTGAAGTTGTGCAAAAAAAAAATGGCATTGGTATTTCGGGGAGATGATGAAATATTTTGAAGAGTACACTTAGGTGCACATTTGTTGAACGTATATGGTAGAAACAGTTTTGTATTAACCAATCAGGAGTGGAAGATAAAAAAAGGATGACGTTTTGTGTTGGTCGATGGGTGACGTAGTGTGGTAAACAGAGGATTGAAGACGGATGCCTGAAGTATAGGCTAACTTTTTTGTTCTGAGTTCAATAACTCAGAAAAGACAATGGAATGATGTTGCAGCTGTGATTTATACTAGTCTTGGAAGGAATCATGGACTATGTATTTGGTAATGTCTTACGCCTTCGTGGCCTGGGAGGTTCATACACTGTTAAATCTGAGTCTTTTTTTTATAACCTTACCAGTTAAGGAAGGGTGCGAAGGGTCATTGTGGAGAAGAGTGGATTCACTGTTTATGAATTGAATACCCCTACGGTCTAAGATTGTCATTCTTACTGGATAGCGTGCCATTTTGCTTATATGAAGACTGACGGGACATAGAATAATAATGACCGTCACTGCGTATTGTACCTAGTATTTGAAATAAACATGTTGATTTTGATATAACCAGTATGGACCTTACGTATTGACCCAGTTGGCTGTTGTGCGCAATGCATTGCGTTTCATGGTTAACTTTGCTGTTCTTTATACGACTACCTACGGTGATGGGACGACTAGATGCTGTGGAATACCCACGATTGGTATTTTTGCGTGAAGTTTGACTAGGGCAGCATTGTGTTGTATATATTGATGCAACAATATATATAATAAAATATGATTATATATATATATATATATATATATATATATATATATATATATATATATATATAATCATATTTTATTTATATCTCTGGTTGTAAAAACAGCTGTTATTTCCTGTGCTGTCAGTATGTCAACAGAAACTTAATTTGTATGTGTTGTATTTTAGTAGCATTTTTATATGGCAGTGATGTCGGGGAATCAAAAACACACAGGCCTTTGATGTCTGCTTTTTAAACTGTGATACTGTTAGCTGGACAAATAAATATATGTGACTGTTTGTTTGTGTTATTTAATGACATGACTGAATACATTTCTCTACGCTTGTTATTTATTTGAAGTGGTTTGATTAAGTTATGAAGTGATCATTGCACTTTGTAGCTTCATTAACATCACCATTTTTACTTTTGCTCCTTTTAGAACATGGAACTACGACTGCAGCTGATCTCCTTACATGACGTCTGCACCAAGTATCGACATGCTCTTGTAGTGGTGGATTATGTAACAGTTTGTTTGTATTAAATGATGAGGGAGCCGTGATAGCACAGTGGTTTGTGCACTGGCTTCCTAGCTCGGTGGTCCTTGGTTCCACTCCCAGTTGAGGTGGGATTTTTTAGACCACAAATGGCTCCGGGATCGACCCAGCCTATTGAATTGGGTACCAGAGCAACTCTGGGAAGGTTAAGGCGGCCGGCATGATGCTGACCACATCATCCCTAGTGTGCCGATGGTCAAGAAAATATGGGCCTCAATGGGCGTGTAACAGGATCCTTACGTGATGAGGTTGCCAGCCTCATGCACAACCTCATATTAGTCGCCTCATATGATACGTGTAACTTCATGAATGTATATTTCTTGATGTTTACTCGAATATTTCATTCTATTTCATTGTGGAGTAGGGAAGAGTACATTTTCATATTACACATGCTGTTGACATATGAATTATGAGGGTACATTTCTGGGCTTAATGCCAGGTGGAAAGAACTCAGAATTAACTACTGGAACAAAGTAGCTGAAAATGAAACATACAAACCCTTCATATCAGGCCTTTTGTTAGAACCTACCAAATGGGGAATCCCTTTTGTGCTAATACTGATGTCCCACATTATGGAGAATAATTGTACATTAAGTGCTGGCTGTAGTGAATTTCTAAATACAATATCTAAATTAATATATAACAATATCGGGCATAAAGGAAAAGATAAGAAAGTATAAAAGAATTTCAGCTAGAACACGTGGTTATCGCCTAAGCCTTCAGATTATTAATTGCAAACACATAAGACGAACAAAACGGTACTCAAATTTTCAAATTCGTCCTTGACACCACTTTTCCTAGTTCTAAGAAAACATCTGCTTACAAATGCATTGTAGAACGAGGAGGGGCAAGGAGATGAAAATGCAAATACGTTTGGCATTGATTTTAAACTAAAAGCCAACTATAGCAAGTGGCAAGCCTTGCCTTAGGGGTTCCCCCAAAATACGATGAAAAAGTTAGAACATGTAGACGACATGTGTCACTAAAACGACTTTAGCTCTTATTAGGAATGACGAAATTCTATCGTAAGTACAGAAGACATCCCCTAGTATGGAAGTAAATGGTGGTAACAGCAAATACACGACTATCATAGAAAAATACATATTTTGAACGAAGCCACTTAGCCCCATTAAACTTATATATTCGGGTACCTTAGGACTTGCTGACAAAGAATATGTTATGTGTTTCGCAAATAGTCCATTAATTAACAAATTATAGCCAAAATACTATAGTGGAGTTGACTGACAGCACAAGATCATATCTGCTTAATGTTTTTTATGGCATGTTTGGAAAACACTGCTTTGGGGGAAATGAGGCCAACAAGTTAGATACGATTTGATTGGCTGTAGTAAAATGTAAGGCGAAACATTATTGGGTGACCTGGAAATACAAATATTGTTGTTAATGGAAACGTATAGGATGGATAGTTTTTTTTCAAAGGCTCATGTAAACATGGCCTGATTGGTTAGAACGTTAGATATGGTCAAGTAGAAGCGTCGGTTCACTGCCATTTTTGAAAATAAATTCTGTGAAAATCAAGTACGTTGAGAACAGGCTAAGAATTTTCTAATAAAGGAAAAGCCTGGACAAAGGCAGATCGAAAATGTGCCAGATTCTATTGCCTAGTCATCGTTTTACTTGTGTTATTTCCTTACATCTGTGGTAAGATTGATTTTCTTAATATTTTATTTAAAATAAAATTTGAATGTGAGATACTAACATACGATTATAAGTAAGTGAGTCTATGGCAGACTCAAAACAGAGTCTAGAGATTGATCCAGCATATGAAAGACTATCAGAGAGGTGTAGACCAACTAAATTATATAGGATTATCATCAGGAGCATAATACCCATCCTATGGTATGGACAGCAGATTATTGCTGGAATTGCAGAGGCGTTGTAACTATTAGGGGAGAGGAGTACTGGTATACCTGGTCACATCAAAAGAAACTGGTGAAAGGGATTGTCGTAAAGAGCTGATCTTGCATGTTTGTTTGTAATGTGCCTGTCCTGGTTGTTGAGTACAGTGCAGACCTGATAAGGAGAACTCACCAGGGACCCAAGAAATAGTTCTTCTTATCAGAAATTCCTCTTATCCAGATAAGAGTTCAAGCATATGGTAATGCATTTACAACGTACAATACAATAATGAATTAGCGTTGAATATGACAGATGTATGACACAGAAAATATGTAAATCACCAAAAGTGTTAATGTACAAGGTTGGCACAAATATCTAGAGATTAACAGCACTTTTTACACTTTGAAATGAAAAAGCTGCAATTTTCCTCTGTATCTTACTTAGTACCTGTACTTCAGTTAATAAAAATGTCTTTCCATGACATCCTTAAATTCAAAGAAATGATAAATTAAATCATCTTGGCATCCAGCTGCATTATATACATGTTAGTTTTATCCATGCAATTTGAAACTTCCAACTGTGAAATAGTTTGTACCGTTAACCCACAGTCATCATTATCTCTAGAATTTGCACACTCTTAAATGATAAAGCACTCTTAAATGAAAAAGTATGTAATTTTCCACTGTACTGCATCAATGTGACCTACAAGTTTGGACAACATTGCTGACCTATAATGAACCTTCAGATTTTGAAAAATACCTTGGTCACAAGACTGAAGTTTGGATGTCGCATTTGGTGGTAAAAATAAAAGTTCTGTTGCTTTTAGACTTTGAACATTTATGTGGGCTGAACAGTTGTAAAGCACCAAAAGAACTTTGTGATGTTGACGTTCCGTAGAATGATCAAATGCATATAGCCACTTGGTGAAAATGTATGATGTCATCCAGGATATTGAATTAGCTGCATAATCAACACACAATTTTTTTCAAACCTTTAAAACAGCGTGGATTTTTTAATTTACCGATTTCAAGTAATGGCAATTTATCTGAACCATCCATATTTGTACACACAACAATTGTGATTCTTTCTTTCCACCCCCCCCCCGCACTTTTCATTTCTGAAGGAAAAAGTCTTGTCAGGCTTCATTAACAGAATGCCTTTCCCCACACAAAAAAAGGTAAAGGAACCCGTTACACGCCCGTTGAGGCATATTGGGAATATGGTGTTAGGCCCATATTATCTTGACCGTCGGCACACTAGGGGCGATGTGGTTGGCATCACGCCGGCCGCCTTAACCTTCACAGGGTTGCTCTGGTACCCATTTGGGCCTGGGTCGACCCAGGAGCCGTTTGTAACCTAAAAAATTCCCACCTCATCTGGGGATCGAACCATAGACTACTGCGCTAGGAAGCCAGTGCACTAACCACTATGCTACCGCGGCTTTGTAAGTAATGTGCCGTTTTTTAAAACAACCCAACCAGCCAGGACTACATTTCCAGCCAGTCCGACCTTCCAGAAGTGCGAACTCTTCTGCCTTTGCAGTTAATATAGGTCCATTTACAGGAACATTTGCTGATCTCGCCATGGTGAACCATTTTAGGAGTGCCGTGTCAACCACATCACACGTCGCTTTTCGGTTCTTCATTCTGTGACAATTAACTTGTCCACCATAAAACATTTTTCTGTACCGATCCTTATTTTTTATGATTCCTGAAAGCGTTGATTTTGGAATGTCGAATTCCTTTGCTATTTCCATTTTCTTTTTGCCACTATTTTCCAATTCTTGTACTAGCTCAATCTTTCTTTTCAAAGATATGGATTTTAACTTTCCAGCCATTTTTAGAGGGGAAATAACTCAAATTCTAACACTGAATAAGCGCGCAATTTCCGAAAATAGCCGAAAAGTTGTACAAATGTCCAGGTACTGTATTTGAAAAAAGTTCGCCTTAAGCAGATCAAATTATATAGTCGGGACACGTTTAATCGTTCGGCATATCCGAAAATTCGTGATAAACGGATTCCGCTTAACCGGACATTTTTTACAAAGACAAAGAAGAAAAATTGCCGGGGATAAACAAATTGTTCTTCACAACAGAAATTCGCCACATCCGAGATCGCCTTAAGCGGTTTGCACTGTATTAGTGTAGGCTGTTGATTACGAAGGAGGCATATCCTTCTGATTTCAGAGGTATTTGGTTGCTGTCAATAACTGGTGCCAGACTACAGTGGGCCGATATATTCATGCCACAGTCTTGCCTTTTTCGGAGACAACTGTAAACCACCATCATTCTTGAAGAAGTGGGAGCTGAAGGTTGTCGTTCAGCGAAGTGCAGGAAGATTCCTACCTCATATTACCAAGTTAGGTGCATGTTTCGGCACCTGATCGCTCTTACTTACTTAGTCGTTCCCCTTCTACCGCGAGGTGTAGAGGTTTGGAAGAGAGAGCGCCAGACCATTCTATCAGCTGTCTTCTTCCTGGCCTGGTTCCATTCTAGTCCTCGGTCCTTCAAAGATTGTCTAATGTTGTCCTCCCAGCGGACACTGGGTCGTCCTGGAGGTCTGGATCCCTGGCTCTTTGTTTCCCATGCTTGTCGTGGTAGCCGATCTTCTCCCATTCTGCAGACATGGCCAAACCATCTTAGTTGGGACTGTTCTATTTGGGTCTGCAGCGGATGGGATTTTAGGCCTTGACGGATCGTCTGGTTGCGGATCTGTAATTGTTTATATGTTTAGTTGGTTAATGCAACCTTACACTAACATTTAATAACCCTAGACACAAAACGTAGTCATCTTACATTCTATCTAGAATAAGTCTGAATGAGATCATAGTGGTGGTAGTAGAACGGGCCCTGGAAATTTACTCTAATATTTATTATATTCGGGGACCTTCACAGCTGACCTCATTCAGTACACTAAGATTTCTTAACAACAAACTGTATTAACATCAAACACACCACACTGGCTACATTTAAATTTTTAGGCCGCATCATCATCATCAGCTGCCATCTCCACACTGAAGGTCGGCTGTGATGGATCTCCAACATCATATGTCTCTTGTCTTGATGCTGCACTCTGATAGACTCTTTCCTGTCCATCTCTTCCCATTTATAACGTTGTCTTCCTCTTGTATGTTTGCCTTCAACTCTTCCTTCTGTTATGGTCTTCAGTAAGGTGTTATGGTCTTCAGTAAGGTGTTGTGGTCTTCAGTAAGGTGTTATGGTCGTCAGTAAGGTGTTATGGTCTATAGTAAGGTGTTGTGTTTTTTACATGGCCAGAATATTTTAGCCATCTAATTTTGATCTCCTTCATTAATTCTCTTTTCATTCCTAGGTTTTCTAGGACCACTTTTTTTGTTTTCTTCTCCTTCCATGAGATGTGCCCCCATTCTTCGATAAATCCACATCTTAAAGGCCTCAATTTTTTCCTCTAATTGCTTGTTAATTCTCCATACTTCAACACCATACAATATTGATGAAAATATATAGCTAGCATTTGATGATTCTCAGTTTGAATTTGTGAGTTTCAGTTAGTTGTTTAGATATTAGTATCAGTCTCCTGATGTTGGATGTAGCTTTGGCCATTCCTATTCTCTTCTTGATTCCTGTTTCGCGTCTGCCATCTTCTGTTGTTATATGACCAAGATATACGTAGCTCTTGACTTGTTCTTTGTTTTTCTTATTTATTCTTATCATTAACATTGGCTTATCGTCTGCTTTGCGAATTATGCAACAATCAATTTCTTCTTTTAAATGGTAGGATGAAATTTCATCAAAGTAAGGGCTTGAAAGCACCAGAATAATGCTCATGATCTGTAAATCTGTTATCAGGAAAATAAGTTATGTATGACTCATCTTAAGTTCTCAGCAAGGCAAAATTGGACAGAACGAACGAACAAACTTTATTTTCAAAGGGTTAAGAATTGAGCACACAGGCAGTCTGACATTCTGCCCTTCCTTTCTCTCACCTTTCATACTGAATTCATTTATTCTCACATGCATTTTACATATCAATTTTTAGGAATTAAACATTGTAGAGTAAAATAAAATAGCACACTCATAGTAACATTAACTAAGCATGACATGGTGAGAGTAATAGCAGGTGCAGTTACATCACAATTAGTAGTCACTGGGAGTAACTCTGCCTCTTAAACTAAGATGGAAAGAACTCAGAATCAACTACTAGATCAAACTGGCTTAAAATAAAACACACCCTGCATATTAGGCCTTTATTAAGAATTTACCAAATGTTTGGGAAACCCCCTTGGACCGAAACAGATATACCACAGGAAGAAGAATAATAGTCTGATTGGAAAAGTGGTTAGAGCTCTGCCCTCTAATGGCAAGGGTACCAGGTTTGAAACATAGTGGTGTTACACTCCAGTCTACCAAGCTGTAAGTGGATACTTGACACTGCTCTTGATTTTGGGAAGGCAAAGACAGCGATGAAGGTAACTGGTCACACCACTCCACAGCCTTCCCCCACCCCCCAAAGCTGGACCTAGCATAGTTAAGTCTGTAACACTTCGCTTCCCTACAGCAGTTTCTGCTGTAGGGCTACCATTACCTTTTAACACAGTACAAAGACTTATCAAACACAGTACAAAGACTTATCAAACACAGTACAAAGACTTATCAAACACAGTACAAAGACTTATCAATTACAGTACAAAGACTTATCAAACACAGTACAAAGACTTATCAAACACAGTGTGTAATAATAATTATAGAGCTGCTATACCACCAGTTGTAGATTTAACATGCAATTGAGGAAACCTATTAATAACATTACCAAGCAGTCCTGGAATCCCCAGATAGACTGAAAAACACATGGAGATGAGAACTGGTGACATAAATGAAAACAATGAGGAAAACATGAAATGATTTTGAGTGGAAAGCACCTGAAATAAGGATTTGGCATGTGTTTATTCAAGTCTTATACATTTTAGGAACTGAGTGATAAGATAAAGTGACACACTGGCTATAAGAAAATAACAAGAACGTGTGTAGGTCTACTCTAGATGCAAAGCGTAACTGTATACACATATAGATCAGAGAGTAACGCTGGTCAGTTAAGGCAGAAGTATTGTTATTGTTTGATCAGAATTGGCGTTATTGCACTCCGGACAAACCCATAGGTGCTCAGTCTCCGTTAGCAAATGTCGAAGGGTATGAATGCTAATTGTTCCTGTTGCGCGCTGGTTTTATACATGGCGGATGCATCCTCTCATACATCCATCTCTGCTGGTCTTAACGTTTGATGCCAAGTTCCAGTAATCTTAGTCTGGATGATTCATCGATTGCAGTGTCATTCTCTAAAAGGTGATCATTAACTGCCCTCAGTATCTTTCCCTTATCCATATCCAATGCACCTTCTATGGATGCTCTTGAAGCTAGTCGGTCAGCTCTTTCATTGCCGCGAACGCCTGCGTGACCAGGACAGTACATCCACACCAGTTCCTGAAGATTCGAGGCTTCTATGAAGCTTTCCATTCCTGCTGGAGCCATCCAATTTGGACCTTCCAAAGCATGGATTGTGAGTCTAATACAATAACTGTCCTTGTTAATGAAGTTTCAGACAGCCACATTAAGGCCGCAGTATCTGCCTCTACCGCCATTCTCATGCTGGAGGTTGTTATCGTGTAAGTCCTGCTATGTTCAGCAACGATTTTGCCCTTTACTCTAGCAGAGAAACCCCACCCAGATTTCTCACCATGGATTACAAACCAATTAATGTACACAACGGCATCATCATCTCCAGCAGAGCCGGATTAACGTAGTAGCACAAGTAGCATATGCTACGGGCCCCGCGCTTTTAGGGGCCCCGCGCCAATAAATATGTACATAATTTTTTGGTCCTCTTCTAATACGAGCGTTGATGGGAAGGAGCGAAGCTCCTGACCGGGTTGAAAGGAAAGTCCACTGAGCCCCAGCCTCGCAATGACATGTCATTGGGCCAAAAGAGCTGGAAAGCTCGAGGGCCGCTGGTTAGAGAGAAGAAAAAAATACGAGCGTTAACCAATGATCTTGTGATTTATGCCATCTTTAGCGCCTTTTCATTTGGTGTCACGAAATTGTGAGAAAAAGAGCATAAGAGGGTGACTTAGTGTGACTCTTCATTATTTTAATCTTAACTGTTTGCGGACGGAAGCCATTTAAGTGGCGTTGAAAATTTGGTCACGTTTGGACGGAAGCCACTTTTTTGGCTCTAGGCGACTGCCCCTCTAATTTTGTTTCGTTCTTTGGGAAATGAATTTGTATTAACAATAAAAACTAGAATTTAGGAAACAGAAACTTCCTGTTTTGATTGAGATATACGGCGTGCTCGCACTCTCTTTCGATCTTGATTAAAATTTCTTGATTTGTAAGGTTAGAAAACTAAAAAAATGAGCAGTAGACACAGAGATATTGGACGTAATTATGCTTCTGGAAGTGAAAAACGTAAAGTGAAGGAAGAAAAAGAAAGAAGAGATCAACTTGTGATATCAAAAACACGTAAGCTGACAGAATATTTTGATGTTCATGGTGGTGGTACTCTAACCGCTGAAGCTGGAAGTACAGGAACAACTAGTACTAGTGCAGGCTGTGCAGCAGAAAACATACAGCAAAACCCAGTATACACTGATCTGAATGTGAAAGAATAAATGAAATGAAGAAGTACTCTAATGATATTGGTGACTGGCTGAACAATATAGATGACTGTGAGCGTGAATATTGCATATCCAAGGGAAGTGAAAAATGTCAACATGTTGATAGTGCCTTCTCTTCATCCGTGCGATTGTATGACACTGAAAAGAAAACTCGATACTGTCAGAAGTCTTATTTTACACATATTCATAAACTTACAAACAAGCAGCATGCAAGAAAATGTTTATGCTATTCAGAAAGTAAAGGGCGCCTATTCTGTTTCCCATGCAAGCTTATGAGGTCAGAATGTTCATCAAAGTTTACTGTGGAAGGGTTTAATGACTGGAAAAATGCAAGCAATCTATTGCGTCGACATGAAGAAAGCTCCTCACATAGACAAGCTTTAATTTCACTGTTGATGCGTAAAAACAAAGGTGAACGTGTCGATTCCCATCTTGTGAAACAAATGGACATTTAAGAAAAGTATTGGCACAAACTTCTAGAGCGAATAATTGAAGTTGTGAAGTTTTTAGCAGAACGAGGCCTTTCATTTCGTGGCAGTGATGAAATTGTTGGGAACCCTTATAACGGGAATTACTTAGGGTTGTTAGAATTACTGGCCAAGTTTGACCCTTTTCTGGCAGAGCATATAAGTACTCATGCAAACAAAGGATTTAGACATACATCATATCTATCTAAAACAACGTGTGAGGAATTCATCAATCTGATTGGATCCAGTATGCTGGATCACATTCTCTGTGAAATGAAGAAATACAAG